>MU390260.1:0-339337 GCA_022578715.1 Nemania sp. FL0916 | reverse complement strand
TTAAAATTATAAAAGTTTTATTAAATTTAAATTATCGATTTTTATTATTAAAAATAATACGGATATTTAAAATTGTTTATATTTTATTATTAAAACTAATATTAAATAACGTTAAACTCGAAATTAAAATTTAAACCGAATTAAAAAAAAAATACGAAATTAAAAAAATATTAAATTTATATTAAACGGATAAAAGTACTAAATATTTAATTAAATAAAAAAAATATTTATATATATATAATATTTAAAAACTTATAAAATATTTAAAAAACACGATTTAAATTATTATAAGTTTTTATTACTAATATTTTAATCGGTTAAAATTAATAATAAGTTTATTAATTAAAACAAAAAATCGAAAACGGATAAATCGAAAAAAATAATTTAAAAAACGGAAAATAATTAAACTTGTTCGGTAATAATACGTTTTTATTTTTTTTCGAAACGTTTAAATTTTTTTATTATTTCCGTACTTTTTATTTTATAATAAATTATTTTTAAATTATAACGACGTAATAATTTATAAGTTTTTTACAACCGGTTTAATTTATTAAAAGTTTTATAAAAAATTTACCGAATACGTTTTTTTTTTAACTTTAGTTTATTTTTTTTTTATAAACTTTTTATATTTACAAAATAATAAATTAAAAACGTTATAAATATTACCGTAGTTTATATAGTTAATATATTTTTACGTATTAATAATTATTATATATTTTTTTTTTCGGTATAATACGAGTAAAATATAAAAATATTAAAATTAAAACGTTCGAAATAATAAAAAAAATCGAACGCGGATTAACGTTTTCGCGACTTTTATTTAATTACACGATTAAATATTATAAAATTATATAAAAAAATTAAATAAAACATTTATTAAAAAAAAATTTATTACAAATAATAATTTTTTAAAAAAATATAATATTACGAATTAACGGAAAAATAATTTAATAAACCGATTTAATACGGGGCGTAAAAAAACATTAAAACACGGGTAATATATTTAAAAAAATTATACGTTAAAAAAAATAAACGTTACGTAAAACGTGTTTAAAAGTTTTAAACGTTAAAACGCGTTAAATATTTTAAATAAAATTATTTAAAATATTTAAAAACTTTAAAGTTTTAAACAATTTAAACAATTTAAAAATATAAATATAATACGAAAAAAAGTTATTTATATAATTTATAACGATTTTTTATATAATTAATTATTTTTTTTTCGTTATTTAATTTAAGTTTTAATTAGTTTTTAAAATTTAACTATTAAAAAAAACTTTTTAACAATCGAATCTTTTTTATTAATATATTGTTTTAATATATTTAATATTTTATTTTAAATATAAACTAATTTTAACTTTATTAAAACTTATTTATATTTTATAAGTACTCTTTTATAACGATTATTATAATAATAAGTTTTAATTATAAGTTATATTTTAATTTTAATTAAATCGAATTTATTAAAAATAATAAAAAAATTATAATTATTTTATTTAATAATAAAGAATATTATCGCGAAAATTATATTAAATAATATTTTAAATTAAAATAAACATATAATGTTTAATTTTTAAAAAATATACCAAATATTATAATAATTAATAATTTAATAATAGTTTTAAAAATAATTTTTTTTCAAAAAACGCGTTTATTATATAAAATAAATATAATAAATATTTAAAATTAAAAACGCGAATTTATAAAATTAATTAATTTAATGTTTTTTTAACCGCGAAAATAATACTTATATAATAAATAAAACTAATAATTAAAACAAAATTTATAATAAATAAAAATATTTTAATTTTAATAACATTTTTTAATAATTTTAAATACTTTTTTTTTTTACACGTTATTAAGTTTTTTACACTTTAAAAACTTTAACTAAAAGGTCGGGAACCCTTGCTTTAATTAAAACGTTATTAGTTTTAGCAGGTAAAAAAAACTCCTAATCTCAAGCTTTATACTAGTGGCCCATAGGAGGCGTGTAAGTCATCCCATGATGAACTGGCCCATGGCCTTTATTTACTACACTACCCAACGCTTATACGAGATCTTAGCTTGGGCACATCTGATTTTTTTAAGTCGCGTGCATTCATCAGTGCCTCCCGTCTGTCCTGTGTGATGAACTACAGTTGTCTATAATTTTGTGTTCCTAGATATCCTCGGATGAGCTTTTTCCCACTCCGTCTTTTTCAGCTTCGCGACCCTGCACTTTTCGCTAAGAGCCGCATGAAGATCCGCATGAACACCACCGGCCTCGATGAGATTGGCAGGCTTTGCCTTCGCATAGTCGTAGAATACGACCCATCCACTGGACTCGGCGACAGAGACCTGCTGCCTCAACGACCACATCGTGGTGGTAACATGGTAGCGATCCGGCTTGACCTCATTGATCCTAATCGCGATAATGATCTACCTCACCTAAGTATCAGCACAGAGAAAAACCCCTTTCTTGATCGTAAGCTGTTTGTAGCACTCACCGAGTCCGGATAAGACACAGGCCTCTTGATATTCAACGTGCTGCTCTTCACGATGACGCCGATGCCCCGCGCCTGCATGAGGTCCTGGAACTTGTCCTTCAGCTGCGCTTCGAAGCCCTCGAACATGCGAAAGCCGACCGCCGAGGCATAGTGTGGAAAACCAGCGTTCATGATGTGCCCCCAGGGGTCCTGGTCGTCGGCCCATTTCACGCCGTGCTCCATCATCGTCGCCTCGTCATAGCCCTGCGCGAGCGCCTGCTTCACTATGCGCTCTCTCAGCGGCTTATAGAGCTCTCCGCCCCCGGGCGCGTGGTAGGAAGATGCTTCGAGTTGGCTTTTGAATTTGACTGGCGCCATTGTTGATACCACGTAAGGAGTGATTCTGAATGGGATGGAAGAGTCTAATGGAAAATGTTAGTTGAATGAGTATCTCTCTATTCCTATTCAAGTGCCGTATATATATGTTGGTAAGCTCGCTACTGCCACCGAATCCATGGCACCATCCGCTTAGAGCCGTCAGCTTATGAAGTACTTCGTAGGTTAGTGAAAACGCGCAGACTTGAGGATACAAGTATTGATCACTTGGTAATATGCAATGCCATCTCAAGCAGCGAGATAATCACATTCCTAAATGTGGCTGGATCAACGCCACAGACAGAATCCATTCTGCTCATCACTAGGTATGTCATATCAATTTAATTGTCAATGTTTCATTTGCACGATATTAATCGTGGCTGTCGCGATTGAGGGCCTGTTCGTCTTTTTTGTTGTTCTATTTTAAGTGCTTCCGGGGGTGACAGTGGAGCTGGAGAAGCCTACCGAGGCAGAGTATGGGGCAATGTGGGGTTGACACAGTAGGGGGACGGGACCAGCCGAGGTGAGTGAGTCGCTTGTCTTGCCTGAAGGTTTGACTTTCTGAATTTACATTCTCCTAAGAAACACATAATCAACTTTGATGCTACAGTATCTTATAGATTTATCACTGTTGATACATGGATACTTATTGGTTCAAGTTATCTATCTATTTATTTATTTTTTTTGCTGGCCATTGCTTCTGAAAGAGTGTTGCAGCTGTGGCCCGACAGTGCAATGATTTACCTATCACTAGATCCGCGTTGGTGTACAGACGTCCGATGTATCCAAGCATCATTTCTCAAATTGGAGAATCGCGTGCTCAGAAGGAGTTTTGTACGAACGCGACAAATATCCACTACCAGATATGAATCACGCGAATTAAGTAAATATTGGCCTGGCTGGAATGCTTTCGTGGCGTGGGCTGCATTGCTAAGCTAGGTTTATCGTTTACCACGATCTCTCCTCCCCATTTCCATGACTTTCAGCTTCTTGCTGAACCGTTCGCCAATCTCTTTGGTACCGCTACTGAAACCGCTTCCGCGATTGCTATCGCCCGTGTCGCGGCCCCTCTTACGGCTCTTTTCGAGAAGAGCTTTGGTGCTCCTGCCGCCGCCCTTCTGCCTTGTAAGCTTATCGATGCGGTCCGCACCCTCGCCCAGATCCCGCCACTCTTCTCCACCAAAGCTCATCTTCGCTGCACGGCGCTCGAGCTTGTTCTTCTCCGCCCGTTGCTTCTTGCTTTCCTTGGGTAGGCGAACAAAGTTGGTCTCCTCGAATTCGCGCCTGCGCTCTTCGTCTTCGCGCTCAGATGCCGTCTTCACCTTCCTGCCGCCGAAGACCACATTTGATCCCACACTCGGAACGGCCGAGGGAGCGGTAGAGAGCTCGTCGGCTATGTACTCGTTCATTGTTGCAGACTTCATAGGCCGGCGCTCCGCCCGTTCTCGTCGTTCGGTGGTGGGCATAACGGTGGGCGTAATCTTTGGTGGTCGGTAGACACCGGCCTTGTCTTGTGCTGCTGCCGCCATGCCCACAGATACGGGCGCTGAGAAGTTGGAGAATAATGGACCTTGCTTGGCGTCGGCCTGGCCTCGAGCCCCGGTACCAGGATTCCGGCCTTGCTTGGCGGTATTGTCGTCATCTTCGTCTTCGTCTTCGTCGTCGCCTTCTTCGCTCTCGTCGGATTCAGATTCAGAACCAGCGTCTCGAGCTTCTTGGACCATCTTTTCTTTTCGGTCGGCATCATCTGCTGCGCGTATGATTTTGTCCAACTGGAACCGCAGTCGCTCTTCTAGTGGTCGCACGCCCTTGTCGAGGTACAGTCGCAGCTCAGCCAACTTCTTCACGACATCGTCTGTGATGTCGGTCGGCTTATCGCTGGACTCTGTGCCGTCGTTCTTGGCATTGCGTATTTTGATCAATATGAGAAAGACGAGGTTTTGTAGGTATGACAGTAGAAGCTCGTTCTTGACGTCGAGAAGTGAGACGCCGTTGGCAATATCGTCTATGCCGGCAACTTTAGGAGTAGCTTCAATTGTAGAAGACAATGAATTGGTGAGAGACTCAAGCAATGCTGATAGGGTTACCGCGACCGCCATATTGCGCCGAGATTGAAAGGCGCGGAAGTTGGTAGTCTAATACAGGGAGGAAGATAGGCGGGATGGACAATAGCGCCTGGGAACTTACAGATGCTTCAAGAAAATTATAATCTAATCTATTGATACGCTGATAAGAAAGGTGAGACGAAACGCCAATTAAGGCTAGACAATTTCCGAATAGCTTTCTTGGCAGGTGCTATTTATGCCCCATAAGGACAAGTGTACTTCTTGGTCTCAACAGGGTACCCCTGAAAGACCATGAGGCGCGGGTACATCAAATCAATGCTGCCTACACCACGGAGTACAGCAGACCCGCCTATGCGCCCAGTACGCCATATTACAGCCCAGCCAACCTACAAAAGTAAGTTCAGCTACCTTTACATTATTTTCAATTCGCAACGTCAGCTTCAAAGCTCGAAGAAATTCTGATTCAACTCCAGCTATCCGCCATCGCCGGGCTGTGATCAATGCGACCTTCAGCTTCGTAGGTTCCATTGCCACAGCATCCCTGGACAACCCTTGCATATTCGCGCGAGCCTTTGTGTTCTGTCGTCACTGGCAGTCGAGGTTGCGCCGCGCTGGGCTGTTCCGTGCTTCGCCTCGCGTTGTCTGCCAGCGCTGGGGTCTCTACCAATAATACCTTATCTACATTACCTGTATGTATGCTTACGCCCGCTCTGCTTCCTCTATCCCTCGACCTGGCATCAGGAAGCTGCGACAATTCGCGTTGCCGACCTATATCTCTTCTCTGTCCCTTTATTACAACACCTACTCGGAATTCCTACGCTAGATTGTTCCTGAGACTGACTGGCTCATCATTTGCTCGCTCTATAGAAATCAACAAGATAGCCTATGATGAGGCCGTTATCGTCATCGTCGGCGCTGCTGCCGGCGCTTGCCGCGCTTCCTCAGCTCGCCGTCGCCTTCTACCTGCCAGGCGTCGCGCCCACGTCCTACAAACAGGGTGATGTAGTGCCTTTATTCGTCAACAGCATCAAGGCCGTCGCAGCCGAAGATGCCCGCCTGCACTCAGTGCTGTCGTACGACTACTACGATCCGCGGTTCAAGTTCTGCACGCCCGAGGACGGCCCTCGCTATGTGTCGGAAAGCCTGGGCAGCATCCTCTTCGGCGATCGCATCATGACCTCGCCCTTCCAGCCCAAGATGGCCACCAACGAGACTTGTAATCGGCTGTGTCCTGTCGAGTACGATACCGAATCCGCCCACTTCGTAAACACGCGCATCGCCAAGGGCTTTGCGCTGAACTGGCTCGTCGACGGACTGCCCGCTGGCCAGAACCTCTACGACCCCCTGACCGGCACCGAGTTCTACAGCGCCGGCTTTGCGCTCGGCCAGGTTTCAGCCGACGATCCCGAGGCTCCGGCCCACTTCAACAATCATTACGATATCATTATCGAGTATCACAAAGTCCGCGGGCATGACGATCAGCTTAGGGTGGTCGGGGCCGTTGTTCAACCGAGCTCCAAAGCCTACCCGTCCGGAGACGGTGAGCTGGACTGCCTCGACGACACCATCGCGCCCCTCGTGCTGTCCGAGGACGTTGATCAGGTCACCCCTGTCACCTTCACCTACAGCGTTTACTGGAAAGAATCCCCCACTGCCTGGGCCACTCGGTGGGACAAATACCTCCACGTCTTTGATCCCAAGATCCACTGGTTCTCTCTGATCAACTCGGCTGTTGTCGTTGTCTTCCTTACAATGACCGTCGCTTCTGTCTTGTTCCGCGCTCTGAGGAAGGATATTGCGAGGTACAACCGGCTGGATCAGATCAACCTGGATGATCTTTCAGGGGCTGATAATCTGGAGGACGGCGTACAAGAAGACTCGGGCTGGAAGCTCGTTCACGGAGATGTGTTCCGCACGCCGTCACACCCTCTGCTCCTTTCCGTATTGCTTGGTAACGGTGCTCAGCTATTCGCTATGACTGGCTTCACCATTTGCTTCGCTCTGCTTGGCTTCCTCTCACCGTCCAACCGTGGCTCGCTCGGTACCATCGCCGTATTCTTGTACACGCTTCTAAGCTTCGTTGGCGGCTACGTGTCGGCACGCGCTTACAAGTCCATGAACGGCGAGCAGTGGAAGTTGAACATCGCGTCAACCCCACTGCTTGTTCCTGGCATCGTCTTCGCGACCTTCTTCATCCTGAACCTTTTCTTGTGGGGTAACAGCGCGGCTGGTGCTGTTCCTTTTACCACCATGATCGTCATCGTGGCCATCTGGTTTGTGATCTCGGTGCCTCTGTCCGTTGCTGGAAGCTGGCTCGGCTTCCGCGCAAAGGCATTAGAGCCCCCTGTTCGCACCAACCAGATCCCGCGCCAGATTCCGCCCTCGACCACTTACCTCAAGCCCCTCCCCAGCATGCTCCTCGTCGGCATCCTCCCGTTCGGCGCCATCTTCGTCGAGCTCTACTTCATCATGAGCTCGATCTGGTTCAGCAAGATCTATTACATGTTCGGCTTCCTGTTCCTGTGTTACGGCCTCATGATCATCACCTGTGCGGCTGTCACCGTCCTCATGGTGTACTTCCTGCTGTGCGCGGAGAACTACCACTGGCAGTGGCGCGCGTTCCTCGCCGCCGGTATGAGCGCGGGTTACATCTTCGCCAACGCCCTGATCTACCTCATCAGCAAGCTCTCTCTCGGCGGATTGTCTGGCACCGTGCTGTACATTGGATACAGCGCGCTGTTGTCGTTCCTCTTTTTCATATTAACAGGTATGTTTTCTTCCTTCCTTTACCTCTTCATTCCTTTCAGGATGAGAAGCCGCAGACGCTAACGTGGTTCTACTAGGCTCGATTGGATACTTCGCGAGCTGGTGGTTCGTAACGAAGATCTACGGCTCCATCAAGATTGATTAATGAGATACGGTATTTGAGACGAATAAAAAGAAAGAAAGTAAAAGAAAACTTTTGCACGGATTCATCGCGATAGAGAGGGGTCCTTCGGTGTTTTCGGTCATTGCCCCTAAACATTGGCGGATTGATTGGTCCTTGGGTTACATGTACTTATAGACTGTATGATCACGAAAGCCTAAAATGCTTAATGTTGGGTATAGATTCAAGTCTCACAGGCCGTTATCGTTATCATTTCAATCCGATCATGATAATTCTTTCAAAGTCAAGTCTTCTACTAAGAACGTCTTGCTGCAACGTAACGCGAATTCATAGCTCTGATGACCGGATTGTTCCCTAACTCTATCTCCTTACAGCGTACCCAGCTCAATCATCATCATCGTCGTCATCATCGCCCATAAACTGGAACTGCGCCTTAGGCTGCTGAGTCTGGCTCTGGCTCTGGCTCTGGCCTTGGCTTTGGCTTTGGTTCTGAGCATCCCTCTCGCGATTCTGCCTCTCCCGTTCTTGTTCCCGCTCCCTTTCGCGCGCTCTCTCTCGTTCTCTTTCCCCTTCACGTTCTCTTTCACGTTCTCTTTCCCGCTCCCTCTCCCGTTCCCTCGACCTTGCCGCCACTTCCTCCCTCTCGACCTCGTCCTCGGCCTCGCGCCGCGCCTTCTCGGCCGCGGGATCATAGCCCTCGGTCTCGATGCCCTGCTCCGCCATGTACGCGAGCGCGGCCACGGCGCCGTGGCGCACCTGCTCCTCCGTCGGCCAGGGCACGAAGGTGTACGCGCTGTGCGGGTTCAGGAACGTCGCGAGGGGCTCGGGGAGGTCTGTTCCTGATGGTGCGGCGTTCGGTTGTTGTAATTGCTGTGTCTGTGACTGTAATTGCTGTGTCTGTGACTGTGAGATGTCGCCGTTGGCATTTGTGGAAGGCAATAGTCCTTGCTGTGCTTGGGGCTGCGGCGTAGCCCCATTAGGTGTCCCGCCCGCGGGCGTCGTGGCCGCTGTATCCGGCGCGCTGGCCTCGCCCTTCACCCCCACCCCCACTCCCACTTGTCCCTGTCCCTGTGCTTGCGTGGTGGACTCGGAGATCGCGTTGACGGCGCCGACCGGCGGGATCGTGGTCTTGCTGATGCGCCGCGCATAGTCCAGCAGCGTGTCGTACTGGATCTCGTAGTTCGGTCCGTCGGGGAACACGGTCGCTGAGGCGTGCACGAGCTCCTTGCGCGTGTTCGCGAGCAAGCGTAACGTGTCCTTGATCTGCGCGTCGTACCGCGCCGTCGTTGCGCGTAGTTCTTGGATCCTCTGGTAGTTCGATTGGTGGGTTTGTACTGCGCGTGACGGGTTAGTATTTGCGCTCTGCTCTTCTTCGCTGTAAGAACAATATGTGGTATATCTATATGGTAGCGTAGCCGATGATGTGTTGATTGGAGCGTGCATGGAAGGGAGGAGGCGTACGGTCTTTCAGGCCTTTCGCGAGCTCCGCGTCTGCGTTGCCGAGCTCTTGGACTTGGTTCGTCGACGGATTATACTTGGCGATCGAGTCGATGAGCGTCCCCAAGGCCTTCTCGACGCGGTCGAAACACGCATCTAATTGTTTATTCATGTTGTCTCTGTTTGGCAGGTTTAATGGAGTATCTTTGTCGTGTTCAAGTCTGCTGGTTATATGTGGATAGAATTATTGTAGCTTCCTGACAAGGGAGCTTCCGCAGTCGGTACAGTACCTCAGCACCTTGGTGGGGCCTGGCGTGGGGCTTGGCTGAGTAGAATTGTGGAGCCTACATGTGGCTGATCGCACCTTGGCTTCCATTCCCTATGAATGTCGCGCAAGCTTGAGCCTCACAATCGAATCCCGGCGCCAAATCGATCACTAGCATACCGATACTTCGCCATTGAGACCTCGCACTTCGTCACTGTGATCCTCGGCCACCATGGTGTTCCAGGTACGGAATTTCCCTAGCTCAATCAATAGAAGAGCTCTTCCGCTGCGCAACTTCTTCCACACCTGCTGGTATCTACATATGCTAATGCGATGCGATTTCAGTCTCCTATCCTCCGGGCTCCCGTCTATCGGCCCGCGCCCGAACCCTTCTCGGTCGGAAAATACAAGAGTTCCTACGGACCTAAGTGAGTGTCGAGCGCTTTCAGGCGAGAGTCCCAGCAAGCAAGATGGATCGATATCTGGCTTCCGGGGTGCTACGAGTTACACGCGATAGCTTCTCTGAGACGATGCAAACCCCCGAACGACGAGTGCCGAATACGTAGCTAACCACAATACTGAATTAGGTACCACTACCAACCTAATGTCGCCGGCTGGACAATCAAGCAACTCACCGGACTGTAAGGCCTCCCGAAATACTCCTTTCTATATCCCGATAATACATCTAGAAATACCCGTCAAGCGAGGGGAAAGGGCAGTGGAATGAGATATCTGACGAGTCTGGCACTGACGTTGGAAATACAGCGGCCTGAAATCCGGGTTTTATGGTGGCGTCGCTTTCTTTGCCGTCATCTTCTTCGCCTCCGGCATTCCCAGAGTGAAGAAAGACATCCTGCAAAAGGTTCCCGTCATCGGCAGCTATTTTATTAACGAGATCCCCGCCTCGGACAACGTGAGAAACCCTCGGGCGAAAGTCGTGTCGCAATGCTAACAAGTCATTTAGCCCTTCTAAGCCGGCCATGAGCATGAATCCAGGGAGTCGGTGGGAAATCGTGATCGCATTGATTGCAGCGTACATGTACGGGCACACCTGTATAAAACAAGACCAATAGATTTCATTAAGTCTTCATTTGCACACGCGAACTTCGTGATTCTAGTGTATACAGAGCCCACACGCAAGGGGCCTCTAGTCTAAAGTCTACTGTAGTAGTACACATAATACCGTAAAATCCGTCACTTGCTTTTTTTGTCATGTCCGTACCGTCCTACGCCTTCGGCGTGTCCATCTCCGTCTTCATCTCGTCCTTTATGCGAGTAATGGTACCTGCACCTCCATAGACGAGACTGGTGTACACCATGGCAACACTGGCTCCGGCGTTGAGTACCTTCAATGCGTCCTGCCCGTTCGTTATACCACCAGTGGCAAAGATAGTTTTTTGCTCTTTTGCACTGGTCGTAGCGGGTATTGAGGCGGTTTCGGACTTAGTTGCAAGACCTTCTTTTGGTATTCCTGTGATCGTGTCGTCGATACCGGCAATGCTAACATCGACCGCTTCCTCGACACGCTTGGTGTCTTGAACGAGTTCCCGCCACGAGTGCCCGTCGAGCATCTTCCGATAACGCTTCACCAGGTCAACCGTCCGGCCAAGCATCATGGGACCAGAGTAGCCGCCCGTCTCCGTCAAGGTCATCTGCTCGTTGTGTGTGATACCAACGCCCGGTGGTATGATGCCGGTTCGGCGTTTCGTGGTATTTCCGACGATCACCCCATCCACACCGCTCGACCACACAGCCTGAACAATTCCTTCCATCTGGGAGTCCTCGTCCTCGTCTGGCGAGACTTTGACCATCACCTTAGGCTTCACTTTCCGGTCGGTCTTTCGCGCCTCAGCGACTACGGCAGTGAGGAGCTTTGTCAAGGGCTCAACAGCCTGGAGATCACGTAGGCCTGGCGTGTTGGGGCTGCTCACATTCACGACTAGAACGTCCGCATAGCGCCCCAGCTGTTGAACACAGTAGACGTAGTCCTTTGCGACGGCCTCTACGCTGCTCTCGTCGGTTTCCTTGTTCTTGGCGATCTGGACGAGCAGCATCCGGCCGGGTGACAAGCTTCCAGGCGGCACACCAGCGTCACCGTTTAAAACACCCGACTCATCTAGCCCGATAGTCTTCCCAAACTTGCGAACCCTCTCTCTCAGCCGAGCCGCCATCTTATCGGCGCCACCCGAGTTGAGTCCATATCGGTTGATCAGGCCATCGAGACCAGGTATCCGGAACATACGTGGCTTGGGGTTGCCTTCCTGAGGTCGCGGCGTACAGCCCCCAACTTCGACAACAGAAGCGCCGAGCGCGAACAAGGCATCAGGGATCTCAGCATGCTTATCAAGTCCCGCGGAGATCGCAATGGGATTGGCGAGGTGCGAGCCGAAGACGGAAACAGAGATGTCGGCGTCGCCGTTTGTCGTCAATGCTGAGCCCCTCTCCCGCGGGTGCAAGTTAAGGTTGTATAAATTCCTCATCGACGACACGGCGGCATTGTGGGCTTCTTCGGCGTCTGGGTAGACGAATCGTAGCAGTGGTGGTATTACATGGCGATGGAAGAAAGCACGGGTATCAGTTGCATAGATATAGATGACGGTTCCTGATAGAACCGCACTCGTTAAAAACAGGGCAGTCCGGGCTCGTGATATGGCTGATGATCCCGTTGTCGACTCGGTCGAGGCTGCGCGTTGTTGCACACGCGACAGCTGTCTTAGAGTTTGCGTTTGCCGTGGAACCGCAGGCCGAGCAGCCGCAGAGAAAACCGCACGATTTGCGATGGTGCGTGGGACTGCCATTCTGAGGTTGAGATTCCGGGCTTTGCAGCCCTCAATGGCAAAAGGTAACGAAAGAGTGATCGGCCAAGGAAAGGGAGAAAAGGCGCAAACAGGCTGAGTGGCTTTTGGACCCTTCCCTTGATGCGATATCAATAGATCGGAAGCGACGTCCGGGGATAGCTGCAGCTGCCGGTCCGCTATTCGCTCAGACAGCTGTGGCTGCACTCTAGGCCGGTACCTCCTACCTATTTTATGTGGGCCTACTCAATTAGGAAGTAGCCGTCTCTTACAGCCAAACACCACAATAGCTACGCCGTCCACCACGTCTAGATTGATTTGCGGATGCTTTCTCTCTCTCTCTCTCAGTTTATTTTGAAAGGGAAAAAATGGGATAGGATGACACGCAGTGTGAGAGGGAAAAGCAGAGAAGCACAACTGTGATTATTGCTCGAAAGGCACAATCTTTTCCAGTATGAGTACACGTACACCTCCGGCCTTCATCGAGCTACTGCTTGTGGGCTCATTGGCATCCATATGGCTGCTGGCTGTCAACGCGAACGTACCCGAGCCATATTTGGTATGTGCACTATCGACATCTCTCTCCTTGGTTAAATCTGGCGAACTATATACTAACTAGGGCTTCACTAGGACGAAGTCTTCCACATTCCCCAGGCCCAGACCTACTGCGAGGGTCGATACCTTGAATGGGATGACAAGATCACCACGCCCCCTGGACTGTAAGCTTCACGTCCTATGACGCTGACTGTGCAATGGCTCATACGAATTAGATATATCTTGACTATCGCATTCGATCGACTTTTTCGATTATCATGCTCCACCAACAGTCTTCGCAGCTTCAATGTTGCTGTCGTCTCCTGCATCGCGGTGCTAGTCCTTGCGTGCCGCCCAAGTCGGCCACGCACCTCCGCGAAGTCGGATAGCGATGGTCAGATATCGGCCCAGAACGTGAGGATAGGCATGAATGTTGCCCTGTTCCCGGTGCTGTTCTTTTTCTCTGGTCTATACTACACAGATCCAGCATCGACACTCATCGTGCTGCTGGCATATGCACACCACCTTAGAGCGAGAATAGGCCCAGAGCAACCATCATTTTTTAACGATGTCTACACTTTCGGCCTCGGTGTTGTCGCCTTAGGCTTTCGACAGACTAATATCTTCTGGGTGGTGGTCTATCTAGGCGGACTGGAAGTTATACAAACGCTGAAAGCCCTGAACCCAGAACCCGTGGAAACGCCCAAATTCGAAGCTATTTCTGACCAGATTAAGTTCTATGCTTGGAGATACTCACTCGGCGAGATCCATGACCCGTCCCTTTCCTTCGCGCAACCCGTCGGTATGTCTCAGCAATCTCTCTGGGCGGGCCATACTAATTATTATCGTTAGATATCCTTGTTTGCGTAATCAGTATTGGTGTTGCTGCGCTATGTAATCTACCAACAGTATTGCGCAGATTTATCTGGCCATATGGAGCCATACTCGCCGCTTTTGCTGCCTTTGTCGCCTGGAACGGTGGCGTAGTACTCGGTGAGCTCGAAACTTCTTCCTAATGCGCGCCCCCTAGTACTAATTCATTAAAGGCGATAAATCTAACCACGTAGCCACTCTGCACCTTGCTCAGATGCTTTACATCTGGCCTTTCTTCGTGTTCTTCTCGGCACCGCTCTTCATTCCTCAGCTGCTAAACCGAGCTCTTGTATTGTTCCCTCGGCGAAGCCAACGGCGGTACACACGACTTTCTCATCGGGGGTTTTCAGGCCATGTCGCCATTACTGCCCTAGTCTGCCATGGTGCCATAGCAGTGGCACTCCTCATCGTGCGATTCAACACCATCATCCACCCCTTTACGCTCGCCGATAACAGACACTACGTCTTCTACGTCTTCCGGTACAGTATTCTGAGAGCGTGGTGGATTCGCTACGCCCTCGCGCCCGTCTATGTCGTCTGCGCATGGTTTTGCTGGGGCGCATTGCAAAGCGTCGATGATGTATCTAATCCTGCAACGGAGAAATGGATACAGTCTCCCTTCGTCGTCGCTTCATCACCTCCAGCTCCAGCAGTTGAGTCTAGTACAGGCGAGAAACCGTCTACAAAGAGTCTAGGCACGAGCAAAGCTAAAGCCGAAATCGAAAGTGAACCCAAATCACCGCCCACATCAACCGTGTTAATGTGGCTCCTCGCGACAACCCTCTCGCTCATGACTGCGCCGCTCGTTGAGCCGCGGTACTTTATCCTCCCATGGGTGTTCTGGCGTCTTCTCGTGCCCGAAACCGATATACCAACAGCAGTTAGCGACGACGACAGACAATCGAAACCATCCGGACAGAGCACGGAACGCAGCATCAGTGGTTACATGTTAATTCTCCTTCTCGAAAAAAGTTGGTTTATACACCTAAACGTGGTCACGATGTGCATCTTCATAATGCAGCCGTTCTACTGGCGAGCGCCAGACGGCACGTTGCTGGATGGTGGGCGAGAGCAACGGTTCATGTGGTGATCACTCAGTCACAATTAGCTCGATCAGAGCTGATCGCTCTGGTACTTATCTCATGTACTTTCATTGCGAAGCATTCTTAGATATCCGTGTTGATTTCTAGACATTAATACAAGCCCAAGATTGCATAATCATGCTGACTCAAACTGACGTAGACGGCAAGCAGGGTGATGATGACTGTAGTGTATTGTATTCATGTGATAATATCATCACGAAACGTAAATGTACGGTTTATACGGATGTGTTTCCCCGGCAGCGATAGTGCCTGATGAAGCCTGCTTTTTCTCGATATATGTATGTTCTTTCCCCCATCCTGACCATGTAAACGCCATTCCGAATTCGAATAAGCAAACCTTTATGCGCCATATCCGATCTGCCGCCCGACAGACATGATCCCATGTCTGGTTTCCAACCACGTACCGCATACCCATGCCTGTCCAGCCTTGTAGTAGCCAGTTTGCCCCTGTATGGTAGTGTTGATGTGCTTGTTGCGCTTGTTGTTGTATAATAGAGTCGTCCGAGGCCGCGTATCCTTTTGCGGAACCCTCGTTGTGTATCCAACAGAATGAATGCTCAGTGCATCCAGTCCTCATCCCGTGAAGCCGAAATTTCGCCGAAAAGCATCTTTCTCAGAACGGATGAGCACGACCGCCAGAATCCCCTCTGCTCCGCGGCCGCGGGCGGGTTCTCTATCAAGACATCCTCAACGTATGTGCTCTCGTCGAGCCCAGCATGGTCGTCCTCCTACAGACTTAAGCGATCCAGACTGAGCCGGTCCTGGCTGCGCACGCGCTTCACGACGCCGAGCTTGAAGAACTTCTCCTCGCCGGCGGCAGTGCGACCGCCGATATACCACTTGTCGGCACCCCGAACATCCCGAAAGCCCTCGCTGCTGCTGTCGCTCCCGCGGCGGTGGGCCAAACGACCACCACCTGCTGCCCCCGGGATTGAGCGCGGGGATTGTAGTGGTTGGAGTTGGCTCATCACACTGCCGCCGCCGCCTGTTCGTGGAGGAGGCGACGATGTGGCTGTCTGAGAAGAACCCTGTGGATGAGAGGGGGACGTAGACGAGATGGAGCGAGCCTGCGCGGATGGCGTCGATTGTGAGGTAGCATGTGGATGAGTGTGTTTGTTAGACTGGGTTGAAGCAGACAGTGAGGGCGGCTGTTGCCGGAAGGCGGCGAAGATCGAAGATAGGAAGAAAGGTCGTTGTGAGGAAGGCATTTCCGCTGCTGGTTAACGATTCTGGTACGATGTGTATGAACTGAAGTGTATCTGTCGTGTCGTTCGTATACGAAGGCGCAGCAAATTCGGCACGGTGGACTCGATCGGCTAGACCGCTAATTGTAAATGCTCAACCGATCGACGGATGTAGCTAGATAGAGGCAGTGTAATGAGAGGATTCGTAGCCCAGTATTGTTCGGAATCGTCCGGGTTAGGAGAGCTTGCAGCAACTTCGTTTGTCGTGTATGATCGAGTCAATGACGTTCACGATAGGAGGCGGTCGGATCAGCTCCGAATCAGATGTCAAGAAGCTATGTGCATTGTCCAGAGGCGAAGATTCGATGGCTCTAAAACATAGCAACAAGAAAGCGTCCAGCGCCAGCAGATCGGATGCAATGGCAGAAAGGTGATGTTGCAAGATACGGCGACCACGAGCTATCTTGCGCCTATTTGGACCTGGGGAGGATGGAGGTTGAAGGATGGACGATGTGAAAATCTTGACATCGGAGGGCCGACTTAGCTAAGTGGAAGGAGAGGGTTGTCGACGGTATGGTACTGGTACACTGCATGCATGTGCTGCAGATTCCCTAGCCCTAGGTACCTAATTGTAGGTGGCAGTCGCACAAAACCCCTCCACCTTCGGCCAATACCGGGTAAGGCAAGCCGCTCCCCAGGCCCGTTTATAGGCTCGCGGGGTAGTGTTTTAGCCCCTCTCTAGCGGCCGGCTGGTCCCAGGCGCTACACGTCGCCTAACTGTTACTGCATAATAAGTCGTATTATAACGCTTTTCATAGGGCACGGTAGCGCTGTAGGAAAATCGCGGGGTTGCGGTGAATCGATCGATCAAAGAATTCAGACCGAGGCAGAAACCGAGGAAAGTGTTGGCGTCTTATTCCGGTACCACCAACATCTCCAATTGCACGAAACACTCCAATTCCTGCCAGACGTATAATCGTCTTTCTTCCTTCCGTCCGGATCCATAATTGTTGCTTTGCTCTCACATACATCTGTATAGCAAGCCAGAGAGCTGGTCGGTAAACTTAATGCGGTGACAACCGAATAGATAGGCATCACGAAAACGGTCGAGAATCGCGGCCCAGCACATGCGCATGTCGCTGCAAGGCGCTTACAACTCCTTATCTACTAATTATTAGTAACTTATCGGTGTCGGATTGGATGAACTCATGCCTGCCGGTCTTGTTTCGGGGTTGGAAGAAAAGAGTACAGTATTTCCCCTGACAGTTTTAACCAGATAGAAAATGATCCTCATCTTCGCCCAGCCAACATGAGATATGGCGATTATAGAAAACAATCTTTCGCATGGACGCCAGTGTTATTATCACCGCTGATGTTGCTGACTGAACCATCACCCGAGCCGGCTTTCTTATCCAACTGACATCATCTAAACCCGTAGGAGCTGATTTGTAGGAGGGCGGATTCTGCAAATCCGAGTCGGAGCTATGCTCTGCGTGCTATTATTCCCGATCATGCATCCAGCAGTGGCAAATCAGCACTTACAATACACGTCGTACAACCGGATTTATCTTATGATCGTGCTCAATAAGTAGTATTGGCAGCACACTCTCGGCATACTTTCACTATGAGTGAAATCAGTATAATTACAAGGACTTCGCCATGCGATGAGACGACCTGTTCAAGCGTGCATAATCACATAGACACAACTTGAATAAATACACACAACTACATCAAATTAGTTCTCCAAATCACAATGTCGCAAATCTATCTCATTACGGGCGCTTCGACGGGCTTCGGCGCCCTCGCGGCTCGCGCTCTGGCCAAAGAAGGGCACACTGTTTTCGCTGGGATGTATTCACACGATGGCAACACATCTACTTATGAGAAGGAGATCACAACGTTTGCGCATGATAACAATGCAGACCTCCGCACGGTGTCTCTTGATTTGCTATCCCAGGAGTCCGTCGACGCGGCCGTAAAGCACATCCTCGACACCGCAGGACGCATCGACGCTGTGATTCATAATGCAGGACATATGAACTACGGTCCGGCCGAGAGTTTCACAGCAGCGCAGTACCTGCAGCTCTACGATGTCAACGTGGTAGGGTCTCATCGGCTCAATATGGCAATTCTACCCCACATGCGGCAGGCGCGTCGGGGGCACGTCATCTGGATTGGGAGCTCGTCAACGTACGGTGCCAACAGCCCCTATTTAGGCGGCTATTTCGCTGCCAAGGCGGCGCAGGACAGTCTTGCGCAGAGCTACGCCGCCGAACTGACGGCCTGGGGCATCGAGACCACGATAGTCAGTCCGGGCGTGTTTACCAAGGGCACCAATCACTTTCGAGACGCCGCGAAGCCGGGTCGCCCGGATGTTGCGCGCGAATACGAGGATGGGCCGACAAAAGGCCTCGACGAGCGGAATATGAAGGGTACGGCGGCTCTAGTGCCCCCGGATGCGGACCCCCAGGTCGTTGCCGATGTGCTGGTCGAGCTTTCGAGGTTGCCCCGAGGCAAGAAGCCGTTCCGGATGTTCCCAGATCCGTCTATGAGTGGCGCGCAGGCTGGTGCGGCTGTGTCTGATAATAATAGATATAATCAGTACAGAAGAATGGGGCTGTTGGAGTATCTAAACGTACAGATCTGAGCCCAAGCAGTCAATGGTTACGGTATAGATAGATTTTCGAGCAGTTTTCTCAATCTCATGAATAATTTATTTATGTTTGCTATGCAGCATGTCTTCTGTCTCCCAGCACCTCTATACGATCGAGGAATCCAGGATTAATCATGGGGTTATGAAGCTCACCGATCGTCGACATACATGCTGCCGCAGGGTCGCCCGTTGCTGTAAGAGATCCCATCCAGTATTCATTTCCAGGATATGAATTCCCATCCCAAGCGTAGCTCAAAACGAGAAGCCGGTTCGCATCAGGACCAGATAGTCGCCCCGCCGGATTACACCGTGAGAACCTGATATCGATATCCCTCCTCACGGTGCCGAACGTCATCATCCGCTGTTCGAAATCCAAAACCTCACCAATCCAAGCAAACTCCACAGCCCCGATGTTCGTAAGACCAGAGGCGAGCCTGCCTAGCGATTCTATGAAGGCCTGGACGTAGGGCAAGGACTGGTCTCTCCCACCCTTATACGCCCAGACGCCGAGCCCAAGGCCAACAACGTAGACATGCGCCATTTTATCCACCGCCTTCGCCCTCTTGTTCGCCTCGAGGAACAATATGTCAGCGGTGATGCCGATCCTCGCCCGGTACATGCTCTCATCAAAATCCAACCCCGGATTCGGCGGCTGTTGAAAGAAATCGAGGAAAATATCCTTCAGCTTCGGATGCAAGATGGGGTTCTCGACCCTACTCAGCGCGAACATGGCATCCATCCTATCCTCCCTCTCGAACCGCGCGCCCACAAGTCCAATAATAATCCCCCTTGGCTCAAACATGCCCGGCTGGCCAAGCCGTCCAGCATTATTCCTCTCGCCCTCATTGACAAAGAAGCTCGGCCCGCTGACGCCAATCAAGCTACTCAGCATGATCTCATCATAACTCAAATAGTCCCGCAGGAACAAGTACTTATTATGTTTCTCCGCATCCGTCCCAACACGATCCCACTCCGCGCTCGCGCGACCGATCTGCTTCCCGGTTCTCAAAACCGTAACGTCGCTCCCGCCGAGGAACACGAGCGCGCGCTTCTCGACGAGCCGAGATACCTCGGTCTCCCACCGCCACCCCCCGACGCCGTAGAACGCCTTCTCGACGCCGCTCCCGTGCCGCTGCTTGTGGAACAGGAATTGCTGCACGAGGCGCGGGAACCGCGGGTGCACGACGATGCGCGTGTTTAGCGCGTCGTTTTGGATGGTCGCCCGGTCGAAGTGCACTACGCTGTTGGAAGTGATTGGGGGCTTGAGGTCCGGGGGGAATTCATTGAGCCCGAAGGCCGCTAGGCGGGGTTTGGGATGCATTGGCTTTCTTTCACTGGTGATGTTTGGTTACCGGTATACTAACTTAGTATATATTGTGAATTGTGTTGCAGACATGGCGGAGATTGTGTAGATAGATGCCTACGAGGCTATGCTGTGCCGTAGTGTAGTCTCATGCATACCATAGTCCTACGGGCAGGCAGGCAGTGCTACGGGATATTGATAGCCGAGTTCGGTATGGCTTCCAGCCGCACGATGTTCCGTGTGGAGAACTGCATGAGTGCGGCGCAAAGTTGTTAGATATTTTGGGAAATGGAATTGGACTACCTACTTGAAGTGAAGGCATTTCTGGAATGAACAGTTACCCATTTACACAGACAGATAATTTCTTCGTTGTATGTACTACAGCATAGTAGTGTGTAAGTGTTTCTATTGGACTAGAAACGACAGATTATAAAGCGAACTCAACGGAAGCAAACTAATTAGTTTAGTTCTGAATCGACAAGCGAAGTAAAACAGCTGCTAATTAATGATATGAGGGTTTTGGTTGGCCTTGTGTTCTAATTTACCAGTCTCTCCAATTTGTCGTGTACTCTTGAACTCATTATCGGGTGTTACATAGTACATATCGTGTCTTAACTAGATATCAGATCATGAACATTTTTGAAGATACACAATAACAACCAGGCAGCCAATAGAGCGCGAAGCTTTAGCAAAAGGCTGGCGCAAAGCTATCATCAATTAGCACAACCCATTCGGTCGGGCCTTTTCCGGGTATGACCCCAGATTTTCCCCTGTCTTGGCGGTGCTTCTTCGGGGCTCCTCTAGAAACGCCATGTCCTCGTCAGCAACTATGCCCAAGCGGGCTACCCATCACGTTATGCGAATCTCTATATAATATAGAACCTTGAACCTATATGTGTGGTGTTGCGTATATGATGGCGAGAAGGCGCAAGTGCTGAAAGTCAATTGTAATAGGTAGTACTAGTCGACTCGCCTTCCATCAACATGCCTTCGTATGCAGTGTCATGCGTAAGTTAATGAGATTTTCCCGTTGTAGAATCATGCTAAGACAGCAACAGTGCGCGCAGCTCGCCGGAGCTTTGGGGGGCAGAGTATTTTATCCCGGTGATCAAGCCTACAACAACACAGAGGCATCGTATTTTTCAAAGCAGGAGGGTCTCGTGACCCCATCATGCGTTGTCTTGCCGGAAACTTCAGCCGATGTTGCGAAATTTATGTCAACCGTTACCGGGATAACGAACTGCAGTTTCGCTATTAAGACACAGGGGCATGCGCCGGCAGCCGGGGCTGCCAACATACAAAATGGCGTGACCCTAGACCTGAGCTTGTTAAACTCCACGAGCATAAGCGAAGACCACTCCGCGGCAAGTGTCGAGGCTGGGGCGACCTGGGAGAGTGTCTATTCGACACTCAATGTCTTCAACAAGACTATCAACGGAGGCAGGAACGGGGGTGTGGGCGTTGGAGGTGTAACCTTGGGCGGTGGTATATCCTACTATTCTCCTCAGGTGGGCTGGACGTGTGATACGGTGGTTAACTTTGAAGTAAATGGCCTCAATGCTTGGAAACATCCTTGAAATTAGGCTAACAAGTGAGCCAGGTCGTGCTAGCGTCATCGAAGATCGTCAACGCAAACGCAACCTCAAATTCAGACCTTTTCCGCGCTCTGAAGGGCGGCGGCAATAACTTCGGCATCGTCACCCGGATAGACTTCAAAACAGTCAGCGTCGTTGATGTAAGAGGTGGGCATCTGTTTCAGAGCGGGGATAAAATCCCCTCCGTCCTCACAGCGCTAGCGAACATCGCTTCTGCCAAGGAGTACGACGTCCACGCATCCATCGTCACAAGCTTCGTGTATAACTCGACCTCCAAAGAATGGCTCGCCCTAAGCGTACCAGTCTACACACTGCCGGAGTACAACCCACCGTTCTATAACGAGCTTTTCTCTATCGACAACATCACGGCCGAGAGCACGGCTTCGATAAGCAGCGTCAGCGTCTTGTCCAACGAAGCGCCCCCGCCTCAGGTGTACCAGGCATTCGCGACGAGCACGTACGCGGCTTCTGCAGAGCTACTGATCAACATATTCAGCGTCGCGAACGAAACCGTCAGCTTAATGCAAATTCCCGCGGACGTGACCTGGTCGCTCGCCTTCGAGCCACTGCCGACAGTATTTACGAAACATGGCGAGGGAAAGAACGTGCTTGGAGTCTCCGCAGCGGACAGGGACGGCCTGATTCTCCTCGCAAGCACATCGTGGAGCGATCCGAACTCGTCGGAGATTGCGCAAGCTCTAGGGCCGAAAATCATCGGCATCATGGACGCTGCCGCTGAGAAGGCGGGAGGCCTGCATCGCTTCAAGTACCTGAACTACGCAGATCCGAGCCAGAGTGTGCTGGAGAGCTACGGAGACGAGAACTTGGCGTTTTTGAGAGCTACTAGTAAGAAATATGACCCTGAGGGAGTGTTCCAGAAGAAAGTTCCTGGAGGGTTTAAGCTGGGACTGTAAAGACGTGTTGGAATTAGCTTTGAATACTTCTAGACAATAAACTGGTTGTTATACCAGCCGTTGGGGTTTACACCTTGGAGCTCCTTCACTCTGTATTGATTCTCCATGTTAATTTCAGGTCACTTCGACGTTCATTCGTTTCGCTGTCAAACAGCCCGTAGTCGATGCAAAGCTGTTTATGAGGACCTATTAAGCCCTCTTCGATCAAGTATCTTCTTCAATCGTGCTCGATGAGCTTCAGTGGAGATTTCACTACGTCTACTGTAATCGGTATGAATTATTTCTTTTGCTATGATGCGAGATGATGTCACGCGACCATGGGCTCGGTATATAAGTGTCCGCAGATGGCTGGGTGCCCAACTCCGCAACTCTCTGCTTCACTTGCAGCATACCCGTTTTATGGCCAATAACGCTCCTTTCACTATGAAGTCCTTCACAGTAGTCAACATTCAATTGATATGAGGCTCACAACTTGGGCATGATCCGAGGAAGTTGATAAGGCTGTCTATTCTAGTCAAGTTATCAAGCCTGCGAACTGAATACACTCTTCAGAGCATTTGTCACAAAAGTGTATAGTTCTTCGCGCCGGGCATAATCGAAGCTCCCATCTTCAATAACTCCGTTATCAAAACCATGGCGAACACCTTCGCAATCGTGTTCAAAGATCTTTCTCCCGCTCGTATTGATCCGCTTCAGTTTCTTGCCAAGCTCCGTGGCTTCCGGTTTCAGCACGTCTCCTCCGCAGGTTGCGAGCACAACGGTTCCGGGGAAGTCAGCCGGATCAGCGAAATAAGGAGATATGGCAGGATCGGTCCTTGAACGGGGGTCGGGCGCATAGCAATTATTGAATGCATGCAACCGCCACGGCGGGAAGGCATTGACGGGCTTGGGCACTTTTTTTGCCTCGGGAGGGGCGGCGAGGTTGATAAGCGGATATAAAGATACAACAACAGGAATGTTGATGACTCCAGCAAGCTTCTTCCGTAACTTCGTTGCCGCAACAAGCGCGAGGTTCCCGCCTGCGCTGAAGCCGGACACAGCGATGCGGTTTGGATCGAAGCGCTGCTTTTGCGAAGCCACCCATAGGAGAACGTCTTCAACATCGTTCACCGCGCCAGGGTACGGCGTCTCCGGGGCCTTGCGATAGTCCGCATCAATCACAGCGATGCCGACTTCCTGAGCCACCCGCGAGCAATAGAGCGCATCGGCGCCGAAGAGCGGCATGATAAAGCCACTTCCATGCCAGTTCACAAGGACCGGCAATGGCTGATTGGATGCCGCGATTGGGTAATAGATTTCGGCCTTGATGTCTCGCCCCCTGTCCCGGGACGGGATCTTCACGCCCCTCTCCCGTCTCGCGCCCCGCGGATCCAACGCTGTGATCCTCCCGTGCCGGCCAGATGCGAAGACCACCGCACGCATCACGGTGACCAGGGCTTTATAGTAAAGATACCAAAGTAAGTTGCTGAGCGCCATGGCAAACTGGAGATGTGGTGCAGCTCAGGCCACACTGGATTTTAGATCTCTGTTGTTGAATAGTTCCGTGAAACAACGGAAAATATCTAATGTAAGCAATGCTACTTCGGTATTTAGTTATCTTAGCCGGAAGGGTTAGGTTGGTAGGTATCGCAATACTTACGGTCCCCGCACGCTTACACTTAGTCCTGCGGAAACCCTTCTCCTGGAATGGCTGTGGATATGGGTATAAGTCCTATGGAATCATCGTCATGATGGAAGTATGAATCTAAGCAAATAAAAATGCGATGTATTCTAGGTCCGTATGAGTACCTACATATTATCGAGTTGAAAAATTTCCCATGTGATATGGTCTGATATGAAGACCTGAAAGTTGAACTACTGTAGCTGGTCTATCGGGAATGGGTTAACCTAGCTTATTCGTGGAGTGCTTGTCGATCTCGTGTCGCGAAGTGCCTTAGACGCACCACCGTCGATATCCGCGTGTGATTGGTTATAACACATATATTCAGGTATTATTATCGTAGCGGCCTCTTAGGCCGTTAGCAGAAGACGTTGATAACAACCAAAGTTGTTGAGAGAGATCATGATGCATCATGCATGGGCAGAGTTTAGGCATCTGCACATGCTATGCGGCACGTGATTGGCTCCCTCGGGACCGACCTAATAACGATCTGCTAACCTAGGAAGGTCACTGTTGGCTGCTAACTGTGCCAACACTCACTACTACAACATATTTTACGGCGCGAAGACCAGTTGCTGGATCACAGTGAGTTCGCATCTTGAGGTGTCAGCACCTTGTCGTACTTTTGTCATAATTGTGTTCTATTGATAATCTAAACAGCAGACCTGACAAGAGCTTTAATGAACGCGTGTGGATCTGGATCCGTTGGCGCGCTCATGCTGCCCAGCTAAACGTGACAATTGCATCCCGCTTATTCCCAGTCAGCACCAGCATCGACTGCCTGTGCTCCTTCAGCCATCACATCGAACAGCCAAATTTCACCAGTAGAGACCAGATATTGAAACCAGCCAAGCGCCTCTTGGATGATTGATTGGTCAGTGAAGTGGTCTGACCATTGCTTCCCGCTTTCTCGGACTTCGTCACCTTCCGCATAGCTCTTTGGTGGCGGTTTTGGCAGCCATTCCAGGCCAGCCTCTTCGGTGCCCTTCCTCAGGAGGCGCACGCACTCGTCGCAGGCTGGTTTGTGCGTGCCGCGATATTCCCAGCAGCCGTACCGCCCCGCGATGAAATGCATAGAGACAACCGCCGCGATGCCGTATATCCCAGATTGCGGGTGGCTGAGTGCCTCGTGCAGCATGGCCTCCAGGAAGGCATGGAATGGCTGCTCTATGCCGAACCCGTGAACCGCTGAGAGGGCGTTTTCATGGTTGCCAGCAGCCATATCGCACCTCCAGTCCAGCAGGTCGTGCGTGGCCATCATCACGAGCGGCGCCACCAAGCTGGTGTCAAGGTCGCACTCTTCGTCGAAGTTGAACTTGCTGTAAATCGTGCTGCACCCGCCAACCGCCCTCCAGGCCATCGCTGCCTCGATTGAGCGCGGCTCTTCCGTCGCGGTGCCCATTGCTTGCTTGGTGGTTCCATCCACGAAAACGTTAAGGGCTCTCCCACCGTATTTGTACGCTACTCCAGCCGCGATAGCGACCAGGCGCATTCTGGTATCATAGTCTTTGGCTGCGATGCTTCCGAGGTCATCGCACACCGATAGGTGGGAGATGTACGCGGCTTGTACTGCTTCTTCAGCAGACAGAAACCATGACATGGCTAGAGCGCAGGGAAAGGCTGCTGTTTGGTAGCAGATGGCCGCAAGGATGCTTGATTTCGGATAGTATCCAGCTGCGGACTTGGCGTCGTCTCGATGACGCATGAAGCTTGCTTTCTTGTCTACATGGGCGATCGCAAGCCTGTCGCCCCCGTAAAAGTTGTCGATGATAGAAGCTGTGCCTAACTTGGCGGCATCAATAGTCCCTGGGCTAAAGCGCTTCAGAAGTGCCCTGTTCAACTCCGAACTCGATCGCACCCATTGCGATGACGCTCTCTCAGCAGAGTCCTTTGGTGCGATGATAACCTCTAGGGCATACGACATGGCATCGTCCCACGCTGGGTTGTTCGGCTTGTAGATATCCCCAATCAGGGCCCTGATGCCAGTAGCCATCCTTTCCTTGTACATGGTTGCAAATGCTGGCGAGTAAGTCCCCAGGGCATTTTGTTTCAGATTCCTGTCAATGTTGTCTAGCAGGTGAGCCAGGTCCTGTGAGACCTTCACGTGATCGTCCAGTGAGCCGTTCTGCACAGAACTGTTCACAGCGATGCCGTATTCGGTGGTGCCGTTAGGTATCGCTGCCATAGTGTTGCTTATATGAGATGAATGGGTTGGAGTCGTGAGATGTAAGTGTGTCCTATCGAGTTGTGTGGAAAGTGCTGAGATTTACAAGAATCGTACTCGTTTTATATATTCCATGCAGCCTCTACCGAACCTACCTAGGTGCTCAGCCTTCTTATCTACATACCATAACTCTAGATGATGCCCAACCTGAACAGATGTATAGGTCGCTTCAACATTTGATGCCTCTATCTTCTTAACGTTACCCTCCCAACCAAGATTGTCGTTAAGCTCAGGGATGCTTGATATCGACTCGACACTATTTCGCCAAGATGCGGCTGCTTACGATGCAGCGATTCATATAAGCTCAAGGCAACATACATGAATAATGACATAGCCACGCCAGTACCACCGGTCAACATGAATATAGTATTGCTAGATTTTTATTGTAGCTGTCGATGGGGCTGTCCGGTAGGCGCTGCTCAATGCGTAACCACGTACATGATTGGACGTCAGGGGTCATGCCAGGAAGAGCCAGCATGCTGACAGGTAAGCAGATGCCGTGCATAAAACGGTAAACGTTTTTAATTTTTTTTTTCCTCTTTCGATAAATCCCGGAACCCAATGCAACTCCAACCCGATTTCTGCAGTGCCAACGGTGACTACCGAAGCTGAAAGCACCGTAAGAGCTGGTTGTGTGGAGCGACTATCGCACTCAGCTGTCTTGATTGTCTATATTTCTCCGCTGAGCCGCATCGTCTCCGCAGACCGCCGCACAATCGAGAACTAGGCCAGGCCATTTCTTGGCGATTGGCCAACGAAAGACCAATCCGAAATCAATATATCCATAAACAACATCATGCAAATTTTGACCTACATTTGAGCATCCACTAAGCCTCACTGCAGTTATCCCCAAAAATTCCTATCACACCGATCGACTACCCATTCTTAACTGATCACGCGAGGCCTATGATGCGTGCGGTGCATAGCTCGATCGTACTCCACTCTCGCTACAGACGCGAGGATGGAATTTTGGGAAGGTGTGCTCTTTTTGATCAGCTCTAGATCATTTTCTGGCGGCTAGAACTGCTGTCAATATATTCAGCTACTCCAATATGCCAACAACACTCAAAGCACTCGAACTGACAGCCAACATCATACTTGAGACATGCATAGTAATACCAGGATACTCAAATTGTCCCAAATCGGATGCAAATCCAGCGGAGAGCCTATCACTTCACGGGGTGAAGCGATGGAGCATTAGCAGGCGTGAGCAACAATCCATCGGCAACGCAGACTCGTCACCCATAAGTTATGTGGCTATGCCAACAAAGAGGCAGTATTAAAAAAGGACTTTATTCAGTTGTAGTACTCGCGGCGTAATGATTATGCCGGAGGGTCGATGGTAACGCATTTGCGTGATTTCTGCTGTACGAATACGATGCAAGAGATATGTTGCCAGCGGTGAATGGAACGATATAAGCGAATCTAGTAATCAGCTAGTGATATCATCGTATGGCCTATCTTCTTTTTAAGGCTATAATCACAAGATGAGTATCTCCGGCCAGGAAAAGGGAACGACTCGGATAAGTGGGATTTCAGAATATCTGCCTTCCAGATCGCCAGATCTACGATTGCTCTCGAGCTATTATCTTACCGAATTTAGCCAAGGCCAATAGTCGACGTTGCCATCTTACAGCCTGCTTGAAACTTCTACGCGTGGGCGGCAGAGTTTTCAAATTTTCACCAATGAGTGTCTCCTAACAGAACGGCAGAACCAAGAAATGAAAATGCAACGTTATAGTCTCCGCCACAATATGAATAACTAGAGTGAGGAATAAACCGTTATCAAGTGATAGGCTTGCATGATCGCAGAGAACAAATGTATTTACAGATAAATTCTGTCACTATCACCATTCTCGATCGAATCAAGATACTCATCACAATCCAGTGATGCTTTACTTGTCTTATCACGTCTCGGGTCGGATCGATTTATGTATATAGTATGATAATTCATTGATCTTCTTTACAGGCTGATGTTACTCTACTATCAGGACCGCTGCATTATAGAAGAGCGGGTTCCAGTATTCGCGTCACTGTGTAAGAGGAGGTGGGTGGAAAGGCTTCCTGCGTTCCGCTTTTTGGGATTAATAATTAAATAGAAGAGCGGGTTACTAATAGTAATTATAATAGCTACGGTAGTGCATGAGTTAAAACTAAGTCGTAGGCACGTAGAATAGTTCTTATCTACTTGTCTGCAGGAAATGATGTTCTGCCTTGATCAATCAATCAATTTGGGCTATCCTTATTCAAGTAGACGTAATGATTACCTACCTATACACAGTATCGCAGTCTCTACAGACGCACTAGCATGTAAACTACTGAAGATAATGGCAGATAGAATATCATGGTTCATACGACTTCACGTAGTGCTCAGTGCTTATTTTGCAGAATGTGTGTGTATTACAGTAGAGATGTCAATGAACCGAAACAAAACGACATTGACTGACAGCGAAGCTATTATACAACACTTGAGAATACCAGCCTGACCCTAGCCCTACCAACGCAAGAGCGGTTGCCCGTACCACCACGCGTTTCCATTATTTTCATCGTTTTCCTCCTCACAGCAGATACAATTTTCTGCGACCCCAAAATTGTTCTCTCGACTGTTTAAGGCGGGGTCCCACACCGCGGAATCGCGGAACACTGTTTTCTTTGGCATAGGCAAGTGAGAAAAGTCGACGAAACTTTGACGGGTCATAGGTATGACGTTTATTAGCATTTCCCCGCAGAGCCAGTGGTTGGAGCCTGTTAGATAAACGTTACACCCGCAGCCGGGGTGGACGAGGACGAATCTGCAGAGGGGACAAGTCGGTTTTTTTCCGTCGGCTGCTTGTTGCTCATGCCAGGCGTCCAGGCATTCGCCGCCGAAGAAGTGCCCGCATGGCAGCGGAGTGAGGATCTCGAAATCCTCCATGTCTGAAGCTAGCTTCTCGGAATCAACTTTGTCGGGTTTGTACTCTTTGGGATCGCCGCTGACGAGAACTGGGTCCTTGTCTACCAATGGTGGGAGAAGGAGGCGCTTGGTCATGCAGAGACTGCAGGTGAGTCTGATGTCGATGTCGCACGGCGGCTTGATTCTCCTTTCTCTTAGAGACTCCCACGCGATCACATATCGGGCTAACTCTGACTATAGAGTTATGTCCGTGATGGGGCCCGCGGGGATTTCCACCACAGTGTGGTGGGGCGATAACTCTCGAGACATATTCTAATTTTCTGGTAAGTTTTCTGAATGTTGTGCCAAGTGGCGATGACTAGAGCGGGAAGAAGAAGAGGATATAGAGTCGAAAGACCAGTTATGCCGATTGAGAGATGATGTGGCGATGATGTGATGCGAGAAGACTGTGTAGGCTTGAAGGGAATTGAAGATTGGGCGTGGATATCGAGATGTCTGGGTGACCATGGGAGATGGAAGAAGGATGAGGGCGGTATTCATACCTTTTGTAAGCCGGAATACAGCGGATCTCAATGCCAACGGCCGGGGACCTTGGTGTACGATGAGGGAGTCTGGTACACGATGAGGGAGTCTGGTACACGATGAGGGAGTCTGGTACACGATGAGGGAGTCTGGTGTGAAGCTGACGACCTTGGTGTAAGATCAGGAAGACTGGTATGGGGTCGGGGAGTCTGGTGTAAACTCATGGAATTTGGTGTGGAGCTGACGACTTTGGTGTAAAGCCGGGGACTTTTGGAGTAAAGGTAGGGACTCTGGTGTAAAGCCAGAGACTCTGGTGTAAAGCCGGCAACCCTTGGTGTAAAGGAAGGGACTTTGGTGTAAAAACGAGGACCCTTGCGTAAACATCTATCACCTGACGCGGTACCTATCTATCCCCCTTTCTCGGCAACCTCAAGCTAATGGTTTCTGCCTAGCTATGGCTTCGAGACCTGTACGTCAAAGATAGCATATACAGTCCACTAGTATGCGCAGTTCCACTGCAATTTCGAAGGCTAACAACTTCCGCGAACTAAATCAATCCATATTGCCGTCACGCTCTGATACAGCTTCCCCACCATCGAAGCTCGTGAGCTAAAGCTTCCGTTATTCTTAAGCGGCCTAAAACATAGCTCACACTAGCCTAACACGTCCAATATAGTAGCTTAAACATAGCTTCGTAATAGATTTGACACGAGTACACTAAAGTCTACATGCTCTCACTGTCGAACATCCCCCCTATACAGCCCGAAACAACTTGAGCGACTGAATAGAACAACCTAAACACAACTTCTACGAATTAACCCTTCCGATATCCTCTCAATCGTTCCGAAACGAGTACATCAAGTCCCCGGAATTGGAACCCCGATCTCCCTCATGGTCGATCGGCTTTTCGCCTAAGCAAACAGACACAACCTTTACCAACTGAACACATGAACTAAACACTACCCGTACAATTCTTTAGACTCTACTATAACTTCGCCCCAATTCTAAAATAACTACACAATAACTAAGCTCGAAAGCTGTTTTTAGAGGTGTTATATGTGTGGTTATTTTAGAGTTGGGGGGTTGTTCCGCACCTTCCCCCCGTTAAATCAGTCAATTAAATCAATCAATTAAATCAGTCAATTAAATCAGTCAATTAAATCAGTCAATTAAATCAGTCAATTAAATCAGTCAATTTAACATTAAAATTAGGCCAATCCAATGAACAGTGGCCTAATCATTTGCTATTTCCTAATGTTCAACATTTTTCAAGTCAAGAAACGACAGTTTGCAAATAGAGAAGCGACGATTTTCAAATAAAGATGCGACAGTCTATAATCAGTAAATCAAGAATAAATTGATTGTTGATCAAGCGTCAATCAACCGTTGGCGAAATTTCCGACGTTTGAAATCTCGCGAGTAGTTAAGCTACAGTCTACCACAACGAGCAAGTCGTGGTACAAAGTTGCTGTTTTGGTTCGCTGCTATAGTAGACAATCTACGCGGCTGCACTGTATAGATCATTTGTTTTCTCGCGCTTCTCTCGCTTTCTCTATGCTTCTTTTTTTCGTAGCTGCTTCTGTAGCTACGGAACCGCGACTTCGATTCGAAGCCTTTTTGCGCAACTTCCGCAGTTTATCTTCTACAATCTGGCAGCTACCGAGATCCAATCCCTACGATTGAATTTTCAAGATCCGTACTTTACGATCCGTCTTTCGCGGGCTGCCACGCAAGACACAGGCTGCTAAAAGGGCAGAACACGAGCTGTGGAGGCAGAACAACCGCCGCCAGGTAATTAGAAGTTCCCGGATCTCAATGAAGATGTAATTGAAGAACTTACATGCTAGTGTACAAACTCGATTTACAGACGACTCATTGTGAAACAGTTGATGCACCGGGCAAGATCACCAACAAGCACGAAAAGACACGAAATACTAAACAGGATGCTGTCACAGATTGATGATATTCTATTAATACACTCTTAAAGAACAGCTATGGCAACCCATGCATCCGATAATCAAGACTCCCCCCTCGAGCCCCAATTCGTGGGCGTCTCGCTCATCTCAAAGACAACAGCCCTCGCATTAACCAGATCACCATGCGTGATAACAGGCGTCTCTATCTTCTTACCATCAATCGTTAAGCCCTTCACGTACGGCTTCGTGGGAGCTCCTGGCGCAGATATAACGAGCTCTTTCTCCGCACCGCCTGTTTCGCCTCCATTCGCTACACCACTAGGCAGTCGAAGCGAGACTTTCTCGAAGAACGGCGTGCCGACAACATATTCGTCTCCGGCCGAGTTAACTGGGTAGAAGCCTAGGGCGGAGAAGACATACCAGGCGCTCATCTGCCCGAGATCTTCGTTCCCGCTCAGCCCGTTGCTCGTGGCGTTGTAGTTGTCCCAAGCTATGCTGCGGATGCGACTTGCTGCTGTGCTTGGATGGCCGATTAGCGAGTAGAGATAAGGGACGTGGTGGGACGGCTCGTTGCTGTGAACATTGTGTCCGCCGTCGAAGTGCTCGTCGAGTTTCGCCTTCATTCCATCGCGACCACCCTGGAATAAATCTGCAAGACCGTCTACATCGTGTAGAACATCGAATGTGTATACCCAGTGGTCACCTTCGGTCCACCCCCATGTCTCGTTGGCAAATGTGCCATTCGCATTGCGTGCCTGCATGAATTGCGTTTCATTGTTCCACAGATTCGCGTAATTCTTAGCTCTCTTCTCAAGGTCTTCTGCAGCTTCATTGTCTCCTGCTGCGCGGGCTACTATAGCACACTTCGGCGTGGAAAGTCAGTATTACTCAACTTCTCAAACAATGTAGTAGAAGGCAAACAGATGATGATACTCACAGCAGCATCATTAAACGCATAATCCAGCGTCCTCGACCCCGATTCCGACCAACAGTCATTATCGACCCAGCCATGGCGCATATAACTCGTCAACCCAGCGCGGACCTCATACGGGGTCCCCGGCTCGCGGTCATAGTACAACAACTCCGTATCCCGTTCAGGAGGCACATAAGCATCCTTATTGACGGCCACCCACGCCTTCGCGATATCGAACGACCGGAAGCCCCGCGAGAGCGCGTTCGCGAGCACCACGTCCGCGTTCGTGGCGATCATGATGTTCGTCTCCACCATGTTCCCCCACATCGGCAATCTGCCGCTCCAGTCGAAGATACTCAAAAGCGAGCGCATCATACCGTTCACGCGCTCGGGCGCGAAAAGTGTGAGAAGCGAGTGCTCGGCCCGGTAGGTGTCCCAGATCGACCAGGACTGGTAATATGAGTCGTTGCTTGTGTGCACGCTGTCGGTGTACCCGTTATAGAACACGCGTGGGGAGCTGGGGTGGGTTCCCGTTGGTTCGGAGAAGTCGTTCGGGTATTGCAGTGCGTGGAAGAGCCCCGTGTACCAGATCGTTCGTTGGTCGTGCTCTGCGTCTGTGCTGTTGACGCCCGAGATGGTCACTCGCCCTAGTTTCTCTAGCCAGGCCGCTTTGACTTGTCCTACGGTGTCCTCGAAGGAGGTGTGGTCTGGGATCTCCAGGTCTAGGTTCTTCCTTGCTTGCTCGACGCTGACGAAAGATATTCCAGTGCGGACCTCGACGCGCGTGGTTTCGGGACTGAATCGTACGTAGGCTCCTAGACTTTCTCCTGAAGCACTCTGAGTTCCTTCAGAAATATTTCTCCCAGAAGTTGTCCCGAACGACTTGAAGGGTTCCGAAAATCGAGATACAAAATATCCGTGAAAACTCGCCGGCCTGTCCGGTCCTAATTTATAATCCTGGCGCTGCGGGTTACTACCAGAGATTTCCCGCCTCTTCGGGTCGATTTCAACCTGCCCAGTCCAGTTCTGGCGAGTCGCTTGTATGAAAACATGAGGATCGCTAGACCCATTACTCGAGGATCCAGAGCATGCGCCTTCGTAATCAATCCTCATATGACCCGTATGAGCCAAAGCGCTCATAGCAACACGGATCGAACGACCAGAAGACGAAATCGTCTCAGACCCTCTTTTGCGCACGCGACCATTCACCCCGGCGCGAACATCGTCAGGAACACCACCAGCACCTCCTGGAACAGGCCCTTCCCCAGCAGCTTCTTCCGTAAGATCCCAACCATGCTCGCCATCCGTGTCCGCATCCAGCACAACCTCATACACATACGGGGTGCTCGACTCATCTTCTTTCTTCTGAAACGCCAGCCCGCGCTGCTCAAAAGCCGGCTTCACCTCGTCGCTCCACCCCGGCATGAGCACAGCCTGGCCCAGTTCCCCCATCCATATCGCCGGCTGGTGCGTGGCCTGGAATCCGTGCACGTAGGTGTCGTTGTCGGAATAAGGTACCTGCGAGATATAGTTCTCGCGCGTCTGCGCCGTCCAGCGCGTCATCCCGAAGGGCACGGACACCGACGGGATCATGCCGCCGTTGTCGTTTGGCGATGTCCCGTACGTCCCGACGTGCGGGTTTACGTATTTGAGAACACCGGCATTTTGGTGGTAGTTTGTTGGGCTGGCTGAAGAAGGCTTATTGCAGCGGGATTCTATTCGAGTATTGCCGGGGTGAGCCACGGCCAAAGCCGAGTATAGGCCGGCGTTCAGCCAGAGCGTAGTTGATTTCATGGCCGCTCAAGATTTTGACAGTGAGATCGGGTTGGCCATCCAATGTTATTTGATGACAGATTTTCGATCTATGAATGTAGATCGCAGGAGGTAAGGCCGCGACGGGATAATAAATTTCAGGCATTTTTTTTTCTTTGAGACCAATTGGCCCTTATGACGTTAGCTGTGGGCTACTTCGGCACGTGGAAAACCGAAGCCGGGCCAGGGCATCGTCGTCATGCGGAGAAAGGCCAGATCCGGGGCCATTGTCCCCATGGACGGACGGACTGTGCGGGGAACTAATACACGATAGTCAATGCGAAATAGGTAATATTTACTTATTGATCCCCCACTTCCAGTTTCACCATTTCTAGTCGCGAGTCGTGATGCTTGAGGGCTTCACCTACCCAGAGTCTCCTACAAGCTGTTTATCACGCTCTTTGCGAACCTCGCCCATTCCATTTCAGCAATTCTCATCACGTACGGAGTACATGGAAAACATTTAACAGGTATATGATATTGAGTATTTTCACGCTGAGCATGTGTTGATTTCGCATGCCTTGCGTTGGCGAGCCCCTATCTACCGTAATCTGCATAAGTGCCGAGTGCCCTGTCCATACATTATGAACTTCCGAAATGCGCCTTGGCTCTAAAATACCATGAGATCTAAACCATGAGATCAATAAACATGGCACAGAAAGTGCTCATATCGAGGTGACATCAGCATCACGTTCATGATCTATAGGATAATGTAAAAGGTAGGAAGGCCGCAAGATGCTCATCAAGCAACTTTAAATAGCTTGATAGGCCCAGGCTAGGGGTTGTTGACCGATTCTAAATGGATGGCTTGCTCCAATTCTTGGAATAGAGCAAACTCAGTCAGTTCGTCCAGATTTTGACGCACTGCCCAACGCTTTTGGTGAGATGATTCTTCAGCCATGTCATGAGTAGCAAGTATTTCCAACAAGATCCATCTGCTCGGCGTACTGTCTTGAGTGTTTGCTTTAGCGGTTCGTGATCGAATAAAATGCCGTGACAATAAGTCACTTTCGTCGAGCCGCCACTCCTGACGGTCATGAAATCATCCCCCAGGCAATGCCAATACTAATTGGACTGCCGTCGTCAAAAAGCATGCATTCGAGACACGGCGAAGGAATACGCCAGTCATCTTTCTACTAGTATTGATCCGCCGGGGGAAGATATATGATGTCCACATATGAATGGATGCACGTCGTGTTCCATTCCACAATGTAGCCCCAGAGACCAAGTAGTGTCCGATCCGTGGTAGACCCCAGTGATGCCCTCAAAGGCTGTAGTGATGTACACGGAAAGCTCCGAATTATAGTAATGATGAAAAGAGAGAACGGGCTAGATCATCAATCTACTGGTAGAATCTCCAATCCTTCAGGCAGAAGGATATCTCTCATTAGGCCGCCCTGCTCCACAATGTATTGATGAGCAGGCTCAAGGTCAGGCGTAGCACTATTCATTTGTGGCATAGACGAAAACATATCGCTTAGTAGTTCGATATGGCTCACGAATCCACTATTCGGAGCAGTGTTGGCTGTCTGGGCAGCCCAGTCTGCGCCCCAGACCTGGGGTGGGATGATGACATCGTCGTGTGAGGCGATGCGTAAGGGCCATTCTAAACGAGGCCACCATTCGTCATCATCAGTATCGAACATAGAGACGATACCCAGGATCTCGCGTCGAGCTACGCCTTTGAGCCACCACACATCACCGAGGCATTTAAGGAGGGCGAAATAGGCAGCAAGGATGACAAGGGCACGAGGCCGTTTCTCTTCTAACAGCTGGATGTAGCGGCGAGACACGGTGGCCAGGAAAACGAGAGGGGCGCCGGTGTAGGGTATCTTGTGTGCCCAGTCAAGTACAGCTATAGCATGTTGGTACGCAATTCGCGTCTCTAATTCTGAAGCCGGATCAGTCTCATACTTGGCGATTTCATCATCTAGCCCACCCAGGAGATCGCTGAAGAAGGTGGGGTGGCCGGAAAGATCGAGATTCAGTGCAGGTTGCGACTCGATAATAGGAATGACAATAGTACTCATACGGAGCCATTGCCAGGTTGCAGCTACCACGGCTTTCACACCCTGGAAAGCATGAAACCAAGAAAGCGGTAGGGTATAGCGACCGCTGCGGTCGTTCGGATCGTCTCGCGAGAATATCCTTGAAGCTGTGGATTGGAAAGCGATCAGGGCAGAGGTCAGGAACAGAGCTTCGGCGTTCGACTCGGTGACTCCTTTGCTCAGACAAGCGCCGTACTCGGAACACGCGGAAGCCATGTACGAATGACTTGCTCGTATGAGCTCGCGGTCGTGGGGAGAGCTCGATCGCAAATGAAGGGCGGAGACGGCCAGAAGCGTATCTGCGAGATAGCTGGCGCTCGAGAAGGCCAATTCAGGGACGGTTTCACGCCATATCCTCTCCAGCACAGGCGATGACACGGACAGGGTCTGGGCGGTGACAGTGGTAAAATTATGGAGCAGTTTCAGCTCCAGCATCCGATTTTTCTTGGACATCGACGTCGACGAGGACAAAGGAGGAGGGTCTGGCGTCCTATACAGCGGGGCGGGCGTGCTTCCTACGGCAGTCGGCGACGTGGTGTCGGTGGCTGCGACCGGACTGTCGCCATGAGTCACAGATGAAGGGGCTGATACGGATACGGAAGCGGACGACGGTGGGCGTGGTAGTTCGATGGGTGTGGCAGCAGAGACATCGGGGCCGGACTCGGGCTTGAGGGTGAAAGGGTCTTGAATATCTCGAATTCCGGGATGCTCAAAATCGCACGACACGCCATGCTTGGAACAGTTGCCACAGCGTGGATGGACCTCGTCACACTTTATCTTCCTAACTTTGCAGCGTCGACAACCTGTATCATACGCACATACACAGATCAGCACACGTCGAATGTCGAACAGTAGACCAGTCAATCGGGCCAGCCAGGAGGCGGCGACAATGACAGTCAGGAGAGGAGAGAAGATGCTTTACCAGCTCTCGACTTCTTGTGTGATCTCCGAGGGGGCATAATTATAATTGTGAAATAGAAAGAATACGCCGCTTCTGATAGTGTTCATTCGTAGTTCGATCCGTCCGAGATGATCTCATCTCATAGCCCGAAGTCTCACAGCGCTGACGGTGCCGTCGGTCATAACGGCGGATGCGAAGGATTTGCGGCCGGTGTTGAACCAGTTCAGGGTATTATCGGTTTATGGGCGGCTTCGAGAACAAGTAAGCGGTGATTCTGAGCGCCGTTTCGAGCATTGGTCCATTATGTTGCTGGTATAGGTCTCATATCAGCCTGCGTCTGCGTTCTGCGTCGACCAGGTTCGATCCGCCGGGGTGCCGGCTTTCATTGTGCGCAGTGTACGTGTGAGGTACACTAGCAGAAGTAAGTGGTAAGATGGGATTGACCGCGGCTTGGTGGATAGCGGTGATGAAACAACAGCGGTCTAGGGGCTAGCTCGGCGTGTGGGGTGTAGTGTGGGGCTTGATACCGAGGCGGTGCAGTGCGCAAGGCCACCCGATTTGCTCATCCGCAGCCCCGAGTGGGTAGGCACCGCAGGCGATCCAATCAGTCGGGGCCTAGCACGTTTTCCGTTACCCAGATCGGTCAATCTCCATCCAGAATTTCAATCCCTATCTCGCGTGCATTGCATAACAGGCTGCAGAGACACCCACTGGTGCAGTATGTAGTGCTTCGTACCTGGCTACGCAAGTCAGTAGCGGGAATCGTTTCTGTACGCGTTTATCTACTCTTATTCACCTGAGTGCAGTAACATAGATAGAGTTTAAGAAACACTATGAAACCCTAAAATAAAATCCAGTTTTTTCTTGACAAATATTGCTTTTCTGAGTGGTTCAATTCATTCTTCAACTCAAGTCTACCTAGTCGTGGGCTCCTGACTGGGGTGCCTTAGTGTGGGCAGGCGGGTAACCAGGGGAGGTTGCTAGGCGAAGTGCAGCGCAATACGAATACGAGCTTATATAATAAAGTTCTTCAAGGAGAAGTTGGATGTCGTACGCCATCGCTCTGGCCATCAGATGCAAGTAACCCTCCTTTCTTGACTCGCCGAGCAGCTCCAAGCTCTGAAAGATTGACAGCGATTGGTAGAAGCTCTCGCTTGTCCAGCTTGCATTATTTCAAATAGCGTCATTTTGTGCAGATGTCAGATTTCGTTAGCAAGAGAGCTGCTCGTCGTCATACAGAAGTACTTGTCTCCAACCAATCCTTCTGTATAACACAGGTTTATATCTACTAGGTTAGGTAGGACTTATCGTGTATAAAGAACGAGAAAGAGGCATTGCTGCTTAACGAACTCCACTTCCTATTGAAGTTAATGATTCATCTAACTTAGACCGCTTATACGTACTTTCATGTACAATACTCGACCCGAGAGCATGATAATAACTCTCTAACACCTATTCTGATTATAGTGAACTACTGGAATTAATTATTATAAAAAAACCAATGGATCATCACTAAGCATGCACAGGTGCTAGTCGTGATCAGGTATCAGGCATCACGCTTTATGTATACTGTAGATTGTTGTAAAGCGTGATGCTTGATCCTAATCGGCACCTCCGTATAAGTCAATTTAATCATAATACTTCACCGACTTCCCCTTAACCACGACCTCCTCGCTAACCTGACTCCCAACTTTCTTCCCCGCCGTATTTCTCGCCACCCTTGCCTTAACCCACTCACCCGCGGTAATGCCCACAGCAGCACCATCCACAACCTTATCATACTCCAAGCGCTTCAACACATCACTGACCACAGGCCTCAACTCCAAATCATCTTCAGGACGCACAAAATACAGCACACCCAGGCGGTCGACGTCGGCCTGGTCCGGCGGCGGCGCCACCACGCGGTGGATGCTGCTCTTCAGGAACCCGTTGGTCAGGAACGAGAGCGAGTCGGCTAGGTTCACGGTTATGCTCCCCGGGTACGGCTTCACCCACTTCCACTCCGCCTCGGGCGTCCGGACTTGTAGTGCTGCTACGGGCTGGCGGAATAAGAGGGTCAGGGACCCGAAGTCCGTGTGCCCCTTTACCCAGACGTTTTCTAGAGCCTAGGGGGGAGTTGTTAGTTATTGGTAGATGCTTGGGAGGTAATTGAGTTGATTTATATAAGAAGGTAAGGGGTAAGGGGTAGAAACTCGTACCTTATTCTGCTCAGCCGTGCGGTGATGATATTTCATATACCGTAAATGGCAATCACTCCTAACATCATAGCGATGTCTCTGCAGAAAAAAATCCTCCGGTAACTCCAAAATAATAGCAAACAACACCAGCAGCTTACTCACGACCCGGTCGTGTATATGTCTCGCGAAGAACTCAATAGTCCCGCGGTTCTGGTTAATCACCTCCGGGTGCGCCCTGTCCAGCTCCGGGATGAATTTCGGAATGTTGTAGATCTCGGTGTTGTCGAAGATGCCCGGACGCACTTCGCGGAGCCCGAGCGGCTTGTACCCGTTATACCCCCCGTTCTCGAGGTCCGCGCGGTACTTGAGTTTCTCTTCCATGGAGAGATGGAAGACTTCTTTGCCGATGGCGAATTGCTCGTCCACTTGCTCTTGCGTCAGGCCGAAGTTGATGATGTAGAAAAACCCTGCGGCATGCGTTAGTCGTTGCAATTAGGTGGATATTATTAATTTTCGGGATTATATGAAAGGGAACAAGAAAACTGACCGATTTTCTGTATGGCATCGAAAAGCTGGCTTGCCAGTTTCTGCTTGCCGCCGGGCTGGTCGAACTGGTCGAGGTCCAGCGTGACAAGATCAGCCCAATCAACTAACCCAACCTTAGCACGACATGATCATATAACACATTCTTTACATCAAGCCCTCTCACGGTCATATTTAGTTTCGGGAAACTGGTGATAAGTCGGTAGCGCGACCGCGTGACTACCATTGCTTACTGCTGCTGCCGCCATTATGAAATCTGCACTCAAGAACGTTATGATAATGAGGCTATATTCAAAAAACAGTTGACCATTAATCAATATGCACAAGATCCATCAGTTTTGCCCCTTGATATTCCCGTCCCCCTGCAGATAATAACTAAAGTATCCGCGGGGAACGCGCACCGAACGCGGCGCATTCAAACGATGGCGTGATGAGGGGCAGCTGCGGGCGCACCTCGATCCCCCGTACGGATACTTAAAACAGGATTTCGCAATCCCGTAGCGAATGGCAAGCAGAGCCGGGATCTCGAGTCACCTGTCTGAAAAAGACCGTTTATCAAAGCTTGGAGATCGGATAAGGGGAGCGTTGGGGGGTAACATGCTCGCGGCTTCACTTGACGTCTTCGCGTCGGCGCGGTTCATCGAATGGGGGTTTGCTGATATCGCCCTCAATAGCTTTAAATGGTAATTCTTGCATGCATGCCTGGTAATTCAAGGGTCTGGCCGCAGGTTGGGGGTGTTAAGCTTATCCATAGACCTGGGTCTGGGGAGCTGTCGTGCTTTCGATATACTATGGTACGATCTGGAGCGAGATCGCAGTGTAATTGATAGTGTAGCAATTGAAACTAATTACATATTCACATTTTCTATTTCAATTCAAAGATATGTTGAATCATGATTGCAGGTTTGCCTTAGATTAACATCATGACCTCCGCCCCGAAAGCCGCGATGAATTCAGTACCCGCCAAGGCCGAATCGAGCTCTTCGAGCTTCGACGACGGGCTTCACCATGCAGCACGTGGCACGGTAGTTGATGTAAAAGATCAGACAATCCAAGGGTTTGACGCCGAACGCATGCGAGCTCGTACGCTCCTGACTGCAGAAGAAGAGAAGAAGTTAATACGACGCATCGATTGGCATCTCATGCCCTTGTGTTCGCTTATGTTCTTATTCAAGAATCTAGACGTTGACAATGTGAGTATGCGTCTATATTTACGAGGTGATCGAAGTTGTATACTGACTTTGTCCTGAAAGGTTGCCAATGCGAGAATTATGAATAGAGGCACTCCTCGCAACATCATGACTCAACTGAACCTGACGTCCGATGAGTTTGCATTGGTCACGGTTCTGTACTATGTGAGATTTTCAAGGCCGAAAAAACTCCATAGCAATCTCATCAGTCAATTTTAACGTTGTCAGATTCCCTACATTGTTGGCGAAGCGCCTTCGAATCTGTTGCTCAAAAAGTTCTTACCCTCGCGTTGGCAATCGAGAATCCTAGTCACATGGGGCATCGTGCTCGGGCTTCACGTCCCCGTTACCAACAAAGCAGGTCTTTACGCTGTTCGATTCTTTTTGGGATTAGCGGAAGCAGGTAAGCCTCAATGCCTCTGAGAACGATGCAGACAATCTGATATGCGATCACAGGCATGTTTCCGGGCGTCCTCTTGCAGATGACATATTGGTATAGGCCTGATGAGATGTCTCTTCGCCTCCTGTATTTCTGTGAGTTAAACCTTTCATTGTAGTGTATAATGATAAACTTACACGGTCCTTAGATATATGCGGTAACCTCTCCGGAATTTTCAGCGGCTTATTAGCATTCGCCTTTGACACTGCCTCCGGGGCCGGGGGATTATCAGGATGGCAATGGTCAGTGAAATGCATCGCCCTCAAATCTCGGGTGACTAAAAGTGTCAATAGGCTATTCCTCGTTGAAGCGATCGCGACAGTAATTGTCGGCATTGCTATCTGGTTCTTGCTGCCGGACTGTAAGTGCCTGGTCCCCATGCCTATGTAAACCTCCTAACATCTGGTTCTAGTCCCGGAGACAGCGTCATGGTTAACGGACAAGGAGAAAGCATTTATTCAAGCGCGACTGCCCGAGAACGCTCCAAGAGCTGCAGAACAAAACTTCAACGCCCGCGAAATTTGGTCTTCGCTCAAGGACAGGCGTTTGTGGCTTTTCACACTAATCTGGGCAACATTCACAGTAGGCACGTCAGGCGTGCGCTTCTACCAACCTACCGTCATCGCCAACTTGGGCTTTACGTACGTGCCTTACCCATATTCCGCATTGGAATTTTACACATCAGCTAAAGTAACGCATAGGACCATCGCCCAAGCGCAACTCCTGAACCTGCCAATCTCCATCGTCGGCCTGCTCGTGATCTTCGTGACAGGGTACTTCGCGGACAACGGCCGGCTCCCACGTCCACTATATCCGCTCACCTTCCTCCTCATCATCATCGCGTCCTACGCCGTGCTCATCGTATACCCGAACAACGCGGGCGTGTACACGGCGACGCTGATCGCCAATGCCGTGACGGCGGCGTGGTATCCGATGATGTGGCCGTGGCGCGTGCAGACCACGAGCCGCGCCACGGGCTCGGCGTTCTCCATCGGCTTCGTGAATAGCTATGGCCAGATCGGCGGCGCTATTGGGCCCCAGAGTATGCATTCTCGCCCCCGTGGTCCAATTTGGACTTTGCTTTGAGCCGATCCCGGAATTGTAATTCCGGGATCCCCTTGTCGGGTCGGCACTGCGCTACCGCTTGATAGCCGTACTGATTTCTACTCAATAGTATTCCGAAGTGCTTATGCTCCTAAGTATACAGTCTCTTTTGGAGTAGCCGCTGGCCTTGTTGGCGCGGTAAGTAACCCTGCATTATGTTCTTGGCGCAGTAAAAAGAGGATTTCTCCTCAGTCCCCCTATCGAATTTTCGTCTTTGCGTTGTAAGTACTGACACCGAGTTGCAGTGCGCAATTACGACCGTGATCACTTGGTGGGTGACAAGGCGTACAGAGAGTGAGACGCGTCGCCTAAAACGGGCGCGGGTAGCCGCAAGCAAACGCGGGGAGACCATCTTAGACGATGTCGTGGACAACGATTTGCGAAGGGATCAGCAATAATGTCTTGAATATAAATAGGAAATCTGGCGACACAATAGCGTAAATCTGGAAAGATGTTTGGAAGTAGCGCTTTCTTGGCTTTCAATTGAAGTGAATAGTCTGCGCGCTATTTAATATCATCCGTTGTATCTGCGGATAAGTGCTGATTACAGTTTTTTGATTGTCCACAAACCTCGGCATTTTATGATTACAGACCTGCGGAGAGCTGCATATCTGAGTCATCACCGAAGGAGTACATAATCTGTAATACCCAGCACGATGGTAAGTAGATAACAAGAGATCCCGGTCACGATGACGGCGTAGAAGTTGGAGTACAGGGTTCAATGGCATGTCAGATCATTTCGGTGGGACCAACGTACATTTACAGAAGGTGAGTTGGTTAGGACTTATAAGTTAAACCCATCTTTTCCCTATGGAGACAACCTGCTTCTCCGTTATTACATCAACACTCCAACAACAATAGAGCAGCAGCAGCAGCCATGAAATCGACTTCTGCTCTCTTCACAGCCGCCTCGGCGCTCCTGAGCTGGAGTGTTGTTGTTAGTGGCAGCAGCACCACTAGCACCACTAGTGGGCCTTGCGTAGTCGACGACGAGCAGGGCGTGACCTACGAAGGGCTCGCGCGCAACGACATCGAGGTGTTCCTGGGGGTACCTTACGGGAAAGACACGAGCGGCGCGCAGCGGTTCCGGCCGCCGCGGCCGTACACACCAGCACGGGGCAGCGTGATAAACGCGCGCTCGTACGGCCCGGCATGTCCGCAGCCATTGGGCGCCGCGTCACCGCCGTTCACCTTCACCGAGATCACGGACATCTCCGAGGACTGTCTGAATCTCGTCATCGGGCGGCCGAAGGCTACGACGAAACACGACCGTCTGCCGGTGCTGGTGTGGATCCACGGCGGCAGTTTCTGGTACGGGCAGAACCGCGAGGTGACTAATGCGCCCGACGGCATGGTGCTCGAGTCCGTGGCCAATGGGCTGCCCGTCATCGTGGTCGCTGTTAACTATCGTCTTGGCTTCTTCGGCTTCGCGCAGTCTGCTGCGCTGAAGGCTGAGGGGTCTGAGAATGCCGGGCTGAGAGATCAGCGCATGGCGATCGAGTGGGTTCGCGACCATATTGATCAGTTCGGGGGGAATCCCGAGAAGATCACTATCTTCGGTCAGTCTTCTGGTGGTCTGGCCATTGGCATGCAGATCATGGCCTACGGGGGCAGCAAGCCAGTTCCGTTCCAGCATGGTATTGCTGAGAGCCAGATCAACGAGCCCGGTATCACGGGCAATTTCACCATCGATGCGATGAAGCTGGTCGCGGATATGGTCGGATGCAACACCAGCAGCTTACACTCTCCGCAGACTGTGAGCTGTCTGCGTGGCTTGGATGGCGATGTTCTCCTTAATGCGTCTATCGCGAACTATGTCCCGGATATTGCCCACAATATAGGAGACATTTGGCTACCGGTCGTCGACGGAGATTTCTTGCCAGCTCCACCTTCACAGCTCATCAAAGAAGGGAGATTCGGCAAAGTAACAACTATGGTTGGATGGTGTGACGACGACCTCACCGCATTCACCGACAACACCATCAAGACAGACCAGGAGGTGTACAACTTCATCCAATCCTACATCCCCACCATGACCAGCGCGAACGTGCACAAGCTCCTATCTCTATATCCCATCTCGGAATTCCATCCCAATGCCGCCGGGGACTTATCCGCCCAGTTCTTCCGCGCGGCGCAGATCTTCCGCGACATCCTGATGGTGTGCATCCCGATCGCGTACGCCGAGAGTCTGGCGCAGCACGGCAACGACGTCTACCTGTACGACTGGAACCAGACCATCAGCGACCAGGTGATCAAGGGCCTGACCAACGAGACCGGCCTCGGCCCCATCCACACGTCCGATCTAGAGTTCGTCTTCGGCAACCTCTCCGCCTATGCCGGCAATGATGTATATCACTACCCCTTCCACCCCTCGCGGAGCGACTATGCGCTCTCGGCAAGGGGCTCGCGGTCCTGGTCGACATTCGCGACGACTGGCAAGCCGGGTTTGAAAGGCCACGACACGTTCCAGGGTTTCAAGACTGCGTTCCTCGAGAAGGACCAGATTGAGGTCTTTGTTGCTGGAGGGCCGCATGAAGGGCTCTCGCCGATCGATGGACCTGATGCCTTGGCCCCGTTGAAGGCGCAGAAGCTGCGGGAGAGGTGCGCGTTTATCAATTCGAATGAGATCATCAAACAGCTCAGATACTAGGTATGTTAGGTGTCTGTATATGAATGTAAAAAAAGCCATCTGCCTTGAGGTGCACACGTGCCAGGCCCCTATTATATAATTCTTTGATGGGCGATTACTCACGCCCACCCCTGTCGCAATAATGCGCAGTACGAATAGTACTTAGTTCAACCAATTGATATTGACAAGTGCTTCTCTTGGCAATTAACAAGTTCAATCATATGTACAGTCAAACTTGTAACATACTTGATAATTATAATTGTTCTCCTCAATAAGTTCACGTTAGAGGTGACTTACATGTACTCTGTACAGTACGTGCCGTATTTAGCGACTACCTTAGCGTTTAGTTACTGGATACCTAAGCTCTTGTTCTAGTTCTTTTACGTGCTCAAAAGTAGTTGAAGCGCATTGAACTTGATAATTAGTCCTCGGGGCATTTTAGGCCGGTACTTAACCCGGACGCTCCATCGCAGTGCTCCGGACCGGAGCGTCACTGCCGCGGCATAAGCTCCTAGCACAAGCTCCCCGACCCTGCAGCTCCTCCCCAATTGACACCTCCCTGTTCCAATTCACCTTCCCCTCCCCCATCCCGCCACGATGAAAGAAATCACCAAAACCTCGCGCCCGCTAGAGCCGCATATTAGAGATCTCCCTCCAAGCGCAAGGAGGCGGTGCCTCCTTATCCCATTCATCGTCCTCGTCCTCATCGTACTCGGCGCATTCCCCGCGGATCGACCCATCCTCACCCGACTCTTCCCGCTTCCTAACCTCAGCAGCCACCACCACAACCCCTCCGCCGCCGAGCTCGAGACGTGCGCATGGGCGACGCTCGAGAAACACACGTCGCTGCTCGACGTCCGGCCCATCAACCGCGCCGAGTTCCTGCAGCGCCAGCGCGTACTCGCGCAAGCGCTCGACGATGCCGGCGTGGACGCTTTTATCGCTGAGCCCTCGGCGTCGAGCGCCTACTACGCCAACATCTCGGCCGCCTTCCACCTGTCCGAGCGCCCGTTCCTGATGATCTTGGACCGCAATGCGAGCTTCTCCTACCTCGTCCCGCGCTTTGAGACCGGGCGCATTAATGTCGCGTCGCAACATATGGTCTTCGACAACAACGATAGCAAGAGCAATGGTGATAATGACAGCGATAGCAGCGTGGACGCGGGCGTAGGCATCGCCTGGCGCGAAGAAGAGGACCCCTACGCCGCCCTCACATCCCACCGCCCCAACCTCTCGCGCGTCATGGTCGACGAACACACGCGGCACATGGTCGCCTCCGGCCTCCAAGCCGCGAGTATCGAAGTCCTGGCCATGAGTCCCGAAGTCCGACGTCTCCGCGCCATCAAGACCGAAGCTGAAATCGCCATCCTGCGGGGCATCAACAGCTACACGCGCCAGCTCACGCGCGCATTACAAGGTTGCGTGCGCCTCGGCGTCTCGCAGGAAGACATCGTGGCCGCCGGACAGGGCCTGTTTTCCCGGGCTGGGGTAGGAAACGGGTACTGGGCCCTCGCGCTCTTCGGCGCAGCGGCAGCGAACCCGCACGGCGGCTCCGCGGGACGGAAACTCCGCGATGGCGAGTTCGTGCTCCTGGATATTGGGAGTGTCTTGCATGGGTACAGCAGCGACGTGACGCGGACGTTCCTCCCGCGCGGTGGGACTGTGAGCGATGAGTTGATGGATCTCTGGGACACGGTCCGCAGGTCGCAGACCGCTGGTTTCGAGAAGATGTTTCCGAACGAGACGTGCAGCGCCGCGGACGCGGCGTCCAGGGTGCCGGTGGAAGAGAAGGGGTTTGCGGAGTTTTATACGCATCGTCTGGGACATGGTTTAGGACTGGAGGGCCATGAACATCCGTATTTGAATGGGGCTAATCATGAGAAGCTGAGTGCGGGGGTCGTGGTTACGAATGAGCCGGTAAGTCTTTTCCTCTGTGATAATTTGCTTGATGTTGGGGAGTGAGTGAATGAAGTGCTTACTGATGGTGATGGGGTCTAGGGTATCTATGTTACGGATGAGCAGGCGAAACAGCTTGGTAAGAGCACGGGCTTCGGTATTAGATTGGAAGACCCGATTCTCGTGACGGAGAAGGGCGGCGTGCCGTTGACGGGGAGGCGGGCGGAGTCGCCTTGGGATTTGTGAGGCCGGTTTATGATACCTTAAAGACCAACTATAGATACACAACTTCGTGGATCTTAGAGGTTGTTGTTTGCTTTACGCTCCTAAGGCGTTCTGTTGCCTGTCGCCAATTTATTGGGGCGAAGATGCATCGGAGAAGAGGTCCTACACTGTGAGCAGAGACTGGTCCAAGTGACGTGTGCCGTTACTTGCCCTGACATGCGCATGCGGCTTGTGTCTTACCTCGCACGCCCCTTTTTCGTGGCTCACGAATTTTAGGGTAGATATTCTCAAGACGCATGATGACAAGTGCATAACGCGATATCGACATGCCACTGACATCTCATAATGCCATAGTATTCGGTGTACTTAGATATGATATGATTAGATCACTTTAGATCACTAGATTATGACATATACATCTAATAAGATTATCCGAATCTAATTGATAGAATACGTGATCTCATTGTACATAGACCGTAATTATATGCCAATTACGAAGTGTCATGATGTGTACAGCAAGGTGATGCTCTCGAATGATAAATAAGGAGGAGAATAGTAGGCAATTTTTACATTGAATTGAACAGACTCGTGAAGAAAAAGAAAAAAAGGTTTCTCGTTCCCTTTGGTCTACCACGCTTGTTATCTCATAGTCGTGGGGATTGCGTGCTGATACTTAGTAGTACGTGGTATCATGCGGAGTACTTATATGCAGTCCGATGCCGTCCGTGCATCCCGAACTGCACTAAAACACCAAGTCCCAATTCATCGGCAACATGATTCACACAAGGGATGATGGGTTTCCGTATAAGCTGCGCATGAACAAGAATCCCAGATAACTCCACAAATGGCGACCTCATTCGCCACAATCCCAACCCTCGACCTCTCCCAGTCGACCAACCCCTCTTCACGCGGCGTATTCCTCCAAGACCTGCGCCATGCCCTCATAGACGTCGGGTTCTTATACATATCCAACCACGGGGTCCCATCTACAGTCATCGCGGACCTCGTGGCCGCACTACCAACGCTCTTCGCTCTTGGCGATGAAGTGAAAAGCGCCGTGGCACTCGAGAACTCGCCGCATTTTCTCGGCTACAGCGGCATTGGCAGCGAGAATACGGGTGGTAGCGCGGATCTGCGCGAACAGTTCGAGTTTGCGACGGAGTTGGAGGCGACGTGGAGGGAGGGGGAGGGGATGCCGCTGTGTGAGAGGTTGAGGGGGCCGAATCAGGTTTGTGTTTTCATTTTTCCCCCCAGCGCTTGTGGTCCTTCATAATCGTGATAGCGGAGGGATATTTTTACTGCGATGAGTATATATGGATATAATGCTCGTATGCCCTGGCTAACCATGACCATAACCACAGTGGCCAGCTCACAACACAGCCCTCCGCCACATAATTGAGCGCTACATGGCCGAACTAACACAACTCGGCGAGCGCTTCCTCGACCTCGTAGCAGCAGCTCTCTCGCTACCGCCTAATACATTCCAACCATTTCTCTCCGACCAGCACCGGCTCAAGCTCGTGCACTACCCGGAGTGCTCCGGCCCAGGCGCATCAGGTCAGGGCGTTGGGCCGCACAAAGACTCGTCGGGCTGGTGGACGTTCCTCTTACAAGCTTCCCCGCCCGAAGTAAAGGGGTTGCAAGTGCTAAATAAAGCCGGTGCTTGGATAGATGTGCCTGTTATACCAGGAACATTCGTCGTCAATATCGGACAGGCGTTCGAAGTCGTGACGCGCGGGGTCTGCAAGGCGACGACGCATCGCGTGCTCGCGGGCCAGCGCGAGAGATTCAGTGTTCCGTTTTTCCAGGGCGTGAGGCGGGATTTGACGAAGGCTGAAGCTCTGGGTACGCTCGCGGGGCATTTCGCGGGTGCGAGCGGTGGTGATGAGTCGGCTGAGGGCAGGGAGATCGACTCGGCGTTCCTAAGAGGGAAGTATGATACCTGGGGCGAGGCGCAGCTGCGGACGAAGGTGAGGAGTCATAGGGAGAATGGGAGGAGGTTCTATAGTGAGGTTTACGAGCAGTATATAAATGATGATGTTTCTTGAATTTTGAAACTGCGCTGATGTAGAGTGCTGGTCTGGAGCTGAACTTGACGATACTAATTTCTTGTGTAAGGTTAGATAAGTACTTTTGAGCGTGGTGTCTTCACCTCGAAAATTGCGTTATTCTTCCTGTATATTTCAAAACGTATATACGCGAATTTCGATCACATGAGAATAAACCCTTAAGCCGATCGAGAAGCCTTATACTTGAAAAATGATTCGTATTAATAAAACACAAAATGAGATGGGATTGACCTATTTTTAAGGTTTGGAGACATGTAGCTCTGGGCAACGAAAACTATTGCTAATACAAATAGCCTTGGTAATAAAAGAGGTTTTATGAGATAGTCACGCAGTATCTAGTGACCGCCCCAGCTGAATTTCTGATGTACTAAGTCTTCGCTCAGGGACCACAGCTTGTCTGCAAGCTCCGAGTCAGTTGCTAAAGCCGGCTGCGGCGTGGCCAGCTCGGCATTGGCGAGATAGCTCCCCGATGATTCTATCGAATATCATCAGTAAGGGCTACGTCAGATCGGATTTAAGACGTCGTTTAGAAAACATACCAACAATTTTGTCATCCAGTGCTGCCACTAGCGTTGTCGAAGAACCTTGTTGCAGGGTCTTCACCTCTTCTGGTACAAAATTACCTGAAATCTTGTGTTAGCGCGGACAATAATCAACCGTATGCATATCTGAGGGCCAATCTCCTCAGAACGGCATTCTGTTTTGGAAATCATGGAACTGTCTCATCTTACCCGCTTTCTGTACGACCCATTCGACGGCTGATTTGAAAGCAGCAGGATCCTGGAAATGAACTTGGAGATTGGTTCTGATATCTATAGATAACATAGTGAGCAATTTAAACTGCATACTGTGTGGAAAAACAGCACATACTTCCGGGGTGCACTGAGAATGAAGCGACTTTGTGAGGGTCGAAGCGTGAAGCAAGAGCCGCGCTATACAGCATCATAGCCCCTTTGGAGTTTGCGTAAGCGGCTACGGGTATATACGTTTTCCCGTCCTAGGCACCTCGTTAGCACTTGTTGCCAGTGATTCTAAGTGTCGCTATAGTAAGTATCGCTAAGAATATACATACCTCGAAGTTCACATCGTTAAAGTCCAGCCCGCCTCCCATACCACCTGTGCTCGTAGTGTTGATGATTTTGCCACCATCTGTCTTCACCGTGTTTTTATCAAGAAGGATGTTGGTCAACAGAAAGTGTCCAAGATAGTTAGTAGCGAATTGGCTCTCAATGCCGTCCTCCGTCTTGGCCCATGGACAAGCCATGATAGCAGCATTGTTGATGATAATGTCGATTTTCTCAACCGTGGAAGAGATCGATTCCGCAGCGCTGCGCACTGAATCTTGAGAGCTCAGGTCAAGTTGTATAAATTTCACTTGGACTGAAGCATTGATCTCGCGTATCTTCTGGATGACAGGCTTGATCTTGTCCTCGTTGCGCCCTGCTAAGATGAGGAGAGATGGGCTGGCATGGGCAAGTGAAATCGCAATTTCAGCACCGACTCCTCCTTCGCTGGGGCCCGTGATAAGAACTTTACGAAGTCAGTATTTGACCAGTTAATGTGCATACTTAGGCGCATAAGTCGACTTACCCGTTTTGTTCTGAACCTGGTCCGCAAAGGCGTTGACCACTTCAACCCCTGTCGTCGAGAATGAGAATTGAGACATGTTGAGTTGAATGGGAGCTTGTATATAGGTAAACTGATATGAGGATCTGGATAATAAACATAAATCAACATAATTCACTCCGAAGAAGTCACCTTTTTATATCCTTCCCCTCTCATCATTCTAGTCATTCACATCCATTGATAGGGTGCTCATCGAGGCCCACGATGATGACAGGGGTCTACTTAGCGCGTCATCCAGTTGCATTAGCGCACCCGAGATCCCTGCATATATTTTCTTAATCCCTGACGAAAGCCCTGCGCCCCGGATTTTGGGCCGCCCGAAACGGCATCTTCCAAAAGCCGTAGCGCGGATCCAGGCCGTCGGTTTAGCGTATAAGACCTTTCTAGTGCCCTCCTTCTAACCGCAGGCTGGCTTGGATTATGCACGATATCTGCAATTGGATGACGCTACTAATCCATTATGGCGAAGTGTATTCTGCTAGATGACATGCCTCATATGGCCGAGGCCCGGAATATTGAAGATGATTGGGCTGGGATTACCAATACCGCGGCCCGGAAGAGGCGGCAGAATCGCTTAAATCAGCGAGCTCTTAGTAGGTGACATCGCGGTCGTCAGACACAGAATCCTATGGCTCATGGTGCTGCAGGGAGACGAAGAGAGGCTGAGAAATCTGCAAGCTCTCGGAAAGAATTTGCCAGAACTGCCCAGTCCGGCCTGCCTCTCAGCATAGAACGCCAAGCAGACTATGCTGCCCCCTATTCTTCACACCCAATAAACCCTAACCTCCATAGTCCCCGGATAGCGGGCCAACAAATCGTCTTATCTCCGCAATCCAAACTACAAAGCAGCAACTCTTCTCCAAAGTCACGATGGGGTTCAGAGGAAGAGGGAGCTCTGCTCGTAGTCTCGGTTGGGCCAACTACCGTAGTGCTTGACCTCTACTCATGCCCACTTCCTGCTGACCACCTCCTAACACTCGTACGATACAACCTCTACAGGGCCTGCGCAGCGAATGCAGAAATCCTAGGCCTAGACCCACGGTCCCTGCACGACGACATCCCTTCTCCCTTCTGTGACCACGCGACATTCAACCGTCCACTGCCAGCATCACTGATTCCCACGGAGACGCAGATCAGTGTCCAGCACCCTCCATATATCGACCTGTGCCCATTCCCGAGCTTGAGAGACAAATTAATTCTTCTGCAAGGCACTATCGATGAGGACGAGCTCTGTGCAGATATTGGCGGACATAACTCCACTGTCGAACACAATGGACTGATAGCGTGGGGTGATCCGTGGGATCCGATGGCTTGGGAGCTCTCGGAGTATGCTGCGATGAAATGGGGCCCGCTCATCGGCAGGTGTGATGAACTTATAATAGCGACGAATTACTGGCGGAGGCGAAGGGGCGAGACCCCCTTGCTGCATGCTCTCTTCCGTTCTCGATGAGAACATATGAGCTGGGACGCTAAAGAAATGGTAGTGGTAAATAAAGCTGTGCAAAAGAAAGAAGAAATCCATTACTGATCTGGTTAAACAACAAGACTATGATTAACTTTCGTTGAAAAGACTGGCTGAAAAGGTGAGCATCGTCAAAAGTGTGCATGGAGTAATGCGTCTTCTTACCAACTATCCAAGTTCCCCATCTGCAGTTGCTCTATCCTATCCATGAACAGTCACAAGTATCGTAATGCAGCCGGCCAAGGAAATATGACCTCTTGCTGAGGGCATTTATCAAAAAAGTATAGGCCGTGGACCCAGCGCCCTGTATATAGTCTAGGCAATCGGGTTCGCCAACGCACTTCTGCTAAGTTGTCACAGTCAACTTCTATGGACACGTGTTTGTCAATATCATTGAAGTCGAACCCGTCTGAATCATCTCTCTTGGGCGCATAGGCTGTAAAGAGCACTCGTTCGGCTCGTTCAGTGACAATGATGGCACAGCCATGCTCTGGACCGCCGATTAGGTGTGTAGTACAGAGCATTTCTCCTTGTTGAATGGCCAGTGCAACGAAGTGCGCCATTTTGGCCTGCCAACGCCGAACAAAATCGTGAGGTTGATCATTGGTGCGGTAATCGTCTTCTAGAAATTTATCGAGTCGATTTGCTATCGCAGGCTGGTCACGCTCGTAGAGAGTTGTGACGAGTTGCCGTAGCCTCCAGCGTTCGCTATCTCCTACGCGATTATTTGAATCTCGGTTATAAAAATCTCCTCTGGGAAAATCTTGAGTCGGTAATAGGCGATCAATCCACCATAGGTGGCCGCAAGTTCGAATCCCTTCCTTCACTAGCTTGACGTCCGCGAACCTGCGTTCTTTATTGGACCTAAGCTCACCTTCTGGGTGAAGAGGTTCAACTTTGTTGAATAATTGCTTCTTTAGAAACTCGGCGATAGGCAATTCTTGCGCCTTTTTAACAGAGGCTGCGTCATGGCGTTTATCGTTTGATAAAATTTCACCGTTCAAAAGACAAAGTGCGAGCAGTGACAAACTAAGGCTGTACCCGTTGTCCCGGAGCCCGTCGCTATCCAAGCGGACAGAATACTGACAGCAGTTGGCAGCAATGGGTATGCGGTCCCAAGATGTCTCGAGCTCTCGGGATACAAGATTTTCAATGATCCTTGGCGTCATGGAAGGCAGAGTCAAATGATCCTCCCGTTGATCCTCTCGAGCTATTGGCAGAATCGCGTATTCTCCAACTGTGGTGGCTATAGTCCCATCGTACAAATTGCTCGAAAGGTGCCGATATCTCTGAAAAGCCTGGGAAAGTTTCATCGCTTCGTTATGGAAAACCACTGAACTTATGCAAAGCTCCCCATCTAAAGATCCCAGAAGATGACGCGGTTTGATAAAACCACTTAATTTAGGTGCATGAGGGATAAGAAGTTTCATCCTGCGATTACCCCTGTGGTTCTCTTGAAACGTCCAGCCTCTTGTGAACCATGTATCTGATGTAATCTCTTCTAACAGTCGCACGGCTCGTAGGGCATCATCTGGGTAGCCTACCCCTTCTGGGATGGTAAAGCAGAATCCTGTCTCATGTTCTGTAGCCAATTTGCCCTCAAGGATGTCAACGAGGAGTCTCAACTCATCCTCCAGGATTATGGGCCTCGTCAGCAAGGCAACAGGGTGTTTGCTCAAGCTGTACACCCGATCCATTGCATTCATTCCTGTTTTTTTCTCCTCGCCATCTTGTTGTTCAATCCCATGCTGATCTATCCAGAGATACTCGATTCGCTTGTAATCCATATATCTCCGTATACGATGAAAGACATTGTCTCTTACTTTGGAAGGAGCTAGTTCCTTCGACCTCCAATCTTGAACATGATACCCTCCGGCTTGGCGATCCGTCTCGAACGGAGATGGATCCCATGTATAGGACAAGGCTACGTATCTGCGTTCGATGAAGGCATTGATTTGCCAACGACGAAGTTCGTGAGGTTTGGCTGAGAATATGAGGCACTCCAATTGTGCAATGAATTCCAAAGACTTCCCTTGTCGAATTATTTCCTTTTGAATCTTTATCAGCTGTGACGTAATTCTGGTCTCTGGGTACTGTGTACTGATGCTCCGGAGTGGGCAATGCAGATCATCAAGATCTTTCTGAGCAGCCCGCATCATGAGATGTAATATTAAGAGAGGTTATAATTTGTAGGACATATAGTAAAGCAGATCGCATGCTATACTACATAAATATGTCGCATAGTGAAGTCAAATATGTGGCAAAGCAGCGAACTGGTAAATATTCATGAAGTGAGGTAAAAGTCTAACCTGCTAGCTATCTACTAAGTCTCCGAAGGAGACTGGAAACAACTCGTATCTTTATAGAGCGAGAGCAAAAGCTAAAAGCAACTGAAGGCCCCCCTGCTACTTACACTGCCCGCTCTGTCACAATAGCTTCGGTAGATTTCGCAACGCAAGTCGGCTTACTTCGTAGATGTCCATCGGATTTTGGCAGCCTTGTATGCCCTGATTGGACAGAAGGGCTGCAACACGACCCAATACAGGCTCCGAAATGCTGCGTATTACAACTTTTGGAGAGGTAAAAAGCGGCTGTTTGCCACCCCCAATCATGGCATGACTCAATATGCTACCTTAAGTAGGCTATTGCCATGCACGGTGGGTAGTAGCGAAGCATTCCCCCCTATTACCTATCTACTACTATACCTAACCGGAAGGTCGAAGAGTTTATTCTAGTACAATAAGGGCTTCCAGGCCAATGATGTACCGTGAAAAACTGGCCCGATGCTATGATTGCCAATCTACCTGCCGAAGTCACAATAACGTCGCGTACCCAATTGCTCTGGGGCTCAATAAATATTTGCCGTCATGGGTGCCAGACTACGAGGTCGGCCACGGACGGCAACGGTTAATGGATCTTCTAGTAGCCGCCACTACACGAAGTCTCCCAAACGACACATAGCAATGGGTTGCTGACGAGAAGACAAGATCGATTTATTATTTCTCGGTACGAAGTACACTATCCAATAAACGTGAATGAAATGAAGGAAAGGCAGCCTATTCCATCTAGCAGGTAACAGCATTATTTTAAAAGGAGTGATCGTCTACGAAATTCAAGAGCACGGTAGCGTCGCCCCGATCAACTAATACTGTCTTGGCCACTCGAAATAAGTACTCGCTGTAGACTCTTTATAGTCGACCTCAAACACTTTAGCTGAAAGGCCGAGGAGACCGTATGTATACCTTGTCTACATCCAACGTTGCTGCGGACTTCCGACCGAGCTCTAATGCATGAAGAATTAGCGGAGCTGGCCCTTGGGGTTTGAAAACGGCGCGGATATGTCCAAGGAGGAGAATGGCCTTCGGATTGAAGACGTTCGAAACTTGAAGCCACGAGTCAGGGAATTCCACGCAGTTTTTACAAGCATTCAATGCACGTACGTTGGAGCTCTCGTTCTACATGACTGTGGCGTTCCAGCTTTACCGCGTCACCGCCAAAGGGCAGGTCTATCCAAGGGGTGCATAGCCCGAACAAAGTCGAGATTTCGTGTTGAATTATCGATTTCAGGTTATGTAGTAGCATCATGACAATTAGTAGACCTGAACAATATCGACCTCTTTGTGTATTGTCCTCCTGTTATCATGGTAGTATATGACCTACCCTCAACAATCACTTTTCACAGAAACGAATTAGAGCAATACCAGTATTTCGAATAGGAGTGCCAAACTATATTGGCAGATTTGGACATCTGGTCACGAGGGTCTACCACTTCGTCAAGTATAGTACATGTAGTAGTACAATGCGGCGTACTGCATTCCCAGTGCAGTCACGTACCGCTGGGTATAGTGCCACAAAACATTTTCACGCCCCTTATATAACAACAATGGATGCTCATCAGAACCATCGCTTTTCTGTGAGGTCAAGCCCCGTCAATTCCCCAATCATTATGATCTTGCAAGCCACTAGCCCCAGTTGTGTGGAAATTGTCATCACAATGGGTTGTCTAGTGGACTAATGCATTCTCCAACGTGTTGTATCCATCAAATACAATAGAACAGAAGCGTAAAGGGATCGTTTGGAGGAGATCAATCCTATTGAAGATGTTGAAATATGTAATGGTCCATGAGCTAACATTTCCTCGTTGCATGCTCAAAGATAGAAGTGTACCGGAACGCCGTCATCGTGGATGCGTTTTGATGCAACAATCAACTTAAACATCAGAAAGGTGGGCTGCGAAGCCTGGCGAAAAGATTTTGACCATGCATAGCACCTCCTCCAGGATATTCGATTATCTTCGGTGCAAGCCTAAAACCCCGCAGTTGTATGATTCATTTTCCTCCGATCCTTCTTGGGCGATAGACATTCCATTATCGGGTTGGGAAGTATCAGCCCATTTTTCGAAAGCCCTCAACCCCTAGTACTGGCACTTCGACGTCTTGGAGACCCAGTACGCCCTCCTCGCGCCTTCGCTCAATAAAGCCATTGCATTCGGCAACAACTAAACTCCACTCCGCCAAGGCCCGCCCGGCATACTTCACAGTCATGGCATATGAGCCGATCGGTTCAAGAGGACTGACTAGATTCTCCTTGCTAAGGTTTACTGCATTCCGCAGCGGTATGTCGTCCTCGTGCAATTCCGTGAAGCTGAGTTGCCCAATGCTGCTCCGTCCATCCAGTACGGTGGATGGACTGCTCGGTGTCGAGTGGACCCTTGAATAATCGGCATTTTTTGCGGAATCAACGAGTCCTGTTAGAATGCTCCCAGACACGGCACGTGTTGGTGCTGGCCGGCCTGCCATTGGCAGTGGCTTTTCTCCATGTCCGTTTGCAGTAACCCAAGACTGCGCTGGGTTCGGCAGGCGTGGCCGAGTAAGATTACGGTTAGGGGGAGGTACAGTTCCGGCATTATTCAATGAGAGGACAAATCTGAAGAGATAGCGCTCGGCCTCAAAAATGGGCAAAGATTCAACGCTATCTCTACTGGTTGGGCGAATAGAAGTAGTCGGTTGCAGCGTTCGATGAGCGGCCTTCGTTCTCGCAGCTGCCGTTTCCCGCCTCAGAGCTTCTAGATCGTTGGTTTTTGTGCCATCTGCGTTAGCAGTGAATGAAAATACTTTTCCAAGGAGAGACCATGTTTTCTTCGCTGTTCCTGTGGGTTCTGGAACGAAAGTATTTATCGAGTCGAAATCGGTTGGTGGAGCGTCTGTCATGTCCTGTCTCGGCGAACCAAGCGAGTCAAAACCTGCTATTAAGCCGGGCTGCGGCGTAGCAATTTGCGTCCTGATTATCATGAACCGCTTCCCTGGAGTGGGAAATGAAGGTGCAGTTGATGGCGGGACTTTCCCTTCCAATTCAGCATGACGCTTGAGCCAGAGAAAATGGCTCCAGACTTTTTTCAATCGAGTGAATACAAGTAGAAAAATTCTCCTGCGAATCATTAGTATTTTTCCTTTGAAATTGAAAAGATTCCATGCGGATATATTAGCTTACGCGTCAGATTCATTGGCGTTCCCTGCATCCCTGCAGATTCGCCAACACAAGAGCCGCATGTAATAAGCACGAACCATAGGACTCCAGTTATTGAATAGTCTGTCGAATGTCTCCTCAGAGAGAAGCCAATCCACACAGATACTCTCCTTGCGGCTCTGATCGCCGGCTATCGTTTCCCAGATTGAATAGATTAGCGAAAGGACCCGAATTTCCGACACTGAATTATTGGTCTCAAGTATCTTCTTCAAGACGTCGAACCAAAACGGCCAATCAACATATATGGTCGGGGTGCCACAGCTGTCCGCAAACTTGTTGTACACAACTAAGGACTCTTGGAGGAAGTCGCAAACTGTAAAACAGGCGCTATGATCGAATTGTGAAGTATGTTTAATCGCGACTCTCATCACAATAGCGAATGATTCGGCAAAGGTAAAACGGGCGGTTCCGCATGAAGCAGTCACGTCTGACAACATATCTTTCAATAGAGCAATCAGCCTATTATCAGCCATACCTTTCAAGATATCGTTGTTGCCTGGTCCCATATGTAACGCGATTGCCGAGGCATCTAGCCCATACACTGCATCCGAAAGCGGGGGTGTCGACATGGCTCCTACAGCAGCCTGGCGATGGAGTGTCGAGTTGAGAACAGCAAGTATCTGAGCACTAATAAGCACGAATGCCGGCGCACGCGCCTTCTCGACGAGGGGCAAATAAGGGGGGAAAAAGCTTTCTGCAAGGATGAAATAGTATTTGCAGAAAATGAAGAACAAATCGCTATCGCGACCACTCCATCTCGCCACCCAGGGTCCAGCCCATAGTATCTTAGTCGGAGTTAGTGGTGGTTGTGCAGGTTTCCGAAGAGCATTGGACATGAGAGTAGCAGAGGTCCACCCCAGCTTGTCCATGCCAGAAGGGAACAGAGCAATGATATCTTCGCTTTCGCTGTTATTTCGCCGAGGAAGCTTGAATTCATCTGCGATGTGCCGCAAAGCATTTGGTGCTAATGACCATAGCCGAACAAGGACGTCGGCAACTCCAGGGGCAAAAAAGAATGCATATGCACAGGCTTTGCCAGCGAAACCGATCAGGTAAGCAGGCGCATGCCTAAGAGACATCTTCTCCACGACGAAGGCCATCTGGGATACTAAGTTCGTTGTGAACATGGTTCTAATGTTATGACCAGTTGACTCGGCAAGGTAAGCAGAGTCTGTGGAATGAAATGAGCTTGTCGAGCCATTCGATTCTGGGTCTGATCTCCGGCAGATACGCTCCCGGGGATTGCGTTCAGCCAATGGACGAAATGCAGGCGTGCACTGTCGCCATTCCGGACGCATCATTATGGTGCTTACCGCATCGAATAAGGTTGGGCGGTCGACTCCCGGGACAACGGGGTGGGTTCTCGGGTGAAGCATCTCAAGGAGCCCAGTCCACCATTTGTTTAGAATAATGGCCCTGCGTTCGAGATCTTCATGGTGAAGATTCAAGTTGGACGCATGGGAGCCATATTTTCGGAGAAAAGGCACAAGAGATGTACGGACCAGATTCATCTTCAATGATGTGGATTTGGGCTGGAATCTTTGAAAATCTGCTTCGAGGCTCTTGAACGCGGACCATAATGGGTCTCGTGCGGCCGTTGAGAAGCCAGGCGCGGTAGCATCGTCCGGAAATGTGCTGTTGCTCGTTTCGGAAGCATGCGACTTGCGCGTCTCGGTCGAAGGCGGCGCCAGGCTCGTCGTGGAAGAGGCTGAGCTCTCTAATTCATTTGGCACTGTACCTTTCGCGCGGACAGTCTGAGGCCGGGTCTTGATCCTATTCAAGTAGCTGCCGAACCGACTCAAGGATTCATTCGACCGGCTGCTTTCACTCGAGGATGAGCCCGAGCGATTCCGCGAACCCTTTCGGAGCTTCATAATCGAACTATTGCTTGGAGCGCGTTCTCGACCAACTCGTTCAGCGGACGGTCGAGAGACATCTTGGGTGGTATTCGATGACGGCGACGGTGACGGCAACGGCGCTGGCGATGGCGACCGAGAAGTTGAGATCCAGGAGCGTCTGGCAAAGGACGCAAACGAGTCAGAGACACCTTTCGACTCGTCCTGTGCCACTGAACCAGGTGCTACAGGTGCATTGCTAGCTCGACTGCCCAGGGCATCCTCAGTTGCTGCAAAAGACAGATACTCCAAGTCGCCGGTGGATTTAGACGAGGGCATCCACGACTGCGAGCGGCTCAGCACCGAAGACCTCCTCTTGACCATGATTTCAGCCCGAGACCGCGAGCCCCCAAAGGAATGGCGGTTGTGAGCGCTTGCAGACAGCTCATTGGTATGCTCGGTTGCCAAATCGGGAACGAGTGTTAGTGTACTGCCGAAATCAACGGGAGCACCGAGATCGAAATCGACGGCGGGCACGGCATAAGCGGGGAGGTCGGGCAGGCTCCTGTCGGTCCACGAAGGAGGGCTTCTCGGGGTGCGAGAGGAGGAGGAGGAAGCCTGGCCGGCTTGGATGGAGGAATGCGGTGATGTAAAAGGCACGGGCTTGGTCTTAGGCTTGGGCGGGTGGAACGAATGTGGTGACTGGACGACTGGTGAAACCTTCACAGTCGGAGCCGGCTCCGTCATCCTCGCATGGCCAGGGGCTAGTTTATAGCACCAGGAACGGCAGGCGTGTAGTGTGTACAGTACAGTACAGGCGGGCGTGCAGGCGTACGAGTGCCTGGATCGGCGGCGTGTGTAGCGTGTGTAGCGTGTGTAGCGTGTGTACCTAGCGTGTGTACATACTCCGTAGCGTATCCGTATCCCCGTAACCCAACCCACCACACCAAACACTCACTAATACCTAACACTGACGGCACGTAGCTCGAGTTAGATGCGTAGGAGATGCGCACGCCCAGTCGGTCATTGGGCAAGAGCAGGCAGAGGAGCCCAATCTCGTACCGGCTGACTTGAGACAAGTGCTGCCCAGACAAATGCCAGGGCAGGTTGCTCCCGAGAATGCTCAGTACCTAATTAACACAATACCTTCGTACTAAGGTTGGTGAGTGTTGCCCAAGAGCTGCCTTGTTTTGTATGGACAAGGTTAGATGCAGCAGTCTGGGGTACAGGGCTTGTCTGCTGACGGTGAACCTTGACCAAGCAGTAGGAACGGTGGCAGCGCCAGCAACAACTGTAGCGGCAACTTGAGTTTCTCGTTACTTTGTTTGATAGGCAGGTATTGTATTACAGAGCGAGTGACAAACTTGAACCAATGTGAAGGAATTCACAATGGTTGTTGGTGGAAACAATCGAACTCAAGAAAAGGAGCAGCGAGCTGATGAAAAAAAGAGGGCTGCCTCTTTTTAGATGTTCGAGATGAGATGGTAGCCGAAGGAGGCCATAGATGCATGTGGTTGCTTTTGCACACTACTGAAAATACTAAGTATGGACGTAACCTCCCGCTGGATTTCATCCTAGCGTACTCTGTAGCTGCACTCACAATTCATGGGTGCGCTGCCTCCACCCAGATGCATGCTTAGGTATGGTATGTACCTGGCATAGATTAGACTGTTGAGCCAATATCCAGGTTAGGCCAAGTAAACACTACCTATTTACGGAGTACCTATTCTGCACTCATCAGCTCATCCACGGGCGCCACTGCTGCAAGGTGTAATGCTGCGCTGTATCTAAGTACAGCACTATACAGTATGTACATTTCGACTACACACCACCCAGGTGCAACAAGGTCGATAATAGCCAAGTAACGCATTCGAACAAAGACGCTGAGTTCTTCATATTGATGCTATACCCAGGAGCGCTCGTTTGTATTGGCTTAACACTCGTTCACCTACGGTTAAATGATGATAGGTCACTATTTAGGGGCAAGTATCTACAGTGGCACTGTATGTATGTACATACGCCGTGGCAGTTCCCGATGCCAATTTCTTCATTAAATCGACTCGAAGATGATATCTTCGTATCGACCACGCGGTCAGCATCATTTTATATAGCATGATGTCATAACAATGGCTCTATTCATAGTATTTAAAGATGTACGCGGTGTCTATTCCGTGCAACACGTGGCCAAGATTCTGTCATTCTATCGTTTTTGAACCTTGAAGTCATAGGTATGTGAAAAGCACGTCAGGTATGCTCATGTCGCAAACTCAAAAAAACACAATTACGGAGACCAGCGGGGCGGATCTCTTAGTTGGTAGATCAAAATAGGCTTACGTGTATCGTAGTACTAACAACAAAAGGTATAATTTATGTACGGTATGAAGGGCGAGGATATTAGTAATCCTTATTACTTCGTCTAGAACTATTAGTCGTTCAGTAAATAGCGTATACAACCCTACATTGATTAGGGGCTACCAACTCGCATCTGTTTGATTATAAGGCACACATATCGCCCATCTCGGGTGTAGATTGCGAATGAGCAAGCACTCTACACAATGCTTTCTCAGGTCGTGGCTTGCATCTAATATCTTAACACTAGTCGGGTCTGTTTCGCAACACGTATGCGCTCGACGCCGACGGACAGAACCAACCAATGTTTGGTCATTCAACGTTGCGACGGAGCGCTAAGATCTGTCGGTCATTGGGCTTGAAACCCGAGCGGCCCCATCAAATGGATTATTCGGTTCTTGTTACGACAGCACATAAGTGACACCGCCTTTGCTTATCCCTCCACTAGCCGCGGAATCGATGCAAGAGTGACGAGTCAGAGACGGATTATGCATGAAGCAGACTGACATTGCGAGGACTATCACCGGTTTGGGCTGGGAAACGGGCCGGACTGCTCATGCTCGCAGAAGAAGTATCAGCCTAAGGTCCATCATGTTGGCGCGTCAATTTCTGCGGCCATGGCACTGGCTGTGGGCCATTGACCTGCATTCGGGTTTCGATAGGGTGCAGTAGTGCACCGCGCCGCTGTCATAATTTCGTTAGTTCAGAGGAGCGTTGTCCTAGCGCCATCGACTGTAGAAACTGGCCTGGTGGGATTACACTTCACTGGGACAGATTCGTGTCAACCACCTGCACTGGACCGTGAACTATAATACACGTGGGACAACGCAAGTATACTCACCTTGTACATTTTCAACCACATATTAGATCAGTATCTAGATCTTCCGGTCAGATTACATGTGTAAGTGTAGTACGAAGTAAAGGACGCTAATGTGCAAGCCGAGGCTTCTGCCGAGCTTACCAACGTCATCCACTGACGGTTCCCCACAGGGGTCCATCGGGAGATGGGAATCTAACAGAGAACCAAGATCTGCATTGCCTCAAAAGGGAAAACTTCCTGGTCGTTTGCACGAGGTGTTTCGTTTCAATAGGCGATTGGGCCCAGCAATCAATTAACACAAGCAAAGTATGCGCGAGTAGCGAAGCCAAAAACATAGACTCCAAGTGAATTACCCACGTGGTCAATGACATTGAACAGACGGCATCATCAAAGTCAAAATTCTCTGGTTCAGATCATCTGCACCGACTTTGTCAGAGTACTTCGTACAGAGCATGTTCATCCGCCGGGTGTCCCGAGGACCCTTCTTCGCGCCTCACGCTGGCTAGGAGTAACCACCAGCCATGGGCTGTGGAACTGCCTTTACGGTAGCGTCGGAGAGCTGAAAAGCTGTGCAACACATTTTTTCATCGTGCTACACCGCTGCACCACTCAGGGGAACTGTCGAGGTGCACCTGCATGTGCTTCAAGGTTGTGCGCTAGGAGCTTCCTGGGAGGCGTGTACCCGGTATGCAGTAGCGCATGCACGTTAAAGTGCGCTAAAATCGGGATAATTTGTGGTGGCACAATGACCTAACTCTTCTCAGGAGTTCAAAGCAACCCTTGGCAGCATTAGCAACGAGAACGAATCTGGCATCGCGTAGGATGAGATGCAAGTTTTGCTGGCGACTGACCACCACACAGACACACCCAAACTGCCTTTCATAACATAGTCAATTCCATCACGGTCGTCTCGAGGTGCCATGCAGAAGCGCCTTTGGACCCTCACTTGCTGCTACTACGCTAGAGCTACCCACTCGGGAGGCAGCCAGAAACTATCTAGAATAGCAACATCGTACGTTACCCGTAGCAGACGATCCAGCCGAGCCTAACGACGGAGTAACGGCTCCGCCGTTCACGCCTAAAAGGCCACCGCGAGACTATAATTACATGCAGCATTTGAGATTTGACAGTTAAGTACCAAGATTTGATCATGTAAGCTATACTGAAAAAGTATCTGCCTGATCGCGTATTGTATCGTGTCCGTGACGCGGAACGATCAGCGAAGCGCGAGTCAAAAAGCATTTATTATTCAATAAGGGTAATCTCCGACTTGTAACATCGAACCGCCTCATACCATCTTAGAAAGACCTGCCATATAAATATAACACGCTATATTTAGTCATCAATACCCCCTCTAGTTCATGAGAATACGTGGTGACGGTCTCGGATTGCCACCTTGAGGCGTCGAGAAGTGAGACCCTGGTGTTTTGAAGAGAAAAGAATCCTGATGAGATCTTGGATGTGTGATAAGACAGAAGTGCTCTGATGAGACATTAAAGCCTTGAATTATAAATTAAAGCAGAATAAAATGACGGCTTGGGTTACTACCTGTAATATTCGGACCATAATTCCTTGACCAATACATGATAATCGTCCGCTATCTCAACAATCATATGCTTTTCGGCTCACCCTAAGGCCCGATAGTCGGTATAAACACTACCTAGAAAAGTAGCCCTGCACATAGACGCGCAATCATAAGCATACTCAAACCTCTAACCTCTAATGAATCTCACAATACGTGGCGACTAAGTATATCTCACGGGCCAAACAATCGGAGCCCACGAGCCCGCAGCGCGCAAGTTCGCGGGGCGGGATATTCCTCACCCCGACGCCCTATTATCTACAACCGGTCTTACGTTACGCAGTGGCATCTTTCCACAGGTATATATGTTTAAATAGCAATAGAAAGATGACTTTCATAGTAGATTAGACTAGACCATGATCGCTCTCGGTGATCGCGACGTGTTCTACATACTTATCCTTCTAGAATACGGATTGCACCGATTTGCCACCGCATCAAACTATGTCAGCATCACAGAACACACAGTCTGCCGTCGCCGGGGCCGGGGCCAGCGGCAGCGCCGGCAATAGCACACTCGCCGACATGAACTCGGCCACGCTAGGCGCCAAGTTTCCCGAAATCGCGCTTCCGGACGGCAAGGTGGTTCAGACGGGAACAGTCGGGTAGGTAACAAGCCACCCCCCTTCACTTCCCTTACCCCTATCCATTTTTTCTCTCGTTCTTAACATTCGTATGCAGCGCCATGTTACTCAACATCCGAGCATACAACAAAGCTCACGCGGCCGGCGATACAGCGCAGCTCTAGGCGCTGGAGCCCAGCTTGAAAGCGGCGCTGCCTATGTTGGACAGAGTGGGATTCTTCGACTTATTCACGCCTGATGAGTGGATGCAGGGCGATAATGAGGGCCGGAAGACGGTTGGGCGGCTGTATCTGGAGTTCAAAGCTGGTCAGGCATCGTGAGTGTCTTCGAGGACCGAAGTTGGTGGAAAAAGGGAGACCGAGGACTTCTTGAAATATGATCGCAGGCACTGAATCAATTGGTGAATAATTGTGGCTAGCTCAACCGAGGGATGCTTTTGTACGGCAATGATATCAAGAATTTTGAACTCCCAACTCCGCCACTGAGGCCAGGGACATGTACAGCTCCTTTAGCAATATATCACATGCAACCCTAGTATAACAGCTCATTCTTGAGATTAGTTCTTCTGTCTCTTCTGAGTGTCGTCATTGTCGACCATTTCAATATCACCATCGAGGTCGCGATTCCGCTTCAGGCCCTTCATCTTCCTCGTCTGTAGGCCGCTCAAGTCCTGTTTGCCCACGTGGATTCTGCCAACTTTGTCACCGATGATATCCGTCGAGATATTCTTCTTCGTCTTTTCTTCGCCCCCCTTGGGCTTCTTCATGGCTTCTTTCCAAGCTGCCTCCTCTGGTTGCTGGCTGCGACCAACACGGAAGTCTATCCTCTATCATATGAAGTCAGCAAATCTTGCGCGGGAGCCTCAGTGAGCGGTGCGGAGCCAAGAAAACATCACTTACAGGACCCATCTCCTCTAACTCAATCCGCGGTAGTCTCTGCCCACTCCTCTTCGTGTCGAGAAGATACAACCGTAAGTGAACAGTGGGTTTAGCATCATCCCCAGCTGGTTCGTCGGCTGCCGCAGACACTATGTACTGCAATCCCTCTACGTCTATCTTGTCGGCGCCAGCATCGCCTTTGAACATATCGATGAGGAAGCTCTTTAGTATCGTGTATTCGTTCGCGACTGGGCTGTCCCAAGCCGTTCCGGAGAACAACATCATCGGTCGAAGGCCGACAGCAAACTTTCGTGATTTGAATTGCGATAACGTTCGGAACGTCTCTGGTATTATGTGGAGTTCGACCATGTCAAGAATCTGGTTGACTGCGAATGTCCGCGCAAGTGTAAGGGTATGCGGGCGCTTTTTGGACGTAGACCCAAATACCAACAGGCTAGTATCATTCTTCTCGGAGAAAAAGATCAGCGATTTGGGGTCTTCGAAAGGGTGAATATCGTTCTTTTTCGTAAATTTCTTCGCAAACCTGTGGTCTCAAGTTAGCGCATGCTAGCAGTGCCTGCCTCTTACATCTGCTGTTATTCCTAGTACTACTCACGGCTGTCTTAAGGAGTGGAGGTCCGCAAGGGCATCTTGCGCAATTTGACTACATGATGTTCCACGGCTAGACGAATGATTAGATCAATTCATTATGACTGGTTTGGGTATCGGCATACAGAAATAGAGTGGACTTGGGGTTTTCGACTATCTTTGGCGCCTTCTTCTCGAGAGCCCTCTTGCTCCTGGCATTCTTGGGTTTTCTGCGCGCATGATCTTAGCAATTGAGCGATATACCGGTTGTTAATCAATCTCTCATACATTTCTCGAAGCATTGTTGAAACCTGCGATTATCTTTGGGCAGCTGGTTTGCGGCATACAACAGATGGAGTTCTTGGCCGCGTAAAATAGGTGTTGCGCATTGTTCCGAACCGAAGGGTGGTCACTAGTTGAAATATTTAAGGCGGTGAGTATTTTTGCCGGCAAAAGCTTAGGGAAGCGACCCCACATGAAGTGGGGCCTGGAAAGCGGTGAGAGCTATAAGCAGCTATGAGTTAGCTGCGGGTAGTTTTGATTGGAGCTCTATTACAAAGTGCAGTAAGTTGGGACATTAGAAAGATGAGGGTATCGCACAGGCTAGGTACCTACTTCTCCTCAACGTTACTATATGATACCATATTGAGTATATTTACACGGGCCACTATGATCTATTGCGCATGGTTTCACCAGTTGTAAGCTAAAGCTTTCTATTTCATAAAGCTATCCTATCCTTCGAATACCGTCTCTGCTAGACATACAGTCTCGGACGAAAGAACCGTACCACCCCCTGTCTATTCTACGAAACAGTAGCTCAACAGTTTGCGCCTTCCAAATGTTCGATAATTGTTTAACAAAAAAACAACGATCGGTAATCAGTTAATCCATAATAAATTAATCGTCAATCAACCGTTTATCGAATTTTAAATCGTTTATCAGGCGTTGATTAGACGTTGGCGAAATTTCCAACGTTTGAAATCTCGCCAGCTGTTGAACTATAGTTCACCGCACCTAGCAAGATCTGGTACGGAAGCAGTCTACAACTTCGTCGAGGTCTCGTGCTTGCCGAAATTCTCGTTCACAAGCACGTATCTGTATCGGGCTTTTCCTAGTTCTAGGTCGATAAGAGCTTTGTTGGCTTCCTTCATTGGTCGTTCTTCGGCCCATGTCTTGATTCCCTTATCTGCTGCCAGCTGTAGCATTTCCTTGATCTCCCACGGAGCGCCAGTTGGGCTACCGCTGATCTTGAAGCCACCGGCAAGGAGCATGAATATGTTGAACTTCGGGAACTCGGCTCCATCGGGGGCTCTGGTCAATGGTCAGCTGTTGACTCTTTAATGCAGTTGTGAATGCGGCATTGGGGTTTGGATTGCAGCCTTGCGTGCGACTTACCCTACTTGAACAAAGTCACCCCCAAACCGCAAAAGGCTGAAGTATTTCTCTAAGGATATACCCGAGCTACCAATGGTGTTGATGACGAGATCCACTGTAAGATGGATTGTTAGCCAAACAGTTCAGCCTGGAAATGAGTTCCTAGTACCGCTATCCGGGCGGGTTACCCGTTTCTGAAGAGAGAGGATCCCACTTACGACTCCTGGCATGAGTTTTGTGCCAATTTGGCTCATCCTCCGTCGCAATGTACTCGTCTGCGCCGAGCTTCAAGACATCGTCCCTCTTAGAACTTCTCCTTGAGATGCCTACGACCTTATCGGCACCAAGAGCTTTTGCAAAGAGAATGCCAAAGTGTCCTAGGCCGCCAACGCCGATGATTCCCACACTCTTACCAGGGCCGCATCCATTTCGTCTTAACGGAGAGTATACTGTGATACCGCCGCATAGCATGGGCGCTGCGTCTGTGGAACTCAATCCTTCTGGGATTGGGACAACGAATTGCTTGTTACTGCGGTTATGGTTTGCATAACCGCCGTATGACTTGCCCTCGTTGTTGGGATAAAAGGAGCCGTAAGTATTGACCATAAGTCTCTGGCAGTGCGAGTCGTGTCCAGAGGAGCATTCTGGGCAATCTGGTTCTTGGCAGGTCCGAGACTGCGCACCTACACCGACCCGATCGCCCACTTTGACGTGCTTCACATTGTTACCAACTCGAACAGCCTTTCCAACAATTTCGTGTCCAACGCAGCAAGCTAGTTACGATTAGTACATTCAGAAATGAAGGTACAGATTCATAGACAAAGAACCTACGGTATGGTGTAGGGCCCCAGTCGGCACGCAGCATATGGAGATCAGAACCACAGATTCCGCAGTGGGACACCTCAATGTCGACATCGTCTTCCGTCCATTTCTTGGGCTCAAATGAACCCCATTCCATCTTGCCATCCGCCGACTCGGGGCTGTGGCCCAGCCAGCCTTCGAATTTGGTAGCAGCCATGATGATTGATTATTTTGCGTTTGTAAGAAAAAAGGAGGCAAGAGAGTTCGTGATTGTAAGTACGAGATTGAATTGCAGCTCAGAGCAGGTCGTCACAAAGAAGAGGATTGTGCTCTTGCTTTTATAGACATTTTCCTTCGACTGCGAATATCGCTTTTATATTCCCTCGGTATCCCCACAACAAATTCTCCGTATGGGTAACGAAGTTAGGCCGGCTCCTAGTCTCCATCACCGACTCGTGTTTATCTCGCTGCAAGCATCCGATCGGCCGGGCCGTTTGGCGCGACCATGAGGCGGCGCGCAGCGTGGCACGCCTCTTCTTCCTCTACTATGATCACTAACATGAGCTTACTAACTTTCTTACTACGGTGAAATGCATTGCTTCATGACCATACAAATCGGACTACAGCCACGGCTCCTAAGCTTAACTCCATGCTAGAGCTTTATTCAAGCCATTGCCATGACCGTCCGCATCACGTATCGCCCACCTATAGGAGACAAGATCGTTCTTGTCGTCACAAACTACACACCTACTTCGTAAATAGTTGTATACCCTTACTCAGCATGGAGAATCTAAATCTTTTAGCCTAGTGTAGGTACATTGAAATGGACTTTGCATGGGAAGGCATTTATCTCTTAAATAAGTAGCCAATCATGTCTCTCAATGCACCAGCATTGCATCTATCTAGGCGGCATGGGGCACCCCTGGCAATGCACTATAGCCGCCGGGCTAGGTAGAAGTCGGTATCGAAGCATTCCAAAAATTCAGGAATTATGGCACCAGAAACATCGAACATCTCGAATAGGGAGGTGGGAACTTTTTCAGAAACGGGGCACCGAGGTACGGGCTTTCGGCGCTCGCACTACTATCGGCCATTGGGGCGGCGATAACACTGAAAGTGATAGGTTACCTAGGCCCCCGATCTAATCGCCGCTGTGGATTGTATAACTGCCTATTGCCTAGGTAATCCACCGTCTATCCGCTCTTTATTCACGATTCATGATTGAAGTCAACGTGGATTTATCCCCGGTATGTCCTTTAACATCGAGCCTCGGCGGGGCAATATAGCGGGGTGACTCACAGGGGTCAGGAGTTACGCAGTCCAGCTTCGATCTATGGCACCAGCAGTTGACGTCAGATTGGAAACACCTCCGGAGTTTGAAAATATTTATTTGGATACATGAAATTCTCACGATACCTGTGCTTCGCATCACACTATACTTGTGAAAGCGCTATGAGTCAGAAGAGTTGCGTTGTGATCGTGGCGGAGATTAACTAAAGGCTTCGGCGAAACTTTCGTTATCGATATTGGGTAATTCCAGGGCCTGGGAGACGGGCGGGTGGTCGCTAGAGACAGCGTACCGGAACCCCGGGTTCCTAGATGCCAGATCGACTCATGCCATTTTCGTCGAAGTTCTGGGCCGGGTCTTTTTGACGAGATCAACATCAAAAAAAGATTAACCTAACCTACGTGGCAGTGCTAGCGACAATCGAAGAATGAATGAAGAAGTAACTGAACCTGCATGGTAGATAAACTATCTGCCCAAATGTGCAGCGACTAACAAGAAACCTAACCTGCCATACTGCGGCGTAGTGCAGATCCCGCGAAGGATGCGACACCAATGTCGATTTCTTGGCACGCCGGGGCAGGCTACTTACATACTGTATTCATTCTCAACGCCTGATTTTCATGCACCGACCGACGTTCAGAACGGTGCCGTAGTAAAACGGCGACCGAAGAATGATCCACCGCACCAAGGATGATACAGTCCCACGCCATGAGGTTAGCACACTTAATCTGCTGTCTTGCATCAGCAGCGGCCGTAGTGAAAGCAGCGGCCATCTACCCGCCTGTCATCCATTTCGACGTGGCTGATCAACGCCCGCTCGAAGCACATCAACCATACACAGACAGCCGGAAACCAGCCCCAGCTCCGGCACACAGCGCGTCTTCCTGGCGGCCATATCCCCAGGACGACCGGACCTGCACGGCCAATGCAACCCACTTCACGGGCCGGGTGCCGGTAACGCCCGAGAAGCGCCTGTTCTTCTGGTTTGTCGAGAGCCGCCGCGACCCCTTGCGCGACCCCACGATTCTGTGGCTTAACGGCGGGCCCGCCGGTAGCTCCATGCCGGGGCTATTCCAGGAGATCGGGCCGTGCGAGCTTCTCTCCAACGGTACCGGCTTCGAGACTAGTAATAGGAATTGGGATGGAAAGGGTAATAGCTCGAGTGTAACAGTTGTCAACCCCGATAGCTGGGCCAACTTCGCCAACGTGCTCATCCTCGACCAGCCCGCGGGCACGGGAATGTCCACGGCAGAGGGTGATTCCTCGCCAACCACGCTGGCCGCTGCGAGCGTGGACTTCAGCGTCTTCCTCTCTGAGTTCGTCGCGCGGTTCCCGCAGTACTTTGATAGCGGGTTCTACGTGGCTGGGGAGTCGTTTGGCGGACGCTACGTGCCGCGGTATGTTGCGGATATCGTCTCTGCGCAGCAACAACAGCAGCAGCGCACTCAAAAGGAGAAGAGGCAGGGGAAGATAATCAACAACGACGAAGATGACGATGATGATAGTAACGCGGCGCTGCCCGTCAAGATCGACGGCATCATCCTCGTAGACGCGTACATTGACGGCATCTCGCGCGTCCTTGGCTACTACGAGATGTTCTGTACCGACGAATACCAAGACCGTTTGCGCTTCAACGAGACTGCGTGCAGCTCCATCGCGGCCGCGACGCCGCGCGCTGAATACCTGCTAAACGTGTGCCAGGAAACATACGAGTTCCAGGATTGTCTTGCCGCCGTGCTGTATGCTTCGGCCAATATCGAGATTTACTTCCAGGAAGTCATTGAGACCGGGAAGTACAGCCCGTATGATTGTAGGTCTTACTTTTCCCCCTTTCTCATAGATTCTGCTTCGTAGGCTAGGCTGGACTAGACTTGTCGACACCAAACGACCAACCAACAGACTTACTAACTCCTTTATCACGGCACAGTACGCCTACCATGCGACCTACCCAACCTATCCTGCATCCCGCCCAACGAGTTCTACTCCGAGACGCATTTGAACCGGCCCGAGGTGCAGAAACTCTTGGGCTTCGATCCTCCGCACAGGTACCGCGCCGTGAACATGTCGCTCAACTTCGCCTGGGCCGGACAGCCCGAGATGCAGATCCCGACCACGCGCAACGTCTCCTGGCTGCTCGACGAAGGCGATGTCCGGATCCTCGTTTTTAACGGGGACTATGATGGCGTGATGTACGTTTTTGCACCCACGTTCCTTTTCTCATTCTTTTCCAACTTTTTCTTCTATTTTACCTATGAATTGTCTTCGTCGCCGTTGACCCTGTTTCACCACCGACGATCCGCGTAGCTTGCTTGCTGTCTTACAAGGACACCTCGCGCTAACTAGCACTCAACGCAGAACCACGCCGGGCATGTTCCGCGAATTCGACAACCTGCCCTGGTCGCAGAACGAAGTGTTTCGCAAACAACCCAAAGTCGGCTGGCGTTGGGTCAATGCAGACGGCGAGAGTGCCAAGGGTGGGAAGATAAAAGGCGTCCCGAAGCTCGTGGCCGCGAGCGTGTATGATGCCGGCCATATGAGCCCCGGCGATGCGAAGCCTGCTGTTGCTTCGTTGGTCCGGTCGTGGATTAAACAGAAAGGGTTTTTTTTTTGAACGGAGGTAGTATGTAGGTAGAGGTGAATATACGAACGAGAAATGTGTACATATCTCGGTTTTCGAGACTCTCATGGTGTGGAATGATATTGGAGTTGTGTTCGTATTGGATTCATGGCCTAGGTATTATAGCTATTACGCCCTTGCTGTCGTTGTTGCTAGTGTGATCTTAGTTTCCACGATTCCAACATATTTGCACGAGTTCGAATAATCAATCATCTATCATCTGGGGGCAGTAAAGTCTCCTCCAGTTCATATTCGCCGGCAAAGCTTTGCTGTAGATCCAAGACAATCGTTATCATTATGAATAGATAGGAAAAAGGGAGATACACGTCGACCGTTTACTTCATTCAACCAAGATAATATCCCCGTACTTAACTTCCCATCCGGCCTCCAATGTTACATCCGCAAACACCATCAAGGAACGTGTCCTCTTCATAGGGCCCGTCTAGCAGAGGGGAGGAGCATCGCCGGCTGGGGGAGGCCGCTCGCAAAAGGCTCAGGGATCTTCCAAGCATGACCCTTCTGCATATTATAATTCCCAGTCACGAAATCGGATTCCTTCTTCTCCCCCTCTCCCTCCTTCGCCTCTCCATCCGCATCCACATCATCATCATCATCATCCGCCGAGTTCCGTACCTTCTTCGCATAATATCGCTGCCACGAATAACTCTCGCCCAGTCGTTTCGCGACATCATTAGCCTCGTTGAGGCTCACGAGACGTCGCTTGCTGCCCTCCGTCTTAGCCAGATACTCCTGCACGACGTCCCAGGTCGCGTCCTGGCGCGGCTTCGACCCCCCCTTCGCCTCTTTCAAGAAGACCTCTGGCTGCTTGGCCACGAGGTCCTTGGCGAAGCTGGTGTTGCTTTTAGTGTTGATTTGAGGGAGACCCTCGACTTTGGTGCTGATGAATATGTCACTGGCGATCTCGACTGGCGTACGCCCGACGGCGTTCTCGCGATACAGGACTTTGGAGTTCGTCTCCAGGATCACCTTGGTCTGCTTGGGCAGGGATCGCATCACGGCCGAATGCAGGACCGTGTCTCCGGATCCGTTGAGGATCTCCAGCTCCTCGCCCTTGGAGAACTCGAGGAGAAGTTTGAGGATCTTGACGTTGTAGGAGTTCTCGCTGATTGCATACGGTCGGTGGAAATTGGTCGGGTAAGTAGGGCGGTTGGCGGCCTGGTTGGAATGTTTCAGCCAGAAATGAAGAGGCGTGTCGCCGCCGTGCGAGAGATGGTTCCGCTGGCGGAACATATGGGCTCTCAAGTCGGGATCGAAGAGCTCGAGCATTTCTCGGAGTTGCTCGAGCTGGGGCCTGTTGGTGAGACATGCGTGGATGATGTTGTTGAACTGGCTGTCTTTGACTGACTGATCGGCCCCAGCGTTGATCAGTGTCTTGGCAAATTGTACCCTGCCCATCAGACAAGCTAGGAACAGAGGGCTGTAGCCAAGATCTGATCTTGCCTCGAAGGAGGAAGGGTAGACTTTGATCAGATACTCGATGAGTTTGTTTGTAGTGTCTCCGACAGGGCCCAACACGGCACAATGAATGACGAAATCGTCTGAGTCTCGTCAGCAACATTCGTTCAACTTCTGAGGCAGATAACTTACTCTGGATACCGAGCCACTTTGTAATGACTCTATCAAACCCGCCAGGCAACTCGTTCAAGTGTTTCACTCTCGGGTCTTCTCTAGCCATCTTGGATGAGCCGAACTCCCGATAGTGCCTCATCGGTGTCTCTGATAAGAACCATTCGACAGATTCGAGACAACCCTTCAGAGCAGCCGTCAGCAAGGGCGGAGCCTTGCTTCCTGTGGGCCTGGTGACGAGCCTGCGGCCAGCTTTAGCCCAGTCAGCCCTCTTTTTCCCATAGACTGTTAAGCCCTGATAGTAGCGAGGCTTGACTTTCATTTCCGTTCCGCTCTTTTTCACAAGTTCCTCAACCGGAATGCCTGCGCCAGTGCGCTTGATCATCTCAGCAAGCATAGAAGTCCGGCCCAGGTTGATCGCATCGTGAAATATGTTCTCAGCAAGGGGTTGGAACCCCTGGGAATCCTGTTCGTCGCCCTCCGGTTTGCTGCTGTTGAAGCGAGCGTGCATATCTAGGAGAAAATTGAAACGCTCGTTGTCGTTCTGAGTCGTCGCAAAGGAAAGAAGATCGTGTCGACGCAGTCGAGTCTGGGTGATCTTGCCATCGCGGAGCACGAAAGTGGGTGTAGACCAAGCCATGAATTTCGAAGCCAGCACGTGGCTTTTGACTTGCATGGATATTTGGCCGATGTTGTCAATTGTGTATCGGTCATTAATGATCTCTTTGTAGATCTCAGGCTCACTGCTGCTGTCATCCGCGTCAGATTCTTCGTCTGATTCCTCTTGGTAACCAGGACTCGTCATTTTAAAGCGTGCTTTTTCCTCCTCCGTTGGAGACCATTGCGCTTTTGCGATCTCAAGGATGGCTTTGGCCGTATCAAAGTGTCCCTTGAGAAACGCCAGCGAGAAAGGGTTGTTGTTTTCCAAGTCCGATACCGCTATTGCTAGCGGCGGCTCTCTGTCGTCGGGGCCCCAGGCCGCCAATGTGAGTGATTTGATCGTTTCGAGATCGCCATTCCAAGCTGCTTCGAACCTGAACGATGTTAGACCTTCGATCCGAGAATAATGTGAGGTTGAAGCAGAGTTTATGGGAATACTTACAATTTAGTATATGCATTCTTCCGCTCAGAAGTGAGATCTTTCACACCCGCGAAGCCGAGAAGGGCGTTGTAGTCTTCTTCGGAAGTGTTGTTGTGGTGGTGTCCTTGATTCAGTGGCTTGGCTTCGTTTTTGGGGTACAGTTCCGCAAAAGTTTTAGCCCCTTTCTCCAAAAGGGCCTTCTCAACTTCCTCAAGCTGTGATAGAAGATCTTGTATCGCCTCTCTCTTCTGAGTGAGGCCTTCTAGAGAAGCGACTCTTTCTTGTTCTTTCTTGTGATGCTCCAAACCACGCTTATAGCCTTCGATTTTCTCATCAATTTTGTTGGAAAGAAGCCAATGTTGACTATATAAAATAGTCAGCGAGTTCTCGTTATATTTAGCTCGGACATGAAAGAGCTTAGTAGGCATGCCATCCGGTTTTCAGAAGGGTCCCTACCACCCAACTAACGAGGATTTAGGGAGGGGCGGGATCAAGTTCAAGAATTACTTACTATGTGCCCTCCGCGAATTGAGATAAGAACTCCGTGGTTCCGCGTGGTTCTTTGGCGAGGGGCCTATTGACGGGCTCCCCTTTATACGCGCGCAGATGGCTTATAAGTTGTCGCACCACGTCTAGCGCAGTTTGGCCACTCGTATGGTAGTTCCATCGTCCAGTACGAGCCACGTTCCAACTTTCTAAGGTCAGCGGGTTTGGATCAGCTCCTCGTTCAAGGAGATCCAAGGCTATCTTCGGTTGCGGGGATCGAATAGCCACCAAAAGTGGTTGATCTGTTCTGTCTTGGAATTTCTGCTGGTTTTCTTCGAAGTTCTACCATGCCGGATCCATTAGCAATCAAGAATCCAAGCCGATCGAAGGAAACGATGTTTAAGTCAAATATGATATTCATAAGAGAACAAGTAATAAATAAGACCGTAGAATGATAACTCACTCTGAGCTGATTCTCAAAGGAGAATTTCGCGCCTTGGAGCCAGTTCTCAAAATCAATTTCCGGCTTCGCGCCGGCATCAAGCAGCTTAAGCACAAGGATCGGATTTCCTCTGTCAATAGCAGTCATTAGAGGACTGGTGGCATGATTGTTCCAGAAAGATCCTGTTACTGCAACGTGGTTGATAGCCGTTTTGAGACCGAGCTTGTCATTCTGCCACAAGCTGTCAATGACTTGCATGTCACCGTTCTGCAAGGTATATGTGTTAGTGGTTTCGTGCGATGTTATTCGAAAAAAAGCTTTATACTTCAACTTACCTGGATATAACGGTGGAATGCTGTAATGCCGCTTATATCCGCCTGTGACGAGGTAGCCCCAAGACTCAGAAGAGTCTCACACATGCGGACTGCTTTGTCAACCGGAAGTGCAAGAGCGAGCACCAGCGTAAGGATTGCAGTGTTGGAATTCCCATATGACATATTCTCAATCTTGATGGGTAATAGGGCATCTGCCCCAAATTCTTGACACAGCAACTTAACCACCTCGCAGTGGCCGCCGAGAATGGCCAGGTGGAGGGCGGAACATTTTGAGTCCCATGCAACAACATCGATCTTATAGAAATCCGGGTCGTTCTGGTTGCTCATAGTTAGTCTCATTTACTGTCATAGTTTCATTGCGAAAATCAAAACTTGGGGTCACCCTGCCCCATATCACAGGCTTCATAGGGTATATTGCTTACCTGATCGTCGTCAAGTGCGGCGGCACCAGCGGTCTCGGGCTCCTCCTCCTTGTCAACCTTGACAAAAGATCCTGTAACTACAGACTCGGCCTCGTCATCCGATGAAGAGTCATCGATGAGCTCGCCGTCATCCTCACTACCATCATCTTCCTTGTCTTTGTCGTTACGAGGCAAATCATCTTTAGTTGCCTGTTCGCGAGCTTGTCGACGCTGATCATTCTTCAATTCTTCCTCCTCTTCATTTTCATTGCTCTTTTCAAGGAGCACTTTGACTATTTCGACGCTACCACGCGCAGCAGCCAGATGGAGAGCAGTCCGCCCGTCAGCGATTCGAGCAATGAGCCGCGCGCCATGGTCGACTAGGCATTTCACAATAGCAGGACTGGAACTTGTTACAGCCAGGTGTAGAGGCGTCCTACCGGTGTAGTCCCTCTTGTTAGGATCAGCTCCCTCTTGCGATAGCCAATCCTCGACGTGCTCGAGATCTTCGTCGACGATAGCTTGACAGAGGCGAGCTGTATTGCCAACATAAGCCATCTCCGTCCAATCATTCTCGGTCAGAGGGTTAAAGGAACCGATTTGCTATTTTAAGTGTTAGCGGTATAGACACATTCAACGCATAACAACATACCTGTCGCCCCGGATCATCAACACGGAATGTCGCGTTTCCTGAGACGTATATCTCGCTTTCTTTTTCAGAGATTTCCAACTCCTCGGCGGTCTGAGGCTTGGGGCAAGTGCCGCAGCAATCACCAAGGACCTAAATGCCTTACTGTTAGTCCAATTGCCTTCAAGTACCAGCATGGCTAACTCACATCTTCGACCCGTCCAAAGAAGGCCGGATGTCTGTGCACTATGTCATGCTCTGAGTCAGCTACTATCATCTGCGTATCGAACTCGAGCTCATAGAAGCTCATGTATATATAATTATGAGTTAATCGTAGCGGGAAAGAAACGAATACGGGAATCACTTACGATATACCTCTCTTTCTTTGGGCTGATTCCACTCCGCGTTTAGCACTGATACCCGTTAGCTAGCTTGCACCGTAGGAGACCAATTGCTAGGGGAAATTTTTTCGCATTCTTTCTCATAGTGATTACGTAGATAGAGTCTCGATATCATTTATGTTAGTAGAGAAACCAGGTAGACTTACATAAGTCCTTGGTGTAGCATAGTTTTTCAATTTTCTTCGCATGAAATTTCACTCCGTACGGTACGGTGAAAGTGTGGTAGTTCGACACTTCATCCTCATCAACCCAGTCTGCGACCTCATCTTCATGAACCTAACTCACTGTGTCAGTGATCATACTTTAAACTCAAATTTTGATTGAAGTTCATAAATATTTATGGCGGGGGAAGCTGATCTCACATCTTTGATGTTGCCCCAGAGGCGGTGTTGGAAGCGGTTTTGGATCTCAGGCCGTCCTCTTTCCTCTCTTCGCTTCTTCATATACTCCTCGCGAGCATTCGTAGTGGGCAATCGCTCAAGTACTAGAAGTCTAGCAAGGCCGAGGGTTCTTTGGAAGCTCCGTTCAAAGATGGTAGGGTCAATACGAGAGCGGTCAAGCTCGGGCCAATAAACTTCAAAGTTTCGATGGCTGTACTTTGACAGTCGATTTTCATATGATGGACTTCTTCGACTGAGATCAATTGGGTTGATCTGTGTGATGTAGGATGCCAAGGCCCGAGGAGTCACATAGACCTGGTTTCCATCATACGCCGCACCGGAACAGTCAATGTCAAATCCGGTGAGGATCTCGGAGATCGACTTGTACACTCGTAGAACAACCTTGTCTTGTGAGCACGGTGGAACTGAAATATGTAGCTGGGTAATAATACCTGGATATGTCGAGTAGGATACTGGCTACCTTTTCAACAGGAATTTAGCCTCTGACAATCCGCTAGTAGCAGTTGCTAACTTACATATAGTGATAGCGTTTTTGGTCCTCACGACGGTAACTTCGGAGAGAATAGCATCCCGAATGTGGGTTTCAATCTCCTTGATCTTCTGGACTGCTTGCTCTTCATTGAGTCCATACAAGAAAAGGTCAACGTCAGACGCGGGGCAAAACTTCTCATCTAAATGGCGAAGTCAGTCATAGCTCTGTCCAGCCTAGGGTCAGGACCGAGAGCGGTGCAAAACTCTCGGAAAGAGTAGAAATTCCGTTCTACTTACGATAATACTGGCGCAGAGCTCGCTTAGACTTCCTATACTCTGCCGGCACTGGAAGAAGACAATTGACCACCGATGACCCGGCAGCAACAACGTTGTTCCAGTCCATGTCCGAGAGTGAAGATTCGCAGAAGATGCCAAAGTTATGTCGGAACTCCTGGAGAGATTCCACGACGGCGGGCGACCCGTTAAGGCGGCGCTTGTCATTGGGGAGTGCCATGATGTACTTGTCTTTCTCATCCTGGGTTTCACCTTCCAGGTTCCGAGCCCTGGTTTGAATGGAGGAGGTATCCTTGGTGAACAAGGGAAGAACATTGAGATACGGGTCACCAAGAGCCGGGTTATTACGCTCCTGAGCGTACATTTCACGCAGCTTGGCCTCGAATTCGCGGTATGGCTTCATCAGCCCGGTCATGGACGCATTGGAATGTCCCGCGAGGTAGCTAACCAACTGGTTATGAGCAGCTGGAAGCTTAGGGAGCTGTGAGGCCGACATTGTGATTGGTTTAGGATATTGGCAATTGAATACAACAAAAGGAAAGCAAATTGTTGAGGAATTGATATTTGAATTCAGACGACAACGAGCCAGTCGAGTAGAGATAGACGGGACACAAGATGATTGTTCAGAGAGCCATGTATAGAGATCGCGATGCAAACGACCAAGCATCGACGCGCGAAGACAGCTCACTTTATACAAGAATCATAGCCCCTTCAAGTCTACAAAGCTTGAGAGATCAAACAGCCAGTTACACACCGCTTTGAGAAATATTCACGCCGTATGAAGTCATTGCAGCGGCAGCCTACCTCGCATGAAAGACCATTTGCCTTAAGTATCGATTAGGCCAAGTATGCGTGGTCATACTTGGTCTAGCGAGAAGTAGTTGGTGCAGCTGGCGAAAGGCGGGGAGCTTGGCGCGGATCTGGCTTACAGACTTAAAGTGGTGTAGGTAGGAATTAGTAGGAATTATCAGGCACACGCGCTGTAGCCTAGCAGTGAACAGGGGCTGTGGGCCAGTCGGTTCTCGCGTGGTCTGGTGATCTCGCGTTTCGTTCTACCCAAACTAGGCATACCAGGCAGAACATCTGCTCTCATCCGTGTTTCTTTTCACCGTGGTAGTGATACGAGCACAGGAGGTTGGCGCGTCTCCAATTATTTCGCGTCAAGACCGCCACGCTGCCTAGAATACGACACGGTCAATTATACGATCGGCCCAAATCAGCGCCTCCCGGATTGTGATTGGTGAAATGGACGGGTCAGGAGTTTTCTTTGTGTGTAATGCAAACAAATATAACTGGAGCAGCAGCTGCGGGAATAATTTTTTTCCCGGTTCATGAAATGCTAATTGGGAGTAGCTGGATGTGTTCGACATTAACTCTGAACACATGGTGTTAGGAAGGCTTTCTGCGCAATGGATTATTTAATCAGTCACTAGGTATAAGGACGCCACGGGTCAAGCCGTTGACCAATCAACGTGCCTACATGGCTCCTAAATAAGTAGGTACTGTACGTAATATCAGCGGCGCGCACATGCAGACATACGAACACATGCGGGCAAAGGTAAGAAACCATTTCATCATTTTGTTTGTTGTATCATAAAGCAAACAATCGCCTTGGTCAGCAGGACATCCAGTTTGCCTGTCACAAGAATCCTGCTGTAATATATTTTAGCCTTCCATGAAGGCCTCGCTCTTGGCTTTAAGAGTGGTCTCGGGTACTGATTGCGTTGATGGACGATTTGCAATCAGACGCTGCCTCTCATTAGTACTTATTCGGCTATTTTCGACCACGTTCTCTCGTGAAGCAACGTACCACAAGGTTTCTTAGCAAGACAGCAATCGTCACTTTACCAACGGAAGGGACATATATTGACGCCTTCTCCTTTACTCCGGGGCCGTCGAAATTCCGATACGAAGAGAAGTTGATGCATACTGCACCGTCGCGGACCAAGTCGGTCGAAATTTTGTAGTTTTCAGACGGCACACCGCCAATGATAACGTCACTAATGGGAACACATTGTTCTAGAGTCCAGCCTTCCTTCTCCTGGACTTGATGACGAGGCTGGCGAATTCCTTGGCCACGGGTGAAGACCTGCACACCTGTCAGATCAACGGAGTACACTGTCGCCCCGTCGTTTGCTAGGAGAGCAGCTAGTGGTCGACCGTTGACCTCGGATCGATTAATGACGGTGATGGTCTTCCCGAATAGGCGGTTGCCATATGGTAGAATTGAGTTATAAATCTGAAGGTATTCTAAGATCTTGACGACAGCAAGTGGTGTGCACGGCAGTATGGACTTCTTCAGATTCTGCGGGGGGTCTAAGTACCGCACATTGTAGTACATATTGGAGATGTGCTTATGGCAGAGACCCTCGACGTCCTTAGCGAGGGAAACTGTCTCTTGGATATATTTGTCGTGGGCTGGATTTCCAGGGAAGATGGGATAGTAGACAATAATGCCATCGACTTTGCTGTCTTCATTCGCGATCATGATGGCATCTTCGAGTGCTTCTTTTTCGACTTGGCGCAAGTCGAAATGAAAGCCACTGTAGTAAAGTGCGTGAGTAGACGATATTCAGCACGAGTGAGAGAGAGAGCCATTACTTTTCCTCACATGTTTTCTTCGACCACTCGGCGTATTTGACAGCAGCTGGGTCGCCATTCGCCAAGAACGCCACAAGAGTTGGCTTTCCTTCAGTGTCTGACTGGAAAGATTTCAACGTATCTTTGACTTCTGCAAGCAGGCCCTTGGCGATGGTCTCAGCCATGATGACCTTGCAGGTCTTGGGCACGTCTTGTAGAGATGCCATGGTTTTCCTGGATTGCATGCGATATTAGCCTCGACCAGTGAGAACAAACATCAGCCTCTCTCATGGCATCTCGGGCGCTGTGTGCTCAAACCTCCAGAATAGCTACGATGAAACTGAAAGGCCCAAGATCGCAGTGCGGAGATATGTTTACCTAGTGATGCCTCACCTTCACGATCTGCACCCGCGGTAAGGCCAATTGATCACTTGGCAATTTCGGACGCAGTATCAATTGAGGACCACCACAAGAGGCGGGATTGCGCTACAATACAACAAATGTAGAGGACAGATGAATACCCCTTCGAGTGTTTTCCTTCGGGGGTGAAAGACAAACCCTCAGGAGTCGAAAGCGGCAGCAATTGACTAATAAATTGTTTACGCAGACAGTGGAATGAATGACTAACACAACTCGTCAAACTGTGAATTGGCCGTGTTCCAGAACCGGAGATCAGAGGCTTTTTTTTCCTGCTTGAGTCGAACTTTATTGCTCCGAAGACATACTACCCATTTGAGTATAGCGTTGGAATTGCCGCTACGGACGGAGCAGCAAAGCGACGTAATTAGTATAGGCCCCGTTATGGCGATATTATAGCGCGGGGACGCAGAGGAACTCCCGTCGCAGGCAGGAGGTATGCCGTCAGATAGGTAGGTAATTCTAGCACCTGCAGGAGAGACGGAGGAAGTGCTAGGCAAATAGGTGCCGTATCTAAATTGCAATGTCACACGGGCGGCAATAGAACAAGCTGTTTGATACCTTAGGTAAGTATACAGGGCTGCCTCAGAACTTTGTTGTACCTACCTTATATATTGACGCTACTTGGAGATACCCACTACCTACATGTGTCCGATCATCTAAACCAACACCATCACATGCGAAGATTTCTTAGTAAGGTACTGTGCAGTCTTTCACATTGCAGTAAGTCGGGAAACATAAACAGCCAGTGCTCCCAAACGTGAGACTGTGAGCACAATCTATGAAGATCGTAAAGTCTCTTCTCCACAGACAGCAAGATGGCTGCAGCAACTGATTTCGACGGCCTGGCCTTGAAATATGTTCTTGCGGACAAGGACGCGGAGGGCCAACGTCAAGCAATTTCCGAGCAGGCAGCCCGAGGTAGGTTACCTTGACCTTCACACCCTGATACTTAATTAACTGACATCGTGATAGCCATCGAGGAATCTACTAACAGTAGAGCTACCGTCCACCAATGGGTCTCCTCTATCCAAAGATGGATGCCGCCCTCAGATGAGGATCCCATCTCACGGGCTAGCGCACTAGATTTCCTCGCCAGCACTCTCCAAGTCCTGTCGAGAAGAAATGATACGTTGACAGCTGACCAGATCACTTTGCTCGTTAACTATTTTTGCTCGCTTTTCGATAGTGATCATGAAGCAGGCATTGCAGCCGCCACCAAGGCACTGAATCATCTGGTCGTAGCGAAATACTTTTCGGCTACCCTTCGTGGTAAGGTACTACAAAGCGTTTGTAAGCTAGGCAACGACGACTTCAAACGTCAGGCTCCTACAACCCGATTAGAGATCTACCACTTGATCTCCACCCTCTTGGGCGACCCGAAAGACCACACGAATGGACTAATCGATGATCTTTTAAATCTGTGTCAAAATGAGAGAGACCCCGAGAATCTCATGGTGTGGTTTGCAATCCTCAGAAATTTTCTGCAGAACTTGGATCCATCGGGCGAGCCTCCCTCGGCTATTTTCAAAGCGTTCGCCGCCTTTTTCCCTATCTCCTTGAGACCTTCAGCTACGGCCTCGAGCGTGACGACCGATGATTTGAAGTCATCTCTCCGTTCGTGCTTCTCTGCGCATCACAGTCTAGCCAGCCTATCCATTCCATTTCTCATCGAGAAGTTAGACACGGTCAATCAATCGGTCGCCGTGAAGGTCGATATCTTGCTTACTATCAATGCTTGTCTCGTGGAGTATAGTCACCCGGTGCAGAGCATTGTGCCATATGCAGACCAAACATGGGGTGCCCTCAAGTACGAGGTTCGTAACGGCGAAATCCAAGATATCATAAAAGAGACTCTCAAGGTCGTGTGTTCCCTTACCAAACGGCTTGACGGCGAAGATCTTGCGTCGTTTGTCGACAGTGCCTGGAGGGATCTGAAAGAAGATATCTCAGACCAGAAATACACCGCACAGGCAGGACGACTGCTAGTCGCAATTGCTGGCGCAAGTGCCCAGTCATTTGGACTGCTCATACCTCGCGCCATGAGCCATATCAATAACACGATCAAGCACAACGCCTCTACGCCACATAAGCGACATCTTATAGCTCTAATGAGTTCAATAGTCGAGTTAAGATTGCACCTCGTCCCCCATCTACATCCTGACCAAGACGAGTCTAATGATAATGAACCTCTATCCGACGAACTTTTCGGAGATGCTCTTTTTCACGATTTGTTTCTCCCGTTTTGGCAGGAGCATTCTGTGGCTTCATCTCCTATCGAATACCTCGGTCTCTTGTGTGAAACCACTCGGGGACTAGGGGCCTTAGTTGGTCAGAAATCTAGCGGGACGGGACCGAACCGACGACTGTGTTCAGATTCTACTTGTCGAGAAATTCTCGGCCTGCTTGCGAAACCCGTCATTACTTGTCGTTGCGCGGGCTCTAAATACTTCGACTTGGTCGGGGAGATAGTGCCTGATGAGCTAGTGAAAGCAAGCGAAGAAGCTCTGAAGAATGCAATAACCCTACACCCGCCATCGTTTCAATACCTTCTTCAATTGTATATGACCTCCATTAGGGAGTCTTACCAATTAAGAAAGGCGTCACGGGATTTGACTTGGTCGATAGAGACGGTTTCTGCTTCGCTCTCACAGATGGTTCTTGGCACGCAGGACTATGATGCACGCTGGCTCAATGAAGCGGCGTTGATCAATACCTTTTTACAAGGTCTGCTGTGGATGTTAACCGAACGAGCAGAACCAGAGTTCCTTGTTATTATCATCGATGCGATCCATGTCACCGTGAAGGGAGCCCTAGAGGGCACCCAGAACACTTCCAGGATTACGGAAGAAGAGTTTCGCGAATTAGTCAATTCTTTCGAAGCCAGTGGTGCTCCTCAAGTCGATCTAAACCAACCGGGAAAGATCGAGGCGCTGGTTCCTGGACAGATGGATATCCATCGTCAACGACGTGCTTACTGTCTCTTCGTGGTCCACCAGCTGTATCGTCGCTTCACAGCACTACATTATTTCTTGATCGGCCGTGAGGTCACTAGCATTGACTCCGACGGTCTTGCAGTTGTGAAACTTAACGACGATTTCATTGGGGACGATCCTGACCTCATTTTCAGACAGGATACCGTCTTGAACCAGCTGGGTCAGCTGGCAACATCCGTAGTGAAGTTGTTCAGCGAAGAAGAACAAAAAGCTCTCGGCCTGGATTCCGAGGCTATTTTACTATTTCATATGTTCCGTAGCCGCACCGCACGCCCATCCGATGTGCTGCGGGCCCTGAGTCCCGCCGACGGGTTTCGGACGGCGCCGTTATCATTGGGTATCATCCAAGGTCTGTGGCCTGGAGCAATAGAGACCGAGGTAAGTGATTGGCACTAATGTAGCTCTATGTGAGGACAAAGCTGACTCAAATCCATCAGTTCCACCTAGATACCCTCGACAAGTTGATCGAGGCTTTATTTCAATTCCCAACGCCGTGCTCCGAGTCCGCACGACCCGCGCTTGATGCAATGTTATGTGTCTTGTCGAACAAATTCGACGTGAAAAAGGACAATGCTCGACTTCAGCGGCGCATCAACGTACAAACACCTATGCTTATGAATCTGCAACAATTCATGGGCCCATCTCAAGAAACTGATATTGGGGAGCCTAAACTCCAGATAATCCGTAGCACTCTCCACTACCTCGCCGGCGATGTGGCCCGCCCAATCGCAGGAGAGACCAACAACGCTCTTCTCACTTACATCATGGACAACGGACCTACGGACCTTATGATGGGTAGAGATATTGCGCAGAATTTTGGCCTGTTGGTGGCGCCTCGAAAATCACTATCGGAAGAGAACCACGCCATTCGTCGAAAGCTAGCACAGGGGTGGTTCTATCACCGATACGTGGTCCCGTACTTCGACCGGTGCTTTTCGGCATCCGGGATCGGCAAAAGGGACGAGGCGGTCAATCGCGCTGTCGGTATCTTGTCGATCCTACGACATTTTGAATACGAGACCTACGCATCCAACGTGGCGCAGATCGTGCGCATCGGGGTCCAAGCGCTGGACACATTTAAAGTTGGCGTGGAGACGGAAGCGCTGCTCGAGGTGCTCCTGAACATCCAGAGCGAGGACGCATCACAGCTAAAAGACCAACTCACGTCGCTGATCAGCGGTGTAGGCGCCGTATACATAAAGGCGTGCAACATCGCCGATGCTGCCGCCGCTGCCACGACTTCGGCCAATAGCGATAAAATGGATCTCGACAACGTGCCCAAAGCAGAGGGCATCGGCCCCGAAGACTACGACCCCATCACCACGCGCATGCACGTGCTGCACTTCCTTCACAAGCTCACGGAGAGCGGCTACGACGCGCACCTCTTGCTACCTCACCGCAATGCCCTGATTCGTCCCCTCGCGCAGGCCTGCGGCGACTCGGTTAGGGAGATTCGCCGCATCGCGCTTCGGGCCAGACAGGCGTGGGAGGCGCTGAACTAAGCTGACTTTCCCCGTACCGCGGGATTCTAGGTGTTATCTCTTCGCCCCCTGTACAAGTACTTGAGTTGTGGTTGCGACTGTACGGTATGGAAGAGAGGTGGACATGGACGTCGACTCAGCAGCATGAAAAGACAAAGACCAAAAAAAAAAAGGAAAAACAGAGCAAGGGGAAAAAACGAAGAAGAAAAATAGGAGGGGAATGCCTGGATCCGTGGTAGCTATGTAATTTCTCGCGGAAAGATGGATTAGCCATCAGGAGGAAATTGTGGAACGAACGACCTTCTTAGGATTCGGATCTGTGCTTGGGCTACCTAACAATGCTGCTGTTCACAGCTGATTTGCCATTCACGAATGAGAGTCATAGATAGGCTCCGTAGGAGAATAGTACTCTCAACTCATCAATGACTTTTTGCCGAAATCGTGATTATCAATTCAAATTTTGCAAAATGAGAGTATCAACCTGTTTTCTTCACGTACAATTTTTTCTTTATTTTGTTACGACAATGATTAGTTAAAAACACCGGATATCTATAGAACGAAAGCCTACGCCTTTCTCCTCTTCGACTTCTTGCCCTTCCCGCTCGCACCACCAGCACCAGTCTCCGCCCCCGTCCCAGTCGCCTCCCCAGCCGCCAGCGCATCCAGGGTCTCGGCATCCACGTTCAGAAAATCGGACCCGGCGGTCGATGCGACGGACGGCGTCGCCGGAGCGACAGCAGCAGTAGCAGCAGTCGCATTGGAACTAGTATTGGTAGACGTAGTGGTAGCGGAAGCGCGCTTGGGATCGGCCTTGGCGATCAGCGGCACGGTGGACGCGAGCATGGTCTGGAAGGGCAGCGCGACGAAGTGGCCTTGCACGTCAAACCACTCGGTGAAGGAGCGCGAAAACTCGATCTTCCGGGGCGAGCTGCGCGGGGATGTGATCTCGGCGACGACGTAGTATGTTGGTTCGTTCTTCTTGGTTGATGTCGATACGGAGATCTGAAAGGGTTGGGGTTGCCTTGTTAGCTTTACATTCTTCCGGTCATCCGTCCGTATATGCGCCCTGGCTTGCGCGATAACCCGTTTCTGCTCCTCTCCCTCGCTGTGCGTGCGTGCGTGTAGGTGTTCTCACCTTCGTCCCGTCTGGCGCTGTGCCCTGATACACGGTGCCCTTCTCGACAAATGTGATCCAAGCAGTCAGTCCGCCATTGACGATGCTGTATAGAGCCACGGCGGCGGCGGTCCACCACTTCGTCGACGCAAAGCCCAACTTGTAGTCCCATAGGAAGCAAGCGGCGGCGATGGCGAAGGCGCCATAGCCCAGTGCCAGCCGCGTGTCCACGAGCCGATGGTCCTGCTTGAACTTGAGCGAGTTCAGGTAGTTTGGTATCGCGTCGTCGGATGTGTTCTTTAGATCTATCCGGAGGTTGTTAGTTGTGGTCGCAAGGGTAATAGATGTATGTACTTACCTGCTAAATTGTGGACCGAAATTCGTTCCTGGGACGCCATGTTGTGCTTATTATTCGCTTCAAATGATTAATTGTACACTGATAAATTAAGCAACACAATGCCCCAGGCTCTGATGTTGTCACAATCCGCACTTGTCTGTATAATTGAGAAGGTTGCTGTGCTGCGCTGCATGTAAGTTGAAGCTGCCACTTTGCTAAGGTTAGAAACGTGGCTCGTTCCGTCAGTGTGGAGTGCCCTGGATTTTAGCGCCCTCTGCCGGCAGGCCTGGAGCCAGGGTCCCCCCTGAAGTTGGGGGCCTTGCGGCTGATGCACTGAGGCTTGCCTGACCCCAACCACAGCTTGCAAAGCTTCGATCACTCCAATTCAACGTTACAACATCGACTGTTAGGTCTGCTGTATTTCTCGCCTTCCACGATCGCGAGACAGCCTCTCGCCACTCTCGAAGCTATGGCTCAGCTACCGGCGCAAACGATCCATAGGGATCCCCAGTTACTGTATGTATCGTTTGCCGTAGCGCACTCGTGAGAATGTTATCGCTGATTGTTCTGTTCGCTAGCTACTGGATCTTGTTGCCCATCACTGTCGTCATGGTATGCGCCTCCTCAATGCACGATCGGCCACATTCTCTAGCATATTCATGCACTTACACTGGTTCATCCGTTTAGGTTCTGACTGGTGTGCTGCGACACTACGCCTCTGTCTTGATGGCCACGCAGCCGAAGCGGTTCGACCACAAGGCCATCCGTGAGCAGCGAGCCATGGTCCACGGCGTAGCCACGCGCACCAACTTTCACGTGTTGTCTGCGCCGTCATTCCGCACGCGCCGCGACTACTTGACCAACGCCTACGAGTCGGGCGCGTTCCTGCGCGAGCCAGACCGCCGCGGCCAGCCCCCGGCCAACCCCATGACCGATCCCAGCGCCATGGACGGCATGATGGGCATGATGAAGAACAACATGGCCATGATGATCCCCAACACCCTCATCATGAGCTGGATCAACGCCTTCTTCAGCGGCTTCGTCATCATCAAGCTGCCCTTCCCCATCACCATCAAGTTCAAGAGCATGCTGCAGGCTGGCGTCATGACGAGGGAAATGGACCCCAGGTGGATGTCGAGCATTAGCTGGTATTTCTTGTGCATTTTTGGCCTACAGAGCGTCTTTAACTTTATCCTTGGGAGCGACAATGGTAAGCCGCGCCTATGAACTCCACCTTACTTGGCATTATTCCACCTGTGTTCTGGCTGGCTAACTGGAGAGTAGCTGCAAGTCAAATGGCGCAGCAGATGGGCGCCATGGGTCCGCAGGCCGGCCCTCAGATGTTCGGCCCAGGCGTTGACCCTGACAAACAATTCAAGACGGAGGCGGAGAACTTGGCGGTTGTAGAACACTACTCAGTTTTGGATGATGTAGAAGATAGATTGCTCGAGGGTATCAAGTCTAGTTAGGAATCGAGCCTATGGGTGTTTCTTTCTCCATAGAAACATAGAATAAAACTGCCCCTATTTTCCAAACGCCGAACCATGCCAAACATTCTCACCCATAACATCATGAGATGGAATAAGTAGGACGAACGGTCCTACATGCACGGATAGGCGTCCTTAATAATCCCACCATATGCATACCCCTAGCCCCTCCTTCATCATAGATCCTTTGATTGTGTAAGGAGAGATAGACTTGCCCCGCTCCACGGCTTCTTGCCCCCCGTTCTCGAGAAGCTGGTCGTTCCAGGTTTCATCGATGACTTGGAAGCGAACCGTCTCATTCATGTCGTAATGCATTCTTTGATCTTCGCTCACTACCCATACCCAAGCTTTTTCGTTGTGGTCACTTAGGAGTATTAGTACTTTGGATCTGCGACCTACATCGTACCTTGGGGATGACTTACTATTCGGTGTTCTCAGGGAGCTCCTTGTAAGGCACGAAGATTTCTTCAAAGAAATCTGTCCGGACTACTGGCTTGTCAACACATCGGGATCTTTTTCTGACGATGCATAAAGGGAATCTGACTCTTTAGTCCATCCGGGCTTGCATTACTGATTGTTCCAAATAGAATCTCTCCCTTGAAGGGTCTGAAGACGATCATGCGGAATTCAACTGCCCAATCGCAAGTCTCAGGTTAGTCAACACAGATAATTGCTACAGCAGAGTGAAGACAGAAGACAGAAGAGCGGAGACAGTCACACCGTACCATTCACATTGACAAAGCCATCCCCATGGCCGATGAGCCCCTCAGACGCCCATAGCAGATCGTACATGCAAATGCATAGGCCGATCTTCTGGATCACTCGGTTCGCATACTTGGCGTTAATGTTGTTTTCAATAGCAACGCGGCTGTGCTGCTCGAACTGCGACGGTGGGATCTGCACGAGATCCGCAATCTTCGTCTAATATGTCAAGTTAGCATATGTGCAGCGAGAATGGCAGATTCCTTTTTTATTTCATTTCTCCTTCTCGGTAGCTTACTAATATGAACATCTTGCGCCTTGAAAATGATATGTTGTAAAACACATGGCTGTATGGGTTTGAACAGCTTTAGCAGGTTGCAGATAGGTAGGTCCCTCCGTGTAGAGCATATAATCGTGAGTCGAGTCCTATCATGAAGATCGAAAAATAACATGTGGGGCTACCGTAGTTTCCCAGCTAGACCAAGAACCGTTCGCTCCTGCCGCCGATACTGCTGTAGGCATCCGCCAGAACTTAGCGTAGGCACTTCGTACCTGCCTGCATATCAAAATTTAGGCGGGTAGGGGTCCACTGTAGCACGGGCGCATACCTCGCCTTACACACTCCAGCTCGATAGCAGCACACAACTTCTCCTCTAACCATCCTTCTTCTACTTCACTCTCGCCGTCAGTTTCAACACTTTTCCAACCTAACACCTTCGGCGACTAGCCATCGTGGAAAGTGCGGGCGGTTATAGAGTGAAATTCATTATAATCCTTACAGCATTGCAAGAACATTTCTGCGGCAAATTCTTTCCACGCGACATCGTGTCAAACAATTAAAACGCCGTCTCGCCGGTCTATCGCCGGCTGCCGCGCTACAACATCGAAGTCGATAGTTCCTGACGTTTCCGACCCTTCGGCCAGGTCTGCTTGGTGTCGCCGTCTACCTAGCTACTTCATCAAACGTATGTATTTGCATAGTTCTCTGTATTGCTTTTGTCCCTATCCTGACTCAAATCGCCTCTATTCACTCTGGAACGGCCCAAGCTTGCGTGTGTTTGAGGGGCCGCGACGCGTCTACTCCCGAATCTATACGATAGCTTCACGATTCGCTACATCAACCATATCAACACTGCCCCTCCTATTATTGTTCCTGAATGGAAATCTTCAAATTTCACCTCACGATTCTTGCACTTTGCCACTGATTTACCACTGCTTAACACTTTAATTCCCTTTTTTTATATCTTTGTTTCACATATCGGGTCTGTTTAGAGAGTGGAATTTCCACTTGCAACATTGCCATGGAAACATCATTGACCTCGTGTGCGCGTCTAGGTTTACTCATCGTGGCACAGCACTGGCTCCCTTGGTGTGACAGAGGTGTTGTCGCATAAGATGGCTAGTTATCCCTACGCGGCGCCCCCTCCAGCACCTGCGTCCTCTGCGACGCCCCCAGCATCATATCCAAGCTACAATCAACCGTCTACGTACAATGCAGGCTCACATCGCGGGGGTCATCCCCCATACTCAGGAGGTGGACGTGGCCGAGGACATCACGATTACGGCTCAAACTCCCGATATTACCCGCAACCCGATTACGCGCCCGCTCCCCCTGGTGGCCCGTATTCCGCTTCACAAGCAAGTGCACATTGGCAAAGCGCGCCGCCTGCCAACCATTATTCTCAGCAGGGCGCTCCCCATCACCCCCCCTCTACGTATCCTCCCGGATACAATTCACAACCATATAGTGGTCCGGTGGGCCAGGGATATCAGTCACAGTATCCCAGTGCGCCAGTGAGGCACGCGCCTAGTCCTCAGTACCCCACTTACTCGAATGATCATCCCTCTCAACGCTGGCCCGAGCAGGCCCAGAACTTTCAGCCTTACTCGAATAGAGGCGGTCGTGGGGGGTTCCAGAGTGACCGAGGTGGCCACAAGCCAGAGAATTCAATGGCCCCCCCAACCGCAATGCGGATGGGATTCGAGCATAACGGCGACCGTACAGCCCATACATCCAGTCCTTACGGTCCCCCTTATCAAGCAGGCCCACAGCCGGGTCCGTATGCCCAACCTCCGTATCCCTATCCAGCTTCGGAGAACCCGTATTCTACCCCTTCGCATGCTCCTCATCCAACTCATGGGTATACTCACCGAGGTGGATCTGGGCGTGATGGATTTGGCCATTCCGGCAGAGGTGGTCGGGGAGGTCATAACAACCGAGGTGAAAAGTTTCGCCAGCGAGAGCACAAGCCCTCTCATGGCTTCAATCCTGCTCAGAAGCCTGATGCGGCCGTCCACAGCAAAAAAAAGAAGCGCAAAGTCGGTAATACTCTTGGGCTGACCCCCGGAGATGCAAGTAGCGAGGATGAGGATGGTTTAGACGATGAGGAAAAGCGCTTGAGCGAGCTCCTAGGTGCCGATGCTCCAGTGTAAGTCCAGTTCTCCCATCCAATATTGAAGCGGCACTAACACTGCTTTCTAGAATCCCGGATATCGATGCTTGGATCGCAGAACGCAAAGCCAACTTCCCAACGAAGGCTCGTGTGGAGGCTAAGAAAGCCGCTGCTGCTGCCTCTGCACCCAAGGCTGATGACTCATCGAAAACGACAACCACCAAGATCGACAAGGATCAAGCTAAAATCGATAGGCTCGAAAAGAAATTGAGCAAGCTGAAGGGGAGTCTTGAGAAGAGGAAGAGAGCCGATAATGATGAGGGCGACGAAATGCGAGCAGACGGATCGCCAGGTTTGTCTGACTCGTCGTCTGACGAAGAGCCTGAAGTACAGAGCAGCTCTAAGCCTCCCACCACCACCCTTCTCCCTCCTCCCCCTATTACACGGGCCGACATATCAAACCATTGCAAATACTATTCTACTGGCGGTACGTGTGGTAAGAAGGGCAAGTGTCGCTTCAAGCACGACCCTGCCGTTCGTGAAGCTGCTCTTCAGGAGCGATCACGAAATGGTGGCCGCATGACGCTCAAGCAGCGAATGGTACTTAATGATAAAACCCACGAAGACATGGATGTGGTCAAGACCATTGTAGAGATGCGGTCTACCGGACGTTTGGCGGATCCCCAGAACCTCCAAGTTCGTGCAAAACACCAGGCCGATGAAAAAGCTATTACCAGTCCTGTTCTGTCGACACTTCCTAGTACCGCTGGCATAGCCAGTTTACCGCCCAACCCATATGCATCATCAAAAAAGACAGCGACGCAGAAATAAGCTGACCAGAATATGGTTACTTCTGCGTACTTATCCTTTTCGACGACGCATGAGTCTAGCGAGACAACTTCTAATTTTGTCTAGGCTACACACTAGGCCTTCCCCAGAGACACCAAGATCAAAATCTGGCCAAGGGAACGTCTATCGATCCAGCGCTGATTTTCATCAATGTGATGAGGCTTCAGCGTCTGTGTCATGCGACACGTTTACACAAATCCCTCTAGCGTCTGAATTTCCCCTCCTATCTCGTTCAACACCCTATCCCAGCATAGCACCGCAATTTAATAATCATTGAAACCCCATTAATTGTCTCGAAGTTTATGAAATATTCCGCCACAAGCAGCGTGAATCGCGTGGTTCAGTAACCGAAAAGCGGTGGAAACCGCCCACATGTAGTCGAATTAAATTAATCGTGAAGTGACGACTAAAGGGGCCTCGCTACTCGTAACATAAGCCGGAGACAGAGGTGTTTACAAAAAGCACATGTTAAATGTTGTGTTCGTTGGATCGGCCATCCATACCTAGAGTACGGCTCCACGCCCTTGTTCGAAAAGCTATTAATGTCCGATAAATCAACTCAAATCCTTGATTTTTCAACTTCAGTACCCCCTACCCGGCTGTCTTCAGCACCCATACGATCGGATGACGTCTTCTCCACCTTCGCTATCATCGAATCTATTCGCCGCTATGCTTGCAAGGCCAAGCAACACATTTTGCTTTAAACTAAACATGAAACAAAGAAGTGAAAAATAAGTGATGCCGGAACAGCGCTTGACGGCATGACATCCGCCGTCTTACTACCATACCGAGTTTTTCCTATTTTTTTTTTCTTCAGTACAAGATCCAGCAGAATGGGACGCGGCAAGTTCAGGTAGTGTCGAGCAATATTCGATGGCGCTGTCTTGGCTACTGCACATGTTTGGGCTAGGGTTGTACGGCGGCCTTCTGTGGTTAGATTTTTTTTTTCTCTTTGGGTTGGTCTAATTCGGTGTTTTCAGGAAAGCAATCATTCACACCCCGGCAGGATAGGGGTTTTTTGTCTTTTGTTTTTAGGATATTCGTTCACAACTTATCATCAGGTAGTGTTTTTTTCTGTTCTGTTTCTTAAAACCGCTTATTAGCACCTCTGCATATTGCTGTCCGTCCATGTCTCTCTCTCCGTGTGTGTAGCCTGAATCACGTCGCAATAGGTGCTGCGTCCGAATCATAGGTTTTTAGGTATTCTATGTTACAAACTTGAAAACTAGATGCTCGCCAGTTATTAATCGTCGTAGCAAACGGGTATTGTCGAGTAAAGAATCATTATTGTCCGATTTCAAAAATTGTAGAATGAGCATCTCCAATTCCTCTAGCAAATCAAGCCGTAGGTTTGTTTCCCAGCACAGTCAGGAAGTCTCGAAATTCCTAATGACCACGACGGATCACCGAGGCAAGCAAAGCCTGTCTACCTACATATGCCACACGACTCTTGATTTTCTCCACTTCTTTTCATTTTCCTTTCCCTTTTCAGAGTGCAGGGAACGCCACAACGCCATTCATACCATTCATATATGAATTAGGTATGTATATATGCATTACCCCTGACCTAACCACGCAATTTCGTTCGTCGCTACTGTCTATGTAAGTAGAACGGCGTTGACACAACCGTCGTTTTCGACGTTGTTTGTGATTTGGGCATCTATGTATCAAGTTAGTTAGGCGATCCCTACCGCGTTTTTTATCCTGTCTGCCTTCTATGCTGAAGATTGGGCTGCGGCCGAAGCTGGGGCAGACTGAGAAAGGAGTGACGAGAAAGATAACATACTATCCATAGGTTAGCAAACGGTATTCAAGTGGAGATATTTTTACAGGTAAACTTACCATCGGCCCCAGACTACCTTTCCACCAGCTGTGGTAAGACCCAGCTCCGAGACATTGACCTACAGCATGTCAGCGTGATAGTGGCGACTTGAGATCTGAATGTACGGACCTCGATTATCGTTCCCCGAGTCAAAACACCCAATTGCGTGTAGAGTTGCTGCTGAGGATTTTTCTTTACGCTGATGATAGGTAATTGGACCGTCTTGCGTCCCAGTTAGCATTGCTAACCTAAACTATAATCGAGAGCAGGAAGCGGACTTACCACATTCAACTGTGGGTTCGTAACGTGCGCTTTTTTATAGCGAAGACCCATTGGCCTTATGAATCTCTCCATCTTGACCGGTCGACGTGTGAAATCAGGGCCACTGGAAGTAGAGGTTAGCAGACGAGACTAAATTTAACTTCGACAGAAGGGGCCAAGCATCAGCCGAATGAAGCTGAAGAACAATATGGGAGACCAAGATGAGAGAGCCCCCAAAAGAGACCACACGCTACGTAAAGGGATTGAACCGGAGAGCTCAGCCTATTTAACGAATGCGAAGTGGCCTCTTGCAAGCCCTCCCAGCCTGTCCCCCAATTCTTGCTCAACTGATCCACAAGCTAGGAATCGGCGAGCTGAGTCACGTACACAAAGGTGGGTTTCGTAACCATTCTCTTCCATCCTATTAAGTCCAGTGTCAGCGAGGGCCATTTACAGATTAAGACGTGATAGGTGTGCAGAATTGTATAGACAGTCCCATAGCAGGCAGTGCCATTATAAGGGGAAGAGACAGAAAAGGAGGGGGCTGAAATTTCATTTTCAAAAAGGCTCACCTTTGTTCTTCCGCTTGCCGGTAGCGACGACTTTGAACATATCTTCCTATCAACCACTTAGTTTCCACAGACGTATAGACACCCTCGAGATAGCTTACTTCGCCTAGTAATAGTTAGTAGCAGGTTCATAACACGGCCGGAGGATAAGAAACTTACTAATGCCTAAAGACGGGAGAAGAAAGCTCAGTATTAGCAATCATATTTCATCAAGAATAGACATCCAAGTACTCGTGGGACTCGGGAGAGATGCAAAGGTAGATAGCTTCTCTGGACAAGACAGCCACCATCCATCCCTTCGCGTCTCCATTTCGTCGGAAAAGACCCTCGAAATATAGCAACATACCCGACACTTTGGGAATTGGAACAGAATATCTGGCGCTCTAATTTTCGATTGAGTCAGCTTCGATTGCCAGGAGAGAATAAATGCGTTTTGTATGTGCTGTACCTTCTCCGACCGCCGGTTCTTTATGGCACTAGAAAGACTCTTGGCTTGCTGAGGATTGTTCCTGTCAAGCAGGTAACTGGGGAGAGGCTGGCTCGGGTCTTTGTCGCCTGCGGACTTGACATTCTTCTCCTCCCTACAAAGCCGTCAGTATATGGATCACGCGCGTCGATTCGGTATTCGTTCGAGAGGTTTCATGGGGGGTATAATGGGCGGTACAAGTCTGACGTACAGGGCTTTGATCTGCTTGCGCATCTGGATCTTGTGCTTATGTCGTTCTTCGGCGAATTTCTTGGCCTTGAAGCCGCGGAGGTTGGTAGCCTTTGCCGATATAGTATGCGCTTCTCTCGCCTCTCGCTTCCGCACCCTTTCTTCATGATCCTATAGAGGCGTCGGGTTAGTAATAGCCTGTGCACGAGTCCAGTCCCAAAGCTGGCGGAAGAGTAGACAGTCGAAGATTGATCGGTTCAAGACAGCGTTGGATCTCTCAGTCGAATCTCTCAGTTGAATCCCCCGGCCCATCCAAGGATCGTGACAAAAAGATTGCCTACCAGGCGTCGACCATGCTCCTTTCGGTGCTTTTCCATATACCTAAGAGGACATCAGCTGGTGCTAGTCGAGGTTTCGATGATATAGACGACGGACTCGTTCTGAGGCATGGCGGGTAGATTTGCCCTCGAGAGGGACTTGCGCGCTGGTCGGTGTTGTGTCGAGTTGTGCTTTCAAGGGTTTCCTTCGTCGCTATCGTCGTCGTCCGGTGAGCCTAGCGTTGGTCGAGGAGATCGTGAAAGATGGCGTGGTTTCGTGTCGGTGTTGTCGCAGCTAGGATTAATTGAACTGCCTCCAATATCTGGGTAGATTCGATAAGCGGCAAAAAAGTAGCTTATCGCCCAGCCCAGCGCCTTCCCGCCACCAGGAACCAGGGAAAGTGCGGAGCGGGGCTCCACTCCATACGCCGCATCCAATTTAGGATTAGCGCGATCTCTTTATTTACCATAGCTACCGACATGGGATTTCAAGCATGCATACCGGTTCAACTTCAAGGTATTAAAGGCATCGAAGATATTGAAAAATATGTATGCAGACACCACGTAGTCCTACGCACCATCCAATTGTCGCATGCCATTAATGAAATTGACAATTCTGTTCCGCGCAGTATTGTTATGCCTTCAGTAGTGATGTAATACATGCATGATTCTTGACTACGGAAATGAAGATCTAAACGTTGAAAAGGGACAAAAAAGAATCGAGGTCTTACATAGGATGTCAGGCGCTTGAGGCATTGACTATTTGTGCGTGTCTATCATTATCATAGTTTCTTTAGTCAAATGCCCCTTAAAGCAAATTTTTGAAAATTTGCTTTGACCTGGCCTCGACCGGAAAACCCTTGGTTAACTTTAAGGAGTTTGTCCTGGCAACTAATTTACCACTGCGCTACCGAGGTAAGAGGGGAACGTCTGTTGTAGGGAAGCTCTGTTTTTTAAAACTATATGCCTAGTACTTCAGTCTGGCAGGTGGGGGGACAGGTACAGCTTTGAAGCTTCCTAGGATCAACAACAGCAACTGGAGCCGTGTCCGTCCTACGAGAGTATTCCGCGGTACCGAAAATTGCCATTGATGCCATCTATAGTTAAATCATTTGAATTGTTTGACAATGACTGTACTGATCAATTGCATACAGCCAATGTCATCTTTTCCCCTTCCTTGACGGCTGCCGTCGGCGGTGAACCAGTGCCCTGGCTCTTGTCTTCACCTCGTCTTCGATCACTGCTTCGTCGAACATGACCATATCCTCCTCCTTCTTCGCTCCAAGGTCATCCTCATCTAGGATATCTAGAAGGCAGTGTGGTTCTGTCTGGGCCGTGCCGAAGTCTACTAGATACCCGCCCCTGAAATTGTCACCCCTCACATCACCATTGTAAATTCCAATCTCGTTCAATCGCTTTACCCGCCGTAAGGCTTGCCGTACGTTCTTGGAAGTAAGCCCAGATGGTCTGGGCTCGAAATCCTTGACAATGGCGCGGACCAGGGTAGGATCGACGAGAGTCGGATGATATTCTTTACTAAGGTGCTTAGATCCCAAATCAACGCCGTCTCTCTTAAGCCACATCTCGTCTTTCTTGTTAAGGAAAAGATAGCCGTGGCATGGAACCACGAGCTTCTCTCTGACTCTCTTCGTCACTCGAGCTTCTTTGATGCGGCCGTATGCACGGCACTCGGCAAAGAACGGATCCGTGTAAAAGATGATCTCGTTCAACGGGAACGAGTCGTCCAGTTCGTCCTCCCAATAGTAGCGAACGGAATTGGGATCGAAGAATTTAAACTAAGAATCGAATGGTCATGCAATGCACGTGCCAAGATGATCATGGACTACTCACAATTTTCAGTGCGTATATTTTCGATCCAATTTCTACTTTATATACACATGCCTGCGTTGACGACTCACCGTCTCGATCGAGGTCAAGTCTCTCAATCCATTTGATTTTCGCGTTTTGGCCTTGGAATGGCGCTAATTTTGGACCGGGGCATGTAGGAAGCGCCGGAGGTTGAGTGGCCATGAGCATCCGGGACGCCCGTTTCGGCATTTTTCACGTCTTGAAGTCTGCTATCAAGCGGTTGATATAAGAAGTGGTCCGCAGGCTCAGAGGTCGTCGGATTCGATTTCGTTTTCGAGTACCATGACATGTGTTCTGGATGCTCAACGGATTCCCCCACGCCACACAATGGCATTGTGTTGCTTTTGGCTGACTTGGATGGCATCCGATCTATCCCTTAAGACATGATTGAGGTGTAACGGTATACAAGCTGTCAAGGTGGGGTTGGAGCTAATGGGCGGGCCCCCCTTCCTTACCTGCGAAGACGCCGACAGGATTATAATGCATTAGGTAGTAGCAGCAATATCGTATCACTGCATCGGTGTGCCTCCAATATCCAATAATGGGATGTAGCCTGACGCAGCTGGCGCTTCTGCGACCCCCTCAACATGTCGCTGACCGCGGTGACGTGGATTTGGGGTGGCGAAGCTTAATACGTCTTCTTTAACGAAATACAGCCTACTCAGAAATTAATAAGAATCCCGTCACTGACCAGCTGATCGGCTGAAGAGTACTTCCTAGCTTAGTCGCCGGAAATTTTGGTCGTTACGCGAAAAATGGCAGAAGATCGAAGACCTGAGTCAATCCTAGACATGCTCACCATGGAGAACCCCTCTGTTGGCTATGGTAAGATGAAGAGTAGAACACTGACACAATCTCCATTCTGGTGGACGCCACAACAGTTGCGGCCCTGGACAGAATTCAGCTATGAGACTCTGGGAACGGTATTCGATGGTCGCCTTTTGGAATTCGCTCAGGAGAAGCGCCGACAACTTCCCTGCCATCCCCACCCTCATCCTCGTTACTGTAAGGTCGCAAAGGAGGCTGTGACACGAGACTTGATCATGAAATGGAATCACACCATCGTATCAACGGCCTTAGAACTCACTGATCCAGAATTTTCTCCTACATTTTGGGTAGGAGACGTGAGCGATAGTGAGACTGATAAAGATGATCAAGGAAATAACCAGGATGATGACAGACCCCCAAAGAAAAAGCTACAGAAAACAATGGCCAAAAAGAAAAAGGAAAAAAAGTGGTTATTCCCTGATGGAGGAGCTGAAGTCGAGAAAGGGGGAGGAACATCGCGAGGTGAACGACTTCCGAAGGATTACAAGGCCGCTTTAAAATGGCATAGTCAGATGGTATTTGAAGATGATCTTCTTGACGAAGATGGAATGTGGAAGAAGAGCTCAAGCAAGTTGAGAATGGCAGCGAGGCCAATTCGGCAGGTATATACGTACTGTGTCAACACGCAGTGTCGTTATGGTTGCATTCTCACCACGGAGGAGATATTCATCGTCCGCATTGGCCCAAGAATCGGAGCCAAACGTCACTGTAAGCGCATGTCCAAACACGCTCACCGATTCGTCTAACTCGTTTCTAGTGACAACGGGAAACACAACCCAGACTGAGCCTGGAGACTTGAAAAAGTTATTGAAAAAGAATGGCCTCATGGAATATATATCGATCCCGTGGGGCAATCACAACAACGGGGATTGCTTGAACTACAAACAGCTAACCATAAATCTTGCCACATGGTTTATTCACATTCTAGCTGGCAACAATCATGAAATCGACTGGTGGCACCCAGCGCTACGGCTTACCGGGTCGACGTGGAAGAGACCGGTGGCTGATATGTCGCAAGAGCCGTCATCACGGCCGATCAAATACCTCCCCAAGAAAAGGAGAAGAGAAGAAGACACGGAAGAGACAATCTATCACTCATTTTTACAACACCAGCCACTCGTTATGAAGGTATGTGTTTTCCAGCAGCTATATGTGAACAATCTTTAATTAGTCTATCAGGACATGGAGCCGGAGGCGGATGAAGAGGAGGAGGAAGAAGGGGAGGAAGAAGCCTCAGACCAAAGCACGGGTGCAAGTGAAGATGAAGACTCGGATGACGCAGAGCAACAGACTGACGATCAGCCGATGGAATATATCTGGAAGAAGAAATCGAAGAAGGTAGATAACAAGCGTAGAAAGATGCATTAGCCAAATGAATGAGCTCAGGGATAGACATCTACATGGGTTAGAAAAGGGCAGTAAAAAAGGGGTTCGGGGCTTTTCGCAATGTATGTGCTTTATGCGGCACTGTGAATCCTCTAAGCACGACAATTATGTCCTTAGTAATTGATTCTTCATAGCTTAGAAACGGTGAACTCGGTTTTTGGTGAAGATACTACTAAGCTACCTAAGTCAGGCGCATACAATGGCATTGTAGGCAAGTTAGAAGTTATGCTGTAACGCCGTACTGTACTAATAGGTACTGTCCATACTTCGTATGTATGCCCATAGCGTATGGGGGTGGGGTATCCCAGCCAATGTCCAATTGCGGTGGTCGGAAAAACAGCCTGTCTCCACTCTATTTTCCTCAAGCAGTGGGCAGACTAGCCCGGAGCAACTTCAATTCGAAGCGGCATCTACAGACGATCAACGGAGCAGACGAACTCGACGAACGAAAATAGCAAAATAATAAGAGCAATTCGAGTAGTGGGCCAACCATACATCAACCTGGTCGCCGAGTGCGTGCGCTCAGGACCGCCAATATGAGCAGATCGCTGCTGCGCTCCGTGCTGGAGCTTCGAACACCACTCGCACGCCCAGCATCTTCATTCCTCTTCGAGCCATCACGAGCCTTCTCAACATCAACGCCCGCAAAGCAGAGCATCGAAACCGTCCGCCCGCCCTCAGAGGCCAGCATACCGCCCAGCGCTGCCGCACCCACACCCACACCAGCCGCTCTTACGCCCACATGGCCCAGCGCACCAAGCGTACCAAGCGCACCCTCACCCATCATCGCCTCGCAGTCCGAAACCATCACCCAGCTCTATCCTCTGCTGCGCGCACAGCCGCGGCACTACATCACGGCGCACATCCACGGGTTCCCGTACCTCGTGACGCCGGGCGACCAGATCCGGCTGCCGTTCAAGATGCCCGACGTGCGGCCGGGGGACGTCTTGAGGCTGGACCGCGCTTCCGTGCTAGGTTCGCGGGATTATACGTTGAAGGGGAGTCCGTGGATCGATACGAGGCTTTTTGAGTGCCGCGCTACGGTTTTGGGCACCGAGAGCGAACCCATGCGAACCAAGGTCAAGACGAAGCGGCGCAATAGACGCAGCCAGCGCGTTACCAGCAAGCATAAGTACACCATTCTCGCTGTGAGCGAACTTAAGCTCTTGGACCCGCCGCCTAAGTGAGGAGGGTTGCTGGGAAGTGTGGACGGCGTGAGGAGATGGGAGAGCCCAGAAAATGGGCTTATGCGCAGGGAATCCATGTGATATTGCAAGGCTATGCACTTGTCTTAGTGTTTGTGGTGTTGCCAAGGAGCAAGACCCAGGCATCAGAAGACGGCGGTCAACCAGTTGAACCTCCTGTGGCGAACCACAAACGGGATCAATGGGGCTCGCTCTCGGGAGACATTCAACTCCTCGCAGACTCAACGCGACCTTATGGTATCGTCGTATGCCATATTTGTATCAACATGAAAAGTCTGGAGAGATATATGTATCTACAACCACGTCCGTATGGTGGTGCTCTCCATAGACAAACTTGTATTAGTACATACAAAGCCACCTCCTAGACAAGCAAAAAGAACATCAAATTACAAGTCACAAATTCATATCCCATGACGCGGAAGAAGAAAAAGGTTATAGATCGAGTGGTCCGAACAGGTGAATTCCATTATAAACGGGGGTATAATATATCATCTCGCGAGAGACGAGACGTCTGTGTACAGAAAACGATCCGCTAAGCCAAGTAAACCAAGCCAAGCCAAGCCAAGTCAAAACAAATCTTTTCGCCCATCAAACATTCATCTAGCACCGGACAACTCCTCTCTTTCCTTCTTCTCCCGATTCATTTCTTTAAGTAAGTAGTAAGGTAGGTAAAAATGTCTTCAACCTCTGGGTTTGAGTTGCATGGTCTCCAGTCGGTTTTAGCGTGAGGCGGCAACCTTGTAGTCGGGTAGTAAGGCAGGCAGGTAGATGAATAGGTAGTTCAGGGGCGAAGTGGTTGCATAGTGAATTGGGGTGCAGTATCATCACCGCCCCTGACCCTCAACCATCCTCCCACTCCCACTCCCACTCCCATTCGCATTAGCATCCACTCCAATAGCCTTCGCCACGCTCCCCCAATACGCCTGAGGCCACACTGAAAGAACCTCAGCCTCAGTCGGCATCCTCTCACGGCAGCGCGAAACCACGCTCTGAATGATCCTCCCAAGCAGTTCCTCAGAAATCGGCAACGACCCCTCGGGCGTCTCAACAGGAAACAGGAACGGATCCGTCGGAGCCAAGAGCTCCGCACAAGTCGGCCGCAGGCGCGGGTCGCGGTTCAAGCACCGGCGCATCGTGCGCAGGAGGCTCGGGGGCACCGGGACGTCCCCGAACCCGCGCGCCGGGAACCTGATCTCGTACCCCCAGTTGATGATAGCTTGGCAGCGGGCCATGGCGTTCGGGATGTGCCCGAAGGGCGCCTGGCCGTAGACCAGCTGGTACAGAATGCACCCCAAGCTCCAGATATCAGACGGTTTACCCAGTTTCATGACCCTTGGCCTGTTGATACCCCCGGCATTCGGTGCGCGTCGTCCGCCGTTAGCGGTATCGATGGCGTTGGCGTCGACGAGAGATTCCGGCGACATGTAGTTCGGGGTCCCGACCTGCGCCTCCCGGTGCACGTTGACCGTCTCCTCGGTGCGGATCGCGTTCGCGATCCCGAAGTCGATGAGCTTGAGACGGCCCTGCACGAGTACGAAGTTCGCGGGTTTTAGGTCCGAGTGCACGATGTCGTACGCGTGTACAGAGGCCAAGCACTCGAGCATCTCCTGCCAGACGTACCGCACGAACGCCGGGTCGAACTTGGCGGCGGTCGAGTTCTCGGACGAGGCCCGCTTCTTGATGAGCGTGTAGAGGTCGAGTTCGCCCATCTCCATAAGCTATTGTCGTCCTGGTTAGTATGGCCGTTGAGAAAATAAATTGTTCGGGGGAGGGAGAGGGGAGTTTCAAACTTACAAGACTTAGAACCTTCTTGTCGTCGTTCATTTCGTAGTCGAAGAGCGTGATCACCCGTTCGACGTTTTTCAGTTTTCTGAGGAGGTCGATCTCTCCCTTATAGCCCTTGACGGTGTTCTCGTCGGCGTTCTCAATGGAAACGCGCTTGAGCGCGTACATGAGCCCGTTCTCGGCAGCTACCCGGTACACCTTGCCACTGCCACCTCGGCCCAGACAGTCGATACGGGTGAAGCATTTCCCATTGATCTTCATGTAATTCCGCCGTTTACCTGCCTGGGATGTGGTGGCTGCGCCAGCGGTGGATGTAGCGGCGTCTAATATGGACATTTTGGGCGGTGGTGGTGGAACGGCTCGGCGCGGCGTATTGTTGCTTAGTGAACTCAACGCTTTCCGCTCTGGTGATGCTGGGCGAAGTATATCTGCGTCCATGTTGGCAGGCTTTGCAATTTCCTTGTCTAGTAGAAAGCTCGATACGGGCTTTTCTCTCTTGAAAGTTGGAGGCGCTTCGTTTTCCTGGTCATGGCGTGATGGTATATCTGGCCTTGGAGGTGGAACTCTGTAGTGCGGGATAGGGATCTCGTCCCTCTCAGGAGATCTCGGACGTGATGGTAAATCTCGTTCTTTCTCTTCGGCTAGTGCCCGATATGACGCAGATCTTGCTAGGGAGCCGGCACTAACAGGGCTCCCAGAAGCGATGCGGTCGGGTGCATAGTAAGAGGATGCAAGATTGTCTGCAGGCTCCATATCAATGAGATCATGCGGCTGCTGGCTTTCAGGATCCTGGCTGGATGGAAGCAATTCTCCGTCGTTCTCTGCATCTTCTTCGCTCTGTCTCCTGCGGCCCCGGCGAGCTGGCCCACTAAGAAAGCTGCCAGGAATCTTGCCTACTCTCTTGACTCTCATCGAGCTCTGGGGGCCTTGGTTTTCGTCACCCCGTCCTCGAGAACCATTGGACCCGGGTCGCGAAATACTTCCTATGTTTATATCCGACTGGCGCCGTCCAGCTGTACGTGGCTCATCCGGTATATCATTGTCCTGTTCTTGAGAGACGGAATCTTCCCGCCTGAAAGAGGATGCTGCAGAGCTTCCTGACCGTCCTTTGTTGCCAGACGATCCCACTGCGATCCTGACCACGCGACCCTGCTGACTAGGCGTGATCACTTCTCTGTCTCTGATTTCGGAAACATTTGCCTTCTCTTCAACACCGCTGGCTCTGCTTGGTGGCCGGTTATTGTTTTGCGGCGCTGATGCTGATATGGATGTTGAAGTAGACCGCCTCTTCGCGGGCTGGAATTGTGATGCAACAGAGACAGCGGACCCTTGAGATGTAGCACTCAGTCGCACGACCCGCTTTCTGACAGGGCTGGCTTCTTTACTGGCTTGGCTTCGAGCTGGAGAAGTCTGCCTGTTGGGCGGCTGCGCGCTGCTTGCACGCGTTTGCCGCCTCTCTTCACCAATTGAGGACACCGAGGCACTCAATGCACTGCGTCGTTTCACAGGTTTTGGCAACTCTGCTTGAGCCGGCGGTGATGAGGGCCGGTGGCTCTGGGCGCGGGTTCGAACACGGCCATAATCCTTTCCGTTCTCCTCTCCGCCATCGTTCAGCAGTGCTTTCGTCAGAGCGCTAAGCTTCATAGGCACAGGAATCTCATCATCGGAGCTGTCGCCCTCGTGCTGCCTGTGAGTTTGGGATCGAGACTGCGGCCGAGACGGGGGCCGAGACGCGTGCGCGACAGGCGCTGGATTCGATTCAGCGCGATTGAGCTGAGGCCTCGATGTATTTCTCCTTAAGCCGGATCGTAGCGATGTTTTTCTTGTCAGGGCGGCCGATTGCCCGATATGCGCGTCGGCTGTCATGGCCAATGCGCTAGCCATCAGATGGAAGCGATGTTGTTTATTTTAGGAAGAGTGAATACACAATTCAATATCCAGAGGGGTTCATGAGCGTGTCGAGATGGCGACTTGAGGGCAATTGTATAGATCTAAATAATATTTAACGTGTCCGAGCTGGCGAAAGTTCCGAAAAAGCGGGTGTCGGATGAATGTCGACGTTGTTGGCGATGTAGGGCGCAAGGTGAAGATGCATTGTTTTTGCCGTGGAGAGTATTTTAGGGGAAGGTTGTTCTTGTCTCTCCACATCATTTGTCTTGGCACGGTTCCCCATAATCATGCGCTGACCGGGCAACCAGCTCTAGTTCTCACGCTAGTTACTTTCCTTAGCCAATCATCTAAGGTGGCCCCACTCAGATTTGACTTTATCAGGGCAACCTTGGCAGCTATGCCATGCAACCAATTAAAACTTCATCGAATTCCAGCTTAAGTTCATTCTGACACCAAAAGGAAGTCCTCCGTACGGAGTACTTAGACCAGGACTGTACTCCGTACCTACAGTGTTTGAGAGACAATAACATAATTACTTAGATATCAAAACTATTATCTTCGTATCCCTATGACACATGGCAAAGCTGCTACTTTAGCCATGGCCATCCTTACGTTGTCGTCTTACTGGGTTACTACACTGGACAGATGAAACCATGTAGCCAATTGCGAAAATTGAATCTGGAGAAGCAGAACCATCCGGGATATATTTGTCCTACTGGACTCTAGATATCTCATTGGACTCGTGAGCCACTGACAATGATCAAATGCAAACCCTTCCACGCCAGATGCCATGCATGACCATCGTAACCCGTTTTTGTATCCGCCCCCCAGAATCATGTAACTTCGTTGCTTTAGTAGACCATGCGAACCGCTTAGTCGAAGAGACCGAAGCCCATGTCCTCGTCGGACTCCTCCTTCTCTGTCATGTATGTTAGTAATCTACAACTCAGTGGAATGGGTAACAGGAACTCACCCTCTTCCTTCTCCTCTTCCTTCTCTTCGGCAGCAGCAGCACCGCCGGCGGCAGCACCACCAGCAGCAGCGCCGCCACCACCGCCACCGCTGGGGACGGAGGCGAGCTTGGAAGAACCCTCGGCGATCAGCTGTATCGTTGTTAGCCATCCGCTCTCATTCCATCGACTATTGCAGTAGTCGTACCTCGTTGATGTCCTTGCCCTTGAGCTCGGAGATGAGGGTATCTAGGCGGTCATCATCGGCTTCGATACCGACGGAGTCGAGGACCTTCTTAACATCCTTGGCCGAAGGCGAGGTGTTGCCAGCAAGGCCGAGGAGGAGGTAAGCTGCGAGGTGCTTCATTTTGGTGGTTGTTTCTACTCGTCCAAGGTTCAGTCAGATTTGCGAGATCGCGAAGACAAGGAGGGGCGGGAGGCCTTTCGGATTGTGAACGCGGGCGTTTGGAGGGCGGCGTCGACTTACAGAAAGTGGAAAATGGGTTGAACACGAGAAATCAATCGATTTAACCGCGGAATTGGGCGGAGACTGAGCCTTCGAGTTCTTTGAGGTTGTTCGGTATCACGAAGTGGGAGGTAGAAGGTGGGAATTTGCGTTCGCAAGGGCTAGCATTAAAATGATCCCGACCAGTGATCTTTTTGCGCAGGGACGTAACTCGTGGGCTCACTGTGGGGATAGATATGCAACTATCCCATACTCAGATCACCTGATTAGGGTGTACCGAAGCAGCGATAAGAAAGTGGCCTGTTCGCAGCAATGAGAAGTCCCTATTTAGGCAGCCCACCAAAGCTTGCCCTTCCTGGGACTCCACCCTCGGTCCATGCCTAGGAAGGCACCCTATGTCAGAACTGTGGCTTCCCATGGCGTGTTCGCAGCGAAGGGCAATGGCGTGCACCCAATGACGTCGCATGTCTCCAGCCACATTAGCGCTCAGCCGAAAACAGCACGAGACCTCTTATCTGATTGTGAGGTTTCCTGGCGCAACCTTTACTTTTCGACCATCTTCTTTGTTGGCTCGGGCTCGTACACCCCCTCTCCACACTCAACCTACGATCGCTCCCAGCAGCGTGAGGCCGACTATTGATTGGACCACTGTTAAACGCCCCTTTGCATTTTATACGCTCCTTACCCGCCTCGCGCTACGTCAAATCCCCATAAATAGCGAAGGAGTCGCCGTGATCGCAGGCCGCCGACTCATGACTCCTCGAGCCCACGACTCTTCCTGACGGCCACCGGCTTTGCTCGCAAACACAACCCCTTGCGCCGTCGCCTCCGAAACGATAACTTTCCACTCTTCACTATGCCGGTGCGTTTGCATACCTGCTGGGCTTGTTTTTTATTGTGGCGGGCCTCCTAGCTTGTCACATGGCCAGGCGTGCTAATTAACCCGCTGTGACAACAGATCGGCGACCTCCTAGCAGAGATATCCGGCGACCAGCCGTCATCGACGCCATCGCCCCGAGCGACCCCATCATCATCTGGCACGAAGCGAAAGGCAGAGAGCGGCTCAGACGCTGTCACATCCACCAAACTGACAAGGGCAAGGCAGCCCGATGGATCGTACTCAAGTCGTAAGGTCACCCGTGATGTGGACGGCCGAGTGGTGGATCGGTCATGCTCAGTGTCGCGATCAGTGAAGACTACTGGCTCAGGCCAGACTGCTTCGACAAACTCCACCACTCTTCCTCACCGCACCGGCTCCATTTCGACGAACGGCGGGCTGCACGCCAGTTCTTCTACTGGTACGCAGCCGAAACGCCCTTCGGAGGCGCCTAGTCGCCCGAGGCTTAATCCACCCGCGTCGGCCATAGCCAAGGGAGCATCGTCAAAGCCTATCCCTCCCACTCCGACTGGCTCGGATCCATCACGAGCTCCCAAAAAAGGTTCTTTTGCAGAAATAATGGCACGTGGGGCGAAGGTTCAAGAGTCTATGGGAAAAGTCGGCATGATACAACATAAATCCACGGATAAAAATACAGTAAAGAAGGAGCGCGATATTGCGAAACCAGAACCGAAACCAGGCGGGAGTTTGGGCATCAAGGGAAAACCAGGGACATCATATACCGGAACCAGTCGGCCTTCCACTACAGTCGGACGGAATAGTGGACCTGGTGGAGCGTTATCCCGTAGTGCATCAAGAAATGGCCCCCTAAAGGATGAAAAGAAAGGTGCCAAGTCAAAGTCTGCCCCCGCAGCAAACGATGTCGCCGAAAAGAAAATTAAAAAATCGGCAACTGCAACGACTGGTTATGCCGGGACCGCCCGGCCGCGTGCCGGCGCCGCGGCAGGTAGAGGTTCTTCGTCCAGAGGCGATCAGCGTCCTCGACACGGCGGTCTTTTGGAACCTCCGCGAATGAGTAGCCGTAGACACGAAGAAGAGTATGACGAGGACTTGGATGACTTCATCGATTATGACGATGAAGAGGAACCAGACACAGGCCGTCACTACTACGACTCCGATGGATCAAGTGATATGGAGGCTGGAATGTCCGATATCGACACAGAAGAAAGAAGGGCCGACTTCTTCGCACGCGAAGAAGACCGACGCGAACAGGCATTGGAAGACAAGCTGAAAAAGGAGAAGGAAGAGCGGAAGCGGCGATGGGCACAGGGGGGCCGCTAGAAATGATTCATCCATGGACCACCTCTTTAGGCGTACGGGTGTGAGAGCGATATTGCCAGTTATATCATTCGCATCGCATCATTTCTCTCATAGAGCACTAACTGCATGAAGGGCATGACAGCATGAAATTGGGCGTTCCGGAGAGTATTTACTGGGCAACCATTAAAACTCAGAAAGGTTAAAGGGGACTTGATTCTATCATAAGTTTCACGGTGTTTAGGCATACAGGATTAGCGCACTGGGCATTAGCAGCAAAGTCAAGCGTTGTTTATTATAATGTTTTGGGATTTTTATCCTACACACATGTCTCGCCACTTGATTTGACTCGTAGACTACGTGAACAATGTATCGAGATATCGACCGAAAGATCTACAAGCTTCTCAGCGATGCTCGAAACGATCAATTTTTACCGATGTGGACCAATTGAGCTCCCCAGAAACACCTCCAACAACCATATGCTTCCCTTGCTAGCCTTCAATTCATCTAAGGCTGCTACTTCTATTGCCCCTCTATGAGAAGCTTCTAATAATCCGCTACGACGCGGCACACCCCACCAAAGGATAAGACAATGTGAGAACACCCTTATCGGAGTTTTCACATTTCTGGATTCAGCACTCGAGATCGAGACAGTGATTTACGTGAGTCGTTTCGAGACACAATACTAAAAATCCCTGCCAAAAATTGAAAGACATTACCGTGCCTTGGAACCTCTCGGAAACCCATGAAGAGGTCTCGGAATTCCGGGTCGGAATTCGTGCCTCGGCCCTAGTGCGTGGGTGGAACAGGCTCCATGTCTGCGACAACGCGGAAGACGCCTTTAATGTTTTTTATCTGTCTCAACATTAAAGGATCTTTTATCAGTCAGACTTCGCATTTGTAATAATTGCCTACGGTCCGGAAAACACAAAAGTTTCATATCACTGATCATAATTAGGGAATTAATTGATCAATATGTGCGACGAAAATTTTGCTCTTTTTGCTTTACGCTAAATAACTCTATAATGGGACGCTAACCTAGACATGTTTATATCGCAAGAAAACCAGTAGAAAAATCAAGTATCTTTCTCCGCGAGAGTTGATACTCGTAGGTTACGTGCATGCAACAAGATGATGAAGATGACCGACCCACGATGCAACGAAGAAAGCCGCGGCACATTGGTAGGTGATTAATCGAAGGACCGATAACAAGCGACGCGCCGCATTACTACATCTTGACGCGCAAGAGATACCGAAGCCGAACCTGCGAGACGTCGTAGCAGATGTACTCGTTGTACTGCAGGTATGCCCGCGGAACGTTTGTCGCGCAGGGCTTGACGGTCGTATCGGGCACTGCGGCATAATCCGTGGTCAGCAATTTGATGTGCAAGAATGTATTTATAGATATGTGACTAGAGCCCTTCGTGTCGTGAAGTAAAGAAAGGAAAAAAACTCCTGCATGTAGGCATAGGAAGGGCGCGAGCGCACTCTGCGTGGTTCACTTACTCATGACGCCCTTCAGAGAAGGATGGACACACTCTGCGTCCTTCCACTTCGTGGGGCCAGTCATGCCCTGACCCCAGGTGGATAACATGCCGTCTCTCTTCGCCGTCTCGCCCGCATCATACTTAGCATCGGTTAAAGTCTGCAGAGGGTCGCCGAGCTCGGCCTCGCATAGAAGCAGAAGCGCATGCCCGTTCGAGATATACGAGCAACAGTAATTGGCGGACTATGTCAATATCCTTGTTAGTCAGGTCTTCTGATTTCCATGAACTCGAGGGTCGTGTTATTCTTGCCTTCGAGGACATGTCTGCTAAGTAGATTCCCTTGCCAAACATGTATCCTGAAACTGGAGCTTCTGGCGGCGCAATGCGTAGGCCTTGGCTTAGGATGCCGCCGAAATTGGTGCAGCGGGAGCCGTGCCATAGGAGACGGCGGTCGCGGGGTGTTGTGTTAGAAGCATCAAATCTGCCAAACTCGCCGTCTCGCTCGATTCTGAATATCTGGGCGATCTCATAGTTGGCGCTGTGTGTGAAGCCTCGTGTATCCATCAAGTAGTTTTGTAAATGGATGAACTCTTCGCTCTTGGTATCTAGTGGTGTCACTGGTTCAAATGTTAGCCTACCAAGACTCATCATTTCGCAAGGGAAAAGCTGTACATACTCTCATTTAAAGAAAGTCCTTGGTACTGCCGGTCAAGGTGGTTTATCTCATCTTTCTTGTCGCGTTTCATTAGTAACGCCGTATCCTTCATGCCCCCAAGACTATCAAGAAGATCTATTTCTTTTTTGAGCATAGCATTGGTGCGGATAATGGGCGGGCGGTTGCGACCGAAAGAATGGGGAATGATAGTGAAGAAGGTATTCGACAGATGTTCGGTCGCTTCTGAGATACTCATTCCATACTGAGAACTCGCCAGAGACGAGTCGTCCATCAGTGCCGAGAGATCTTTCAGCGCCTGAAAACCCCGCGATATCGTCGCTTGACTTAGTTTACCGAGGGGCAATTTCTCAGAGTCGTAATTGAGGTCTGCCATCACGCTCGCGAAGTAGTCCTGGTTGAAAATAAGCTGCATGAGCGACTGGACAGGCTGTGACAGCTGCGATTCTGGCTCGTCCTCTGCCTTGACCTCCACCTTCTCTCCTTTCGCACCATCATCGCCATTCTCGTCTTCTGAGTCTGGCTCATAGGACTTCTCAATGAAGGCATACTTGCCAGCTTTTGGCGCGTCGCCACGATTATCCCATGACAAGCCAGATTTGGACTTGAATTTAGCGCCGAATTGTTTCAGAGCGTCTTCCAAGGAGCCAGAACCAAGTGCTTTGGATTGGCCATACTCGCCCACGCGACCCCATCGTGTCCAAGTACGATAGTTACTAGAAGCAGAACGCAAAACCTTAGAGGCGAATTAGCAACATGCATAGGTAATTGAGGGGTTGAAGATGCAAGTGTGGTATTATTGACATTAGAAGAGAGTACTTAAGAGAGCTGTCTGCATAATGGGTCCTGCAACTTACTTGAATGCGATAGAACTTATTGTTATTATGACCCGCATTTGTCTGGTTGAGTGAAGCATCATAAATGACACCATCGTCGTCGATATAAACCTCATAGTTGGCTAACTCACGCTGGGCGCCTTCATCCACCGGAATCTTGACGTCTGCAGACTTGGCAATTTGAGCCTCGGTCATCTTGGGCTCTTCTTCTTTTTGTTCTTTCGGCTGATCAACTGTTGCCTTTGCCTTGGCCTTTTTCGAGGGCTGCGACGATTGGGCATCATCGTCGTCATCTTGAATAGACTGAGATGCGGGTCTCTTCTGAGTCTCCTTGCCCTTGCGCTTGGCAGAGGTGTTTGCCTGTACTGAGGACTGAGAGCCAAACACAAACGCATCTTCCTTCAGGCGAGTATTTTGGGCGAGACAGTCTTCAAGCCATTGGAAGGAGACTATGGGAATGCCATTGGCTTGTGCAGACTTGACCTTGGCCGATGGTTTCTGGTAATCGGCCTCGGTTGTGACAAGGTGTGTGGTGCAAGCTGAGACGGTTTTGGCCCAGGTACTACCCAAGGGGATGATAAGATCGGTCTCAATGGAGGCTTGCGTGCGACCAGGAATAGAGCCACTGATCACTATGCTGAGCCCAGTGAGAGGCGGGGTGGCTGCAACGGGAGCCTTCTTTTTTCTTGGGGGCATGGCCGGCTAGTGACGTGGAATTGGACTTTAGAAGCTAGAGGTTGGCAGATTGTCTGGAAAAGTAATGGAGATGAAAAATCACAGGGTAGGTTCTATCGCGTTGGTAGCATTAGTACCCAGGTAGATATAGAGTTTGCAATTGAAAGATACCTGGGACGAGTGTGAGCCTAACACTGAACCTTGAAAGCCGGATGAGATGAATTAAATATTTTGAGACAGCGCGTCGTTGCTGTGTAGGCAACCACGCCTCACAGGCCATTGCTCCTTTCATTCAGCGGCTGAGGTGCGTAGAACAGACGCGAAAGCACGTGCCATGTGAAGTATCAGTTCTCACATTTCACATACATGGGTACAAACATCACCGTGCACTGCGTGCAGTACGATTCGAAGCTAAATGCCACTATAACTTGGCTTGTCCAAGGCAGCACTCGCTGCCTTGAGAGATCTGCCAGTACTTCGTGAATGCATCTCTCTGTGAATATACTTGTCTTCGACTCTCAACAGAAAGTTCTCCGTGTAGGTACTTCGTATATTTGTATCTTATTTCAGCATATTACAAGTGAAGCTCAATCAATGGTATGGTCCGTATACTCAGTGACAACCAGACTCTTATGTATTTCGGCCGAGCGATCAAGTGTTTCGAGTCCTATCATGTACTAGCGGACATAGTGACCTCGTTGACAACAAGTTGGCCAATTGATCCTTTTCGGCTGGAGGAAGTAGTTTCAGACAAACTTACGATTTCCGAGCTGAGTGGTGAAAAATTCTCATTGCGAATGCTCCCCGCTTATATTGTGGATAGCCCTGCCTAAACATGCCTACAGAGTAGGGGAACACCTCTGTAATACCGACAGTACTGATAATTTACCGAGAATCAAGAACACCTACGAGGTTTTCTACCCATCTTGCGCCATTTAATAGATAGCCATAAGCTCCTTGATCTTTAGCATATGATATTATTCAGAATTGAAACCCCTGCCAGATATTTACAACACCAATTGACTTATTCAACGACTTAGCAGTTGGTAGCGTACACTACCTACTCCGTACCGTAGGGGCTACCTATTTAACCTCTACGGAGCAGCATTTCCCATCCATTGTGCTCCCGTCATCGAACCATACCCACAAATCTGCCTCCCGTGCCACATATACGCTAACCCAGAGAGGTGTAGACCGGTAGCTGTGCATGTCGGAAGAACATTGATAAGGGCTGTGGGCTATACCCTTTTTGTCGTAATCAAAGTGTTGCTCGATGAGATCGCATAATGTTTTTCAGTTGAACCAGGGTTTTATCTGGGCAAGCATGTCTTCGATAAGCCAAGCCGACTTGTTTTCATCATATTTGCGGGGTATTCATCTCTAGCCCTGTCTCTTAGCCTGCAGATACCTCGATCAGTCCCGACTCGACGAGCAGATGATCAATGCACATTTGCCATCCCAGCTCTCGCCTTAGGCATCGTACAGCGCCGTTCGCCTACCAAAAGACGCCCCCATTGGGTGGCTGGCCAATAGGCACAATGTCTCGCGACGGCGATACCGAAGCCAGACGGCGTCCACATGGTTGTCCCATTATCGGCCAGAGTGTGCCGGGAGTGGGGGAGCGATCATGATTGAGGCTGGTCGAGACAGACCAGAAGTAGTTACCTACTTATCCTACGCTTGCTGATCGGCACGAGGCGGCGGGCGTGGGTGTTCTCACTTGTAGACGTATGCGTATATATCTTGCAGGTCCCGTCGCAAGATCTAGTATTGCCGTGCTCTCGGTTCTCCAGCATCTTGATCACACCCTACCCAGGAAAGACACCCTACATTGCACACATGCATACAGAGTGCAGTGCCGTCATCATTTCCGTTGTATAGACAGCATTAGAGTTTGGATACGACAAGCATTGCTTAGATCGCTGTGCTCGATCCTGGCTCCGCCATTCGGGCACAGCTGTTGTCTGGCACTAAGCGTGGCTGCAGAGTCTATTACCCAATAATTACTCTACAGAAACTTCCGTGACAGCCTCCCATTCCAGGCCGTCGGGTTTGACGATGCGGCGATTGCATGCGTCCCGGGCCCAGTCATGGGTTGACAAGATTGCTGTGGATAGTGAAGAGGGCCTCTCTACGGCTCAGTTGATGGTATGTCCGGCCGTTCGGTTCTCCATTTGTCTCTATTTCTCTCACCCACGCCTCGGCTACGGTGCCATTGTGAGCACGTGCTCATCACCACCGTTACACGGCCAACACCAACACCCTAATTATACCGGTCGGGACCCGACTAATAATAATATCCCGACTGTCTAGCTGACTAACCACGACCTGAAACCCGTGGAGCCGGCTCGGAGGCAATGGGGACCGTGGAATTTCGTCGGCTTCTGGATCGCCGACTCGTTTAACATCAACACCTGGATGATTAGCTCTACCAGTATCGTGAATGGCTTATCATGGTGGCAAGCATGGCTCAGCGTCTGGATCGGCTACTCTATCGCCGGTGCCTTCGTCTGCTTGACCGGACGCATTGGTGCGACGTATCACATCGGCTTTCCCGTCGTCAACCGTGCTAGTTTCGGCATCTGGGGCAGTTTATGGCCGGTACTGAATCGCTCAGTTCTAGCAGCCTTTTGGTATGGTGTACAGGCTTATATCGGAGGGCACTGCGTCTACCTGATGATTAGGAGCATTTGGCTGAGTTGGGATCGTAACACGATTCCCAACACGTTCCCTGAAAACTCGGGCACTACCACTGCCGACTACGCCTCATTTTTCATCTTTTGGCTAGTTTCGCTGCCCGCCATCTGGTTCCCCGTTCACAAAATCCGTCATCTATTTACAGTGAAGGCGTACTTCGTCCCCGCGGCGGGCATTGCCTTCTTCATTTGGGCCCTGGTTAGGGCTGGGGGCGCCGGCCCTATCATCCATCAGCCAGCAAAACTCGAGGGTAGCGATCTGGCCTGGGAATTCGTGAAGGGCGTCTTGAGCTCCATCGCCAACTTCGCCACTCTCATCGTCAACGACCCCGACTTTGCGCGCTTTGCTGGAAAACCCCGTGATGCGCTTTGGTCTCAATTGTTCACCATTCCCATTGGCTTCGCCGTGACTTGCTTTGTAGGCATTTTCGTATCGTCCAGCTCGGTCATCATCTACCCCGGCACGGAGCCGATTTGGGATCCTTTGGATCTACTCGAGAGGTTTATGTAAGTCACATAGCAATATCGAGCGTCGAAGAATTGAACACTAACAGCTTCATTTCAATAGCGACGATGGTGGTCCGGCGCAGCGCTTTGGCGTATTTGTTATTGCCCTCGCTTTCGCACTTGCGCAGCTAGGAACCAATATTGCTGCAAACTCTATCTCTGCTGGTACAGATTTCACAGCATTGCTACCGCGGTTTCTCACGATCCGACGAGGTGGCTATCTATGTGCAGCTATCGGTCTTGCGCTATGCCCCTATCAATTTCTATCATCATCAAATAACTTTCAGACCTATCTGTCAGCATACTCTGTGTTTCTGAGCTCCATCGCCGGCGTCATGGTCGCTGATTACTATTTCGTGCGACGCGGCTATCTTGGAGTGAAAGAACTGTATGATGCGCGCCGCACAAGTCCCTACTACTTCACCTTTGGCATCAACTGGCGTGCATACGCAGCCTACATTGCCGGCATCCTGATCAACATCGTGGGATTCGTAGGTGCTGTCAACGGCGGTAATGTGCCTATGGGTGCCACGTACATCTTCAATCTCAACTTCTTTGCCGGATTTATCGTGTCTGCTGCAGTATACTGGGCGTGCTGCTGGTTATCCCCGGTTCCAGCTTGCAGCGAGAAATGGCTAGAGGTTGGAGACCAGATTGATGAGATCAGACTCGCATATGATGACGACAGAAACAGCATTACTGGTAGCGATAGGTCGCGGAACCTTGACGAGGAAGAGGCTGGTCTGGATGGAGACTATGTCAATAAACGTGGGAACAAGGACTAAATGAGTCGAACGATTACCATATGGAATGAAATAACGATCTGGCCCCAGACATTTGGATTTAAAAAGGAGAATGGAGACTAGAAATATACCCCTGATATCATACTTCAAACTCTTTGCAAATCCGTGAAAAATACCGAAGGGAGCACTTTGCTAATTTTCAACGGTATGACAGAATTGAAGATTTGAGAAATCTTGTTCGATCCAATATCTCGTTGTTATTTCTAACGTGCCCTGTATCTTGATGTATGTTCTATCTCATACTCGCTCTGTGGCATATCTCATGTATGCAGCCTTTCAAAATCCCCTGTCTATCCTATCATATCCATCTATCCTCTCCAACAACCTCCTCTATCTCAGGCCCTTTAGTTAGTTAATCCCTCATCTAAATATCCAAGCCGCCAAACCCACCACCCAAAGCCAACCAACCCAACCTCAAAACCCCCACTGCCTCATCCAATTCTCCATCCACTTCGCGCGCACCGGTCCAACCGCCTGCAGACTCGGCGCCCGCTCAAGCGTGCGCTCGGTACTCAGCATCTTGCTGCCGGCATCCGCCAAACCTTCAAAGAAATCAAGGAGCTTGACCGCGGGGTTTTTAGAGATGTCGTTGACGTGATTATGCCGGTTATGCTGATGATGATTGTGATTATGCCCCTCAGCGCTCGAAGGCCGCGAACTATCCCTAAGTGCATCGACCCAGGTCTCCAGCGGGACTACTTCGACTGCTGTCTCGCGAGCAAGACGCCGCGTCACGGTGGGAAGGAGTTCTCTCCACGTGGTGTGGCTGGGGTTCACGGCGTGGTAGACCGTCGCACCGACGCCAGATCCAGGGGCAATATCAGTGTTAGATTTATCGGAGGTCGGGATCGCAAGCTCGACCAGGATCTTCGCCAATTCATCCACGGGGATCCAATCCACGACATCTAACCGCGGGCCCAGGGACTCGGGGATCTTCCCCAGGTACCGCGAGCTCGCAATCAGGCTCGGCAGCCACTCTTTGCGCGGCCATTCCCCGGCCACCGTCCCCTTGGTTATCCGAGCTGGGCCGGCGACTTGGCCGACGCGGCAGATTGTTGCTTTCACCCCACCACTATCAGCTCTGGATGTGGATGTGGATGCGCGCACGGCTCTGTCGAGCAGTTTCTCCGCCGCCAGCTTCGAGCGCCCGTACCCGCCGCGGTCCGCCGCGGTCCAGTCCGAGAACACGAGCTCCTCGACAACCTTTCCATTTTCCTGTTCCTGTTCCTTTTCTCCATTTCCGATTCCGATTCCGTTTTCGGTCTTGGAATTGGTATTGGTATTGGTATTGGTATTGGTATTGGAATTGGTGTTGAAATTCCGCACACCCCCCACGGCAGCAATACTCGAAACAAAAAAAACCCCCGCCCCCCTCTCCGACCCCGCCGCGAAATCCACCAGGGCCCTGACGAACGCCACGTGTCGCGCGAACGAAGACGCAGACAGATTGAAATCAACCTGCCAGGCGATGTGCACTATATTCGTAATTTCCGCGAGGAGGTTTTTGTAGACTGGGGGAAGGAGACCGAATTCTGGGAGTGAGAAGTCGCTGTCTAAGCAGGTGACTTTGGAATCCTGGAGGGGGCTCAAGCCTTTGGAGAGCTGCAGTTTCGCTTGACGGGACTGGGTGTTTGTTCCCCGGCAGAGGCAGTAGATGTGCGATACCCTCGTGTCGCGCTGGAGCGCGTCTAGGACGTAGGAGCCCATGGACCCGGTGGACCCGGTTAGGAGTACGACGTAAGGGGAGGGGGATGAGTTTGAGTTTGATTTTTGTGGTGATGGTGTGGTTGTGCGTGTGGTGGTGGTAGGTAGGTCGGCGCTGTATTTCTGGTACAGTTGTTCAAGTTTCTCGTACTCATCTCCATCTTCATCGTCATCATACTCCTCACCATCACCATTACTTATTACATGGTGTGATTTTCCCCCGTCGACGGCAACGAGCTCGGATATTGCAGCTATCAGCGACCCCAGCGTCGGGTTCGCGTAGATTGTCTTATTCGCTACTAAGAACTGCGCTCGTCCATGCGCAGATATATATTCGTTGAGCCGCCGCGTGATGGCGGTGACTTGTAGGGAGTCGAGGCCGAGTTCGAAGAGGTCGCTGGTTGGGGATACGTCTTCCAGATCGATCTCCGAGCAGGAGGCCACGATGTGCTTAACTGTAGCTTCGATATTGCCGAGTTCGCTATCGCCATTCGTTGTTGCGCTCGAATGGCCGTTGACTTGATTATACAGCGCATCGATCTGTTCTGCATAGAGATCAAGCGTCAATTTCCTCTGTATGGTGCCTTTCCCAGCCCTCAGCATCGGCTTCTCAGCCGACGTGAACGTGATCATGTTCCGATGAATGCGGCCGTGGCCCGGACATTCCTTATTCGCCTGCTGCACGGACGGCCATATCAGTTCCACCAAGCGTTCTTCGTCTTTTGCATCCCGCGGTGGATCAGCAGCTTCGATAAGCAAGCAAGACTGAAAGCGACCGTCTCCGGCAATAAGCGCCGCCTTGACGGCCGGGTTCTGCTTGATCGTCGCCTCCATATCGTTCGGGTTGATCTTCTCGCCCGTCGAAAACACGATGATGTCGTCGGACCGCCCGCGGTACAGCCAGTAATCTGCCTTGGCGGGATCCGGGTGTCGCTCGTAGATGTCTTTCATCGGCCACTCTGTCAAGTCCGGGAATGTTTCGAAGATGCCCTGCCCGTGGACTAGAGCTTCGTCTCGGACCATGACCTGCTCGTAGAGATCGCCGGAGACGTGACGGAACTCGTAGCCTAGGTCCGGGTGGAAGCGGAGATATTGCCAGTCCTTTGGGTCTTCGGCGATTAGACATGGTAGCGAGCCGCATTCCGTCGAGCCGAGGCAGTTCATCATTCTTGTCTTCGTGCAAGCTAGGTCGCCAGCTGCTTTGGATAGGGGGCCGCCGCCAAACGTGATATGATCCAGCCGGCTCAAGTTCTCTAGATATTCAGGTTCCTTGACTAACTCTTCCAGCACCGCCGGGACGAGAGCAGTACTCTGTACGTTCCCGTGCACGTGGACGCCATTGACGACTTCTGCGGATGGCGGGGATGCTGCTAATACGGTAGTGTAACCCGTGTAAAGACACGAGGGTAAAATCACGTTGATTCCGGCACAGTGAAACAGTGGGTATGTTACGTAGAACCGTGTGCCTTTCGCCAGGGCAGGGAAGGTGGTTTTTTGTAACTCGACACCCGAGAATACAGACTGTGATGCTGCTAATCCCAAGGTCTGTACGATGGGTTTCGGCAGCCCAGTTGAGCCCGAAGTGTGTAGAACGAGGAAAGGGTCGGATTTCCCCTCCGCAAAGCTCTTGGTATAGGGATAAGGCTTGTCTTCGGTATCATTGCTATCCAGCCAGTGATAAAAGTGTGGTACTTCGACATGGCGCATCGGCCGCGTGGCCAAGATCTGTTTTACAGCTGGTAAGGGGAAGTTGGGCGTCGTTAGGAATATGTTGCAATCTGATTTTTCGAGGAGATTGATATGTGCTTCGATCGTGTTGCGAGGCGAGACCAGCAACGCCTTGTAGCCGGTCTTGATACAAGCTAGCACGATGATGGCATAGTTGAGATCCTGTGGCCCGAGATAGACCAGAGTTGGGAAGCCTTTCCCGGGCCCGAGCGTCCGGTTGATGAACCAAGAGCACCGATCTACGGCCCGGGCGAAGTCGGCCGCACAGACGTCGCTAAAGCCGTCAGCTGGGTTTTTCGTCTTAGCATAGGAGTATAAGATGCGAGACGGGTCCGATTGCGCAATGTCGTCGACGAGCGACGGTAGTAAACGAGCGGTGTATCCCGAGGGCATAATGTAAGTAGGATAATTATGGATGATAGGAAATCTTGAAGTCAGGGGATCCTTACTCTCGATCACGAGGAACCTGTGATATAACTATGTATAAAAATGCCACCTGGATTTAGACTCGCATAGCATAGCGGAGACATCACAAGCGAGGCAACCTGCAACTCGCTGTCTCGGGTATCTTCCGAGCTGAACCATGATGGAGACGCTTCTAAGGGCTACAGTTGGCCAGTGGATACTGATGGACGTCTCAAGATAGATTAAGAAAGTCAATAGTCGCTCGCTTGGAATTAACTAACGAAATAGTAAGACAAGTGACACTTAAATCCGACCACATTCCATAGCGACATGAAGGATGTAGTTCTATCAGGTGGTGGGGACGTCGTACGATATTCGATATTGAAGTCACAAGTCTTGTTTTGAGATTGACACATGCCAAACACTTCGAATCAATATTCTGACGACATCAATTCATTGTATGGCGTGTAGTAGTTTTGATAGGAGTATGCATATGCAATCCTTTCCCTCCCCACCACGTGTTAGAGTGGTAGAGACGGGCACAGCCGCAGGGGCACTGCCTCCAATCATTGCTTCATATTGCTCAATTCAACGACGTCAACCGTACCAATAATTTGCCCTGAAAAAAACAATCCTGCTGAAAAACCCCTACACCGTAAAATTTTCACAACCGAAAAATTCTTGCCATAGCATCATCATCACCACACATACACGCGCGTCTCTCTCTCTTCCACTTCCCGGCCCCGCCGAGCTCGCCGGTCTAACCGACCTTCCCGATCGACGGTAGTATTCACGCTAAATGCTGCAGCATCTGGGCGGCCTCATGTCGGATTAAGCGCTCGTGAGCCGCCGATCGCACCGTGGCCCGCACAGGAAACGGCTCGCCCGGCGCGAATGCGTTGAGCTCTCTGTCGTCGAATTTCCCGGCGGGGAAAAACTCAAAACAGTAGACCAGGCGCGAAAATGCCAGGAACATCTCCTTCTGCGCCAGCTTATATCCCACGCAAGACCGTCTGCCCGCATTAAATGCGAATTGCCAGAGATCTTGCTGAACCGCTGCGGGAGGAGATGTTGTAGTGTGGGTGTGGGTGCGATTCTGCTCGTCGTCTTTGACATCTAGCCATCGCTCGGGTTTGAAGCTCGCAGCGTCGTCGAAACCATGATGGCATACGGAAATCGTGTTGACGAGGAACTCGGTGCCGCGGGGCAATTTATACCCCTCGAACTCCATGTCTTCGACCAGCACGCGCTGGGGAATAAGCGGCACCGTCGGCCGCCACCGGAGCACTTCCTTCACCACCGCCGAGCTGTACGGCGCGTTCATCAGATCCGCTAGACCAGGCAGGCGTTGGGCGTCGGGGCCACAGATCCGGTCGAGCTCGGCGCGCATGCGCTGGATGGGTTCGGGCCAGGCTATGCAGGCCATGAGGAACGCGTTCATGGTCATGCGCGGGTTGTCGGAGCCGGCGGTGAGGATAAACAGCGTGATATACATGCGCTGGTCGTCGCCCCCGTCGTATTCCCCCAGCATCGTCTTCCGGACAAATGAGGATTCTGGCAGATCCGCTTGTTTGAACCCCGACCACCAGTGCTTGAAGATGCCGTAGTGGAAATCCCCCATGGCTTCCCAATGCGCCCGCCAGAACTGGAAATTCTTGGGCACCAGCGCGCTGATCTGCGGGAAGAAATCTACTGGACTGCTGTTGATGGACGTCAAGAACGTAGATGTCACTTTCTGTAAGTCTTCCATCTCACCCCTACTCCTCCGCAGTGCTGTGCCGGTGACGATCCGGTGGATGACGGATAGGGGGTAACTGTAATTGTGCACGTACCAAGCCTCCGGCTCGTCTAGATAGGCTTTGAGCAAACCCACGCTCGCTTCGTCGACGAGACTGCTATGGGTCTTGGATCCTTCCCCCATCATCAGTTGATGCAGCAGCCGTCGGCCTTCTCGCCACTGCTCTGTTTTCTGCAGAAAGAGCCTGTGGCCCCTACTCACTAGTCCGCTCGCGATCGGGAAAAACGGCCGCTCATGTGTGATGCTGGCTCGCTTTGCGATTATCTCGTTGAGAACCCTCTCGTTGTTGAGCAGTACCCAGGTCTTGGTGCCCATACTCAGGGTCGTCATCTCGCCATACCGCGCCTGTTGCTGGAGCTATCGTTCAAGTGGTGGATGAGTATGAGAGAGTGAAAATAGACTAGTTGGAATCAGAAAAGACATACCCAAGGGACCAGGCCTCCGTTTCTCCTTGCCCGCAGCCATGGTCGTAGCGAGCCGAGTAAAAGAGACCCTTTGGGCTCCGGAGGCAGAACATACTTCCGACCAAGAAATCGGGACCGAGAGTGAGGCGGAAGCAGTAGAATGTAGACGGTCAAGATAGAAAGGGACGGTATCAACAACAAGACGGCCACCCCCGTCGAGGGGTAGAATAGGACTGCCATTATTACGACGATCAGACTCCTTGCCTCCCCTCGCGGCAACTCAAGGTCTGACACATATTATTTATCCACATCGGCCGAGGCCTCTAGGCCGCCGGGCTTTTCGGGGATAAAAGGTTATGCGACATGGGCGGAACCCCGGACGCCGCTGTCATGAACCCCTTACCGCCACAAACCTGACACCCAGAAAATAGTATGACGTTGAAATGCCGGGGCCTCGGCCTCCGCCGTGGCGGTTCTACTTTTGTGTGTGTCTACACACGCGTTAGTCCTTAATCGTAGCTATCTCCGCAGATCCGCGCCGCTGTGAGGCGGCGGCGGGTATATGAAGCGCTACCACTAGTGTAGACTACCGGACACTTGGTGGGCATCTGAGATGCTGGAATTAGGTAAGATATCAAGCACAGTATTAGGAAGAAAGACATTCCGCCAGTCTTTTACACAGTGATAAAATTTCTGACATGGAGGGAGTATGTGGGCTGACTCACTGTCGGCATGATAAATTCGATGATGACAACGAGGATGACGATGGGGATTGGTATAATATACATTATCACCCACGGAGTTCCATACTTTGACCCATTGACCCCATTCTTCATATTGCTGCGGGTGAGATATCGTCAGCACTTAATCTTAGGCATCACTCAATACCGTAACAAAAGTAAGATTGTTTTTGATTCCTCATTGCCTCGCTCTTTCGCTGAAATATATGGACTCGGGATATGGATTCCGGGGAGTTAAGTAACAAAATGAAAAATTTCAGGCTCGATTCCTCATCACCTCTCATTCTATCGACTCGAGCAGGAAAACTTTACCAAATTCAAGAAGCTGCATGTATATAACTCGTGCCCGAATAGACCGAGAATAGAAAATAGTCGGCGAATTCCTTGTAGTATCGTGAACCGGCTCAACAAAACCAAAAGATCACTTGAATAGAATCTCATTTGAAGTATTCTATCCAGATTTCGATTTATTTAAACTTCCCTCAACTCCATGATCCCGAGAGCAACAAAGCCGTGAACGACTTCCCCTTTATTAAGAGCTAGACACGCTCTCCTCAAACCATGCCGCCCCCAAACCCCATCACCAACCCCTTCCCCCATCTCCCAAGCTACTCCGACCCAACAACCGGGCTCCCCTCCGTGCTCCCAACTTCACTCATCCCCTACGCCCAACTCATGCGCCTCGACCGGCCCGCGGGTCTATACGCATTCTACATCCCTTATTTAACTAGCCTGCTCTTCTTCGCCTGCATAACCTCCCCACAACCATCCACCCTCCTCCTCATCTTCGCCCTCAAACTCCTCGCATTCAGCATTCTCCTCCGCAGCGTCGCATGTACAGTGAGCTACCCCTCGAGTCATTGGGGGGGGGGCGCCCCCCCCCCCCCCCGCCGCGCGTGGCAGAGCACGAAACTTCCCGATGTTTACATCGTGTTCCCCGTAATACTGTTGAGAGCGTTATTAATTCCGCTCCAGCTTTCAATAATACGCTCAGCGCGCCAAGTATGCAAGTATGCGCCTTTTGGTGACGACCGATTGAGCAATTGGTATACAAAGAAAAAATATTATTTTCGAATGACACCGCCTTCATGCCCAATAGCCATTCATCCGAGTCTGGATTTGGGCCTCCTATGTAATGCATGCTCGCCAGCGAAGACCTGCGAGCGCAAATTATCTCAATTTGCGTTGGAGCGAAGCTACGCAGTGCAGTCACTTGTGCGGTCGTTGGCCACGATGGAACCGTCGCGCGAAAAAGCATGCCAATACCTCTATACCGAACTTCCTCTTCTACGGTACCTCATACACAGCTGCATATGACTGACCTTCATAAAGACGACGTCCATCGTGCATATCCTTGTTCCTGCCCTGTGCTACAGAACCGGGCACTAGCGATGTGCCTGTGGCATGCTGCATCGGCTGCGGCCTCGTCCCTGACCCGCTGACCGGCAAATAACCGTGATGTATTGTTTATGCAAGTCGGCCACCAGCCTTGTAGAAATGAACCAATTCCGTAGACTGCGGCATGTCGGTGTATTGTACAGGTGTGACGTACTGTTGGAACTGATCCAGAAGCCCGGCGTCGTATTGTATCACGGGAGCCTGCATCGTGGACCAATGTCGTTCTTGACTGTAGGTGCTCATCTCCCTGAACACGCAAAACCGAGATGCGAAGGGAGGAAATCTGCCGGAACATGAGCAAATCATCTCTTCACAATAGTGACTGCGGTATACGAGGTTAGCATACGACCAATAGCGATTCACCGGGTGTATGCATCGCGTATTACCTATATCCTCGTCGGCTAACTCATGAGACAGGCCCACACGTTGCGGTTGGTGCTTCACGGATTTTCCGTAGACGATCGCAGTTTTGAATTGTTCGATGATGGTTCGATGGATTGCGTTACACTTTCGGATATTCATTTAGTAATGCCCACATCCTACAGCATCATTTTCGTGATTGCCACTTACAAAGTCTTCAATCGTACATCTCGTGGAACGGAGCACAACGGGTGCCGAGTAGTCCGGCATCTTGCCTTTGGGTTTTGTGTAAACCCGTACTAATTTCAGCTTTTCCCACCTAGAGAGAAAGACCGTTAGCTTTTGCGCAACGCTCTGACACAATGCATGTTTCCAGCACTTACATGACTTCCATCAGCTCATCTACGTTCCACCCATGCTCGGAACTGATAGGTACTGCGTTAGGGATTCTGTATAATAGATCTAGTTCTTCGATGCTGATAGCGTCAATTTTGTTGAGCACGTAAACAACGGGAATGTAGCTGCGACTCCTCGCCTCCAAGATGTCTATTAAGTCATCAACGGTGGCATCGCAACGGATAGCAATATCAGCCGAGTTGATACGGTACTCATTCATTACGGCCTTGATTTCGTCGTGGTCGATATGGGTCAGGGGTACAGTGCTCGTAATATTGAGCCCACCTTTGTCCTTCTTTCTGAACGTGATGTTCGGTGGCTCTTTGTTGATGCGAATACCGAAGCCTTCTAATTCCGATTCGATCACGCGCTTGTCTGTTAAGGGTTTGTTCACATCCAGCACTATGAAGATCAGATGGCAAGTCTTTGCGACAGCAATAACCTGACGACCACGGCCTCTTCCATCTTTGGCTCCCTCGATGATACCAGGTAGATCGATCATCTGTAGCGGGGCCCCTAATCCAGGCAAGTCAGAACACACTTGATACCGAAGTAAAACACCCGAGCCGTTGGGTCAACCCGCAGACTCGGAGATGTGAGGCTTAGGGGGGTGGCGGGGGCGAGGGCTTACCGTTGTACATAACTTGGCCAGGCACGGACGTCAGTGTCGTAAACTCATACGCTGCCGCTTCGGAGTGCTGGCCTGTCAATCTACTCATGAGAGTACTCTTGCCCACAGAAGGGAAACCAATAAAACCAACGCTAGCAACGCCTGTTCTGGCGACATCGAAGCCCGCTCCGCTGCCACCTCCTCCGCCACTGGACGGCGTGAGAAGTTCTCGCTTCAGCTTGGCTAGTTTTGCTTTCAGCTGGCCAAGATGAAATGAGGTAGCCTTGTTCTTTTGAGTTCGGGCCATCTAGATTGAGAAGGGCTGATGTTAGCAAGCCTTGTATCGCCCAGATCAAGGCAATCAACCCACATACTTCGGCCTCGATCTCCTTGATCTGTCATTGAAGAGTTAGCAGTGATCACAGCAGCGTATTGTTTTGTGCAGAGCTACCTTCTCCACGGTTGTCGACATTTTGATGCGCCAGCGCTATATGTAACCTTTCCTGTTCGTGATGCGGCCGCAGGGTCTTGTAGTTCGCGAATGTGAATGTATATAGAGCAAGTGGGCCGGGATTCAGATAAATTCGGCAATGATGTCAAACTCGTAGTCTACCGGCGTTTAGCCGTCGTTCGAGTCGTGCAAAGTATCAGGTACTTTGGAGCAAGTACTCTTATAGTGATATTCGCTTATCGATACAGTTCTCGAGAAGTGCCTTCCTCAAAAACCGAAGATAGGTACAATTCTAAGTTACCTACTCGCAGCTTAGTCTTGTTGGCTTGTTTCACAGGGTAATCTCTGCGTTCATATCAATTAGATAGTTTCTAGGTCATCTCAGTCAAGAGTTGTTGGAAGGAGATCTACCAAGGGTCATCATAGCTTTCCAGTGTGTCTATACAGGTCAGTTGGGTAAGTCATCGAGGGATTCAGGAATCAGTTGACCAGTCTACTGAGTCTTGTATTGTTTGCTTTCGCTCATTGCCCATACTGTTGCCGAGAATCTTTTATTGACCTCGTACCCCTAGACGAGAATAAAAATCTACATTTATCATTAAACTAAGCATATCGTACTTCGTAGCAAGGTCGAATAAAATAGGTATCCTTCGTGATTATCCATCTTAAAGTTATAACTAGTACATGGTAAAAAAAAATGTTGAGGATTTAAGCATAGTCGTTCAATGCTACACTATTACTCTGATTGTGTGTAGATGAAGATGAGTCCCTTGTACTTTATTGAAGTCTAATCCCACCCTCTTAGGAGGTAGGCAGACTATGATAAGAGCCCATTTTCATGTCTACTGTATTTATACACTATAGAGAGACCGCCTTTAAGTACTGTCATACTTCTTCGTTGAAAAACGCATTGCTCAAAGGTTCCATGCGATGCAAGCATCAACACCCCTCGTAGCTTCCATTGGGGCTCTGGACTTGAACGATCTTCTGTTCATTACGCATCGTAGTGTAAATACTTTTAGATTTTCGTGGTTTTTATAAATGCTTACTAGATAAACAAATGACATTATATGATAGCGGCTCATAAAATATGTGGCCTCGGCCTCTCCCATCCCTCTTTCAAGCCAGGACCTCCCTCTAGTTCTTGCGCAGATGATCGCTACTCCTTAAACACTGCTGTCGCAAAAAAAAAAAAAAAAAAAAAAAAAAAAACAGGGTTGCAAGCCATAACCTCAACTTGAGTTTGACCTGATACGGAGTAGTGTTGCGTTAGTATATACTGTGGCAGAGCGAGCGGAGTAGCACGGGGGGCTTTTCATTGCTTTTCAGTTTTGCTCTCGTTCTATAAAGCTATGAGTTATTCCTAGTCTTCATCGGAGACTTAAGTAGCTAGATGGCAGGCTGGATTTATCTCACTCTTTTCATGAATATATCTATCAATTCGTTGCTTTGCTTCATTCTCTGACTTCAGCACGTGATCTATTCATGTGGTTATAGCATGCGATCTGTTTTAATACCTAGAGGTTGGCTTACTCTCCAAGCTCGCTTAACACTACGATACGGTGGGGTGAGTTCACGAGAGGACTATTTCAGCGCGAATTGAGAGGTTAGCAAAGTTATTATACATCTATCGATAGTAGTTCCAATATATCTTGAGAAACATGAATGTCTGTAGGGTCTAAATCCAGCAACAAGTAGACCACATGTTGATATACGCTTTCTCGTAGCCGGGTAGGATGACCGCGATATACAATTTGTGGAATCGACGAAAAGAAACCTACGAGATGAGTCAAATATTTCTTCAGCCCATAAGACTTTCTTTTGATTGTCCCCGATCATAGACAACCTTTGACCTCGTGCTTACAAGATCTTCGATCAAGATAGCCTCTAAGCACGATAACCCCCCGCCATGGAAACCGACCGGCCTTCAGAATTAGGAATATCTAATCCTGAATTATCAACTATTATTTATCGCTATGTAACGGCCATAGGCGCGTTCATTACTCGGCTACAATAGGTGTGTTTCCAATAGTGCGGACGAGCAAGCGTAGGCTGCGTAGCCACCTAGTGCAATAAACCCTATAAATGCATATAAAGGCCTCAGCTGACTACTAATAAACGCATAAGACTGGTATCTCAGTGTACAGAGTACATTTTCCCACCTGCAAAGCTTGCTTACATCTAGTGCTGGCGATTACCTACTTACAAAAAGTTTGCGATGCCATCCATGCAACGCAATCAATACTACCTACTTAACCTGTCACATTTCAACTGATCGAGGTGCGGTGCCATTAGGCACGATGGCAGCAGCCCACATCCTTGACTCTATCTCAGACCTCAGCCCAGCGCAGGTCTGTAGGCTCTTTTATGTTCTGAGCGCGGCAGCAGTGCTGGCAGTCGCAGCGGTGCCTGACACAGCACGACAACTCCTTACGCAGTACGGCGCGCGAAGCTCTGATAACGCCTCGGCTCGCCAAAATATTCACAACGACAACAGCTCGGCGTCTCTCTCTCGCTTCGTTTCCCGCCTCACGTCTATAGGCAAGGTTCCACATTCCTGGTTCATTCACTTTTATATTCTCTCTCTGTCCTGCACCGCTTTTTGGGCCGCCCAATTCCTTACCCACGGAAAACTGCTAGGAATAATTGTCCAGCATCGAGACTCTAGACTCCCAACGTCCATGACCATGAGTCAAGTTTTTCTTGTCTGGACTTTGATGGGTCTTCAAGGCGGAAGGCGTCTCTATGAGTACTTGGCCGTCCTGCAACCGTCATCCTCTGATATGTGGATAATCCATTGGCTGTTGGGAAATGCCTTCTACCTATGCACAAGTGTGTCTATCTGGATCGAGGGATCCTGTACGTCTACACCCATATCCAGTTTCTCACCTTGTATTGATTAAGCCACAGCGCCAATAAGGCACTTCGATGGAAACTACCATGCCTTGGAGTTTCCGCCCTTGAAGTCAATTGCCGCAAGCGCGGTGTTCCTAATAGCATGGCTCATGCAATATCAATGTCATCGATATTTGGCTCGTTTGAAGAAGTACTCACTTCCTAATGATGGATTGTTTCGACTCCTGGTGTGCCCGCACTATACTTGTGAGTGCTTGCTTTATCTATCATTGGCAATAACAGCAGCCCCCGAAGGTCAATTATACAACAAGACCCTCGCTTGCGCATTGCTATTTGTTTCGGTCAATCTTGGCGTCACTGCCAACGGAACCAAGTCATGGTACCTCGAGAAGTTTGGCAGCCAAGCCCAAAGAAAATGGAAGATGATACCTGTGCTGTTTTGAGTTCGGCAAGTCTGGGCAAATCATATTATTTTTTCTGGTTGAACAAGAGACCGATCTTACTCCCTAGCTTAGAGACATTTAATACATCTCGGTAGGTTAGACTGGTACGTGTCTGGCGTGGGTTCCTGCCGTCGTGAAACGTCGAGGCTTGTCTCAGTAAGGGCCAATTCGCAATTGTCTGTGCTGAGAGCTCAGTGTCTTCCGTAATGTCGTCAATACCATGAAGATAATCAGTATACAAATCTGCAGTTGTGATAAGAAGACTTCTTGGCTCTTGCAGGATTCTCCAAATTGGCGCCTTATTCAGTGTACCGTCCGCCTTCGTCTCGTAGATGTTGAGACAGATGTTGGCACCAAGGCTGACCGTGCAGACAACGGGATGATAAGCGGCTCCGTCTTTATGCGGCATGATACCAATACCGGCGGGGTATTCGTTGATGAGTACGTGATTAGGCCGTTGGTGAGGACTGTCGGAGAAGATATGGGATTCCGAGTCTGCGCTTTCACCCAGACGCAGCGATCGCAATCGCGTGACAATGGGTTGCTCAAGCCATGGCGGGAGGGGCGCATCAACTAATTTGTTGCTGATGAGGTCGGACGGCCAGGTCTGAAGTCTTCGTCGGCTGAGCTGCTTCCACCGAGGCTTCGGCGCGGATGCTACCTTGTCTAGTATGTATTTCTCTTCATCCTCAGTGATGAACTCTGAGATGTAGAAGGCACCGTTTGGCAATGGCGTGATTCTTGCGTGATCAAGGGACTGTGGTAGCGCGGGTTCGTTCAAAGTGTCCATTGTTGTTGTCCAAGGCTTCAATACATGTCGGCAGACTCTTCTGGTTCTGGCTTCGTCACCTGGAACCGACCCTGCATCTGTAGAGACGGGGTAGGGGACTACTACGACCAAACGGCATACGCTATTGCTTGTTACCGATCTACTTCACGGCGGAACCTTGCCTCGAACCCAATGATGGACGTGAGGCCAAGCATCTAGCGACCGACGGCTCTTAGTGTAGATGCGTCCTACACAGGAAAATGACACTTATCGCCGAGACACCATGATACGACCGAGAGATCATCCAAGGTGGGGGCGGAGGATGATCGGCTAGTCCGCTGTGCTGGTTCTGACGATCGCTGCTGAATACACCTGGCGTTGCTCTTGTGGCGAGTGATGGAAAATTTGTTGACCGAGGCTCGGCTGCTAGAGGCTAGAGGGCAAACACAGATGGCGCAAGGGTACGATCCCGTGAGCCTATCAGTAGAATACAGGTTTTTGCAGCAATCTGAATCACACGGGACGAGAGTTGCAGATAGAAAATAGGTAGCGGGAGATTGGCGAATGGTGTGCTTGGTATATCTGGGACTGGGACTGGGACAAGCAAGAGTCGGAGGGAAAGAGAAAGAAGGCGGGCAGGCAGCAGGCTGATAAGAAAAGGAATGGTGAGATGGAGGGCAGCAGTGCGCAATTTGGGGATTGGACTGCGCATTGAACTGCAGGTGCGCGAAGAAGCCTGGGCCTAAGCCTACTTCGTACCTCCTAGCACTGCCTAGGTACAGCCTGGAAACAAGTTGCGAAAGTGCAATTTTGCGGCAATACCGGCCTTTGCATGCAGACCCTGTCCAATCATGTGTCACCAGACAACATGGTGCAGTGGTATCACGCTAGCCAAAATGGATTAGCACAGCCTAGCCCATGCTACTAAGCTGAACACTAGGCTGTAAATGGCATGGCACTGTCTCTCCTGCCCGGGTCTGTGAAGTAGGGTGGATATACCGGGCGCACGGTGGAGTGTACTTTCCTACATGTACGGTACGGTATACTACTCCGTGCGTATGCTACCGTACAGTACATACTAGTCGCATCTGGTCCTCCAGGTATTCGACAAGTTGACGGCAATACAGTGCTGTTGTGTACCGTATTGGAGCTGGTCGCTGCCTCCCGCTTCCATTTTGCCCTTGTATGTACACTATCTGCCTGCCTGAACTACCTATAGTATAGCGTAGTTGCCTACCTAATCTCTATTTGTGGCATGGTACTCCGTAATTGCAGTTGGGTTGTCTGTCTCTTGAGTCTCTACTTACACTACACAGCCTATCTATTTTGGTAGAGCAGGTACTGTCAATCCGTACTCCCACTCTTCACTCTCCCGTTGGTCTTGTGCATCCTTTTCTTTCTCAGCACTCATTCAATTCTGTTTTCGCCAACCACAAAAGATCATTCTCCAATCCGTCCTGGCCATCCATCTGCTCGCCTCCCACCAGTAGCAAGGCCTGGAATTAACCAACTTCGTCGCCGCAGTCTTCTGCTTGTCGGTAGGCTCCCTCGTCCATCCCTCGACCGGCGCCTGGCACCTTTGTCCTCGGACCCGGCGACTCGATCGCTCTATTCGACTCGCGCAACTCGTGGTACCGACCCTTCCGGCCTGACCACGCGAAACGGCGACTGCGACTGCATCAACACTCTCAGCGGGTTTCTCCTCTCCCACCCCGCCGGCGCGGCCTGCAGCCAACGTCCCCGACAAGTGGCCACCATGGTGTACTGTATGAGGGCCTGGTATATGAATTAAATGCTATGGATGCGCAGAATGCTGCCGAGTCCTCAAGTACGAAGCAGCTCGCTTCTCTCAAGGAAGCTGATCTGGGCCCTGGCTCTGTAAAACCGAAGTCGACCTCTACTGTTACCACCACCAATCCTGTCAAGTCGCCCGCGAGCAATAATAAGGTTCCGGCTGTGGCCAAAGATCCCCGACCTGTGCCAGCCCCGTCCGGCACCGTCGATGACGATGCCGCGCTCGAACAGAACTCTGATGCCGAGACAATCGTCCTGCCCGGCAAGGATGGCGTGTCACCGTCGAAGCCTCGTAAGGTCATCAAACATGAGGATAAGAGCGATCAGGAGATGAACAGTATTCCGCGACCCAGGAGGCTCTCGAGGGGCACGAGAGATACTGATCGCAATGGTGGTCATTCCGATGACCTTGCCTCTCTTCCCCTGGGTGTGAGGAAGAAGCGACTCGCCGATAAGGAAAAGCGAGCTAAGAGCAGCTTTGGTGCGCTTGGCCCTCTCCCTCCCTCGCCCCGGGTTCATACCCGTATCGGCAACGATATTGCACACAGGCGTCGCAGGTCTGGTGACGTCCAATCCGAATCTGGCTCCGAATCGTCTAAGTCGCGGTCGCATAAGCTATCTCTCAAGGATAAAACGAAGTCGGCAGAGAGGCTTCATGCCGGTAAACGAAGGTCTTTGAAGACAGAATCAGATGACGACGGAGAGATGCGCAAGGCTCGGCGACCACGTATGTCCGATACTAGTATTGACATGTCCGCTAGTGCTCGAGATAGAGATCACAGAGCGTCGTCTGGAAGGCACGCAGAGAAACAGTTCATCTCGAAAAACCGATCCGTGTCGCCACATACCCGCGCACATCGTCGCAGCATCTCAACGCAATTGCCCTCTCAACCCTCTAACAGTCTAAGCAACAAGAAGCGACGTATTCCCGCCCCCCTCCAACCCACTGACTATCAATCAGATGACTCTTCAGCAAGCGGCAGCCCCCATCCTCGGAGTTCCAAAATGAAGAGCATTGTAACCCCACTCACGGGCGATTCGACTATCTCGCCTGCTAGGATACCGGGCCATAAGAAGCACGTCGATAATCACGGTCAGACCCTCCTCGCAAAGGCTTGTGCGAAAGGCGAATATGAGACTGCCAAGAAACGATTGACAGAAAGGCCAGACGACTTGAATTTCGCCGACTATGCCGGGAACACTCCTCTGCAAGTTGCTTCGTTGCATGGTCACGAAGATATCGTTCAGCTACTAATAGAGGCCGGATGTAACCTGGACTGTCGCAATAGTGACAAGGAAACCCCGCTTTTGGACGCCGTAGAAAACGGCCATCTGGGCGTAGTCAAGCTTCTGCTCAAAGCTGGCGTCAACCCACGCAAGGCTGATGCTGAAGGGCACGAACCTTTGGAGAAAGTCCCGGATGATCTAGACAATGCGGAAGAGATACGCGCTGCCCTTAGGGAAGCAAAGGAACGTGTGGGTGAACTATGCCGTACCTCAGAAGACCACCAACTCCAAGATCTTCACGATGCTCTCTCGTCTCATGGGCCTGATAGTCCTCGCGACTCTCCAGCAGCTACTATCGGCAGTCTTCTTGCGGAGAAGCGCCGCGGTGGAACCGTGCGCTCGACAAAGACCAGCAATCATCTGCTATATATGAATTTAGACGACAAAACGCTTCGGCAAGCTGCGGCTCGTGGCGATGGCGAGACGGTCACACGTGTGCTGCAGGTGAAGGATCGCTGCGATGACCCCGAAGCCTTGGTCAATGCAGCGCGAGGGGGTCACAATGTTGTCGTCGAGCTGCTTCTTGCTTTGGGTGGTGCGAACCCCGATCCTCGACCAGTGTCTGGTCTCCCAGTCGATCATGGAACTCCAATGCTTGCGGCTATTGGGCAGGAAAATCTCGAGGTTATTAAGTTGCTTTTGAACGCTAACAAGTTTAATCCGACACGCCAGTATAAGGGACAGACGTACTACGAGATTGCTCGACGGCGGGAAGGGCCAAACTGGAAAGAAGAAGAACATATTTTGAAAGAAGCATACGACCAGTATAGGAGAGAACACAAGGGCGCTTCAAAGGCGAAACCTTCACCCAGCCGACGAGAACGTGAGCTCGATGCGGACTCAAGGCGGGGGATTCGTAATGAACTTACTTCTTCTGACGTGTCCCGCCCACAAAAGCGACAGACTTCAGCTAGCCCATCCCGCAGGACCGAACCTAGAAAGAAGCTTAATACTGCCAAAGCCACTAGGAGTCCTAGGGAGAAGCGCCGCTCACTCTCCTTTGGCACTCAAGATGGGCAGATTTCGCCAAAACGTGGGACCGGTCGGCCGAAAAGAGAAGAACGGGACTCCAATGCCGCATCGTCAGATCGCGAAATATCACCTGCAAGATCGAAGAACCTGGCTATGCCAAAGCTGATTGAGCCCGAAGTAGCGGGATCCTCCGATGGCGAAGCAATAAAACCGCGGCGAAAGCTTATTTCAGGGAAAGACTTGAAGGGTCAACGAGAAAAACAACGACGGGAAAGTTTGGCATCCAATGTTTCCGCAATTGAGCGTAGCGAGTCTAAAGTTGATGAATCTTCAGACAAGCCACGAGGTGATCGCGAGAAACATCTCAATCGTACGCAGACCCTAAAGCGAGAAGAATCAACCGACCGGCTGTCTACCACTGATGTTTCAGGGAAGCGGCATCGTTCGAGTACAAGTCCCTCAAGGCGTGGGTCCTGGGAAAAGGAAGACGTTGGCCTACACCCTAAGAGACGCAAGCTCAATTCTGATGCCAAAGAGAGGCTACGCCTAGAGCCTCCGTCACCGGAGAGCCGTCACGGGAAACGGGAATTATCTCGCGATCCTGCTCAGCGGCAACGTAACTCCGATAATGATGGTCGGGAGGCTTCAAAACAAGCGAAGTCCAATCGCGATCGTCGGGAATCGGAGAAGTCACCTAATTCCGATAAGAGTATTACTGTTGCTTCGGAAGAGCCTGACGTAGAAATGCGCGATGCAAACCAGGTATCTGAAGAAGAGGGTGAGATTCAAGCCGAGTCGGAGAAAGAAGACAAAAAGCAACGACGTAAGGCACCTTCGGAGCCGTCTACTCATGAGGATGTCCGGAGAAAGGATGCCGAACATGAGATCCGAGAACGAGAGAGGAGGAGACAGGAAGACGAGGCAAAACAGAAGGAGCAAGATGCTGAGAGGCGGCGCCTGGAGGCCGAAGAACGGGATCGCCTTGAACGAGAAGAGCTGCAACGCAAAGAAGCGGCAGAAAAGGCCCGATTGGAAGAGGAAAAAAGGTTGAGAGAAGAGCAGGAGCGCAGGCGACAGGAAGAACTGGAACGCAAGCTGCGCGAGGAACAGGAACGCAAGCAGCGTGAGGAACAGGAACGCAAGCAGCGCGAGGAACAGGAACGAAAACAACGTGAAGAACAGGAACGTAAACAGCGTGAGGAACAAGAGCAAAAGGAACGCGAAGAGCAGGAACGAAAAGAACGTGCAGAGCAGGAACGTAAAGAACGTGCAGAGCAGGAACGTAAAGAACGTGAAGAGCAGGAACGGAAGCAACGAGAAGAAGAGGAACGGAAGCAACGAGAAGAAAGGGAACGGAGGCAGCGGGAAGAGAACGAAAGAATTCAACGTGAAAAAGCAGCGGCAGAGGAAGAGGCCCGCCGTCTTCGAGAAGAAGAGCGTCAGCGAGAACGTGAGCGAGCTGAACGTGCTGCGCGAGAAGCACGAGAGGCAGAGCTTCAAAGAGCCCGACAAGCAGAGCAAGAGCGAATTCGTGTCTCAAAACTTCCGCCTCTTTTACAATGGCTCGATGGGTGCTTAAATCCTAAGCAGAGAGAAATCGCAGAACTTTTCACAAAGGCACAAGGAGTACGGTATGACACTATCGACCCCTCCACGACTGGCAAACCCGGCGGGCGCGCTCAATGGCTTCTCAACACCCAAGTTGCTCTTCTCCTGGGCGAAAAGGATCTCTCGTTGTCACATTGTAAGCGGTTCCCGAATCAAAATTGAATTTACTGATGACTAATTGAGCGTGCTATAGATACTGCCTGGGAACGAGTTCCTGTATCGAGCATTGCAAAGAGAGTCATATGGCGTTTGGAGCAAGACCGATACGCATTAACGGGGAGTAAGCTCTATCACCTAGGAGAACAACTCCCAGATCTCTATGGAGGCGATCCCCGCACTGTTGGCTATAAAAAGTTAGAACAGATACGTGGTGAGGCGGCCAATCGTTTCCTAGAGACAGACATGTTCTTTGTTAAAGTAAGTTTTTCAACTGCTCCGTACTTCAACCTCGTACTAATCCACACAAGGAATCTGACTTCCTCCATGTCGTTCCATCGATTCCTCATCTATACGACGTCAGGATTGCCATATGTTATCGCGAACTTCCAGAGAATGAATCAGACCTATTTCGATTCAGTGGCCCCAGCAAATGGAAACACGATCAAGATGCTGCCAGCCGCGGTCCTTTCGCGCCGAGGAATAAATACTACGTCAATGGACAACTTATTGGTGAAGAACGACCCGGCAAATATAGGCCAAGTAGAGATCCTTTCCCTGAACGCAGGGTGCCCAGAAGACATGGATTGATTGCAGTGACGCCGGACGAGCCTGACTATGCACGGCTTTGCATAGAACAAAACCTTGCCTACCTTTTGACGGAGCAACAAAAACAATCGGTCTTGAACGGGTCTCACCTAACACCCAAAAGTATGACCTCGAATGAACCCACAGAGTACGCCGGAGAGAACTTATCACCATCCAGCCTATCCCCTCAGGGTCATCTAGTGAACGGATTCCGCAGAAACAACGAGTCCCCAGGCACGTTGCCCAATGGGATTTCCGGCGATGAGCATTAATGCATGAATCAGCCGGCTCTGGCGAATTCTTTTATCCAGCTTTGCACTACTTGAAGCTCGATGCACTCCCCAACACATAACTATCCTCCATATGTATGATATTCAAATTTAGCGTCTTTAGCACACAGCATGATCCGTACTGAATGAGTTTTCCGCCCTGGGATGGGTTCCCTTTGTTGTCACGGATCTTCAATGCGAAACAGGTCATTGCCCATACGCAGCATTCATCAGGCTTCACAGGGGTGGAGTTTTGGCTCTGGCTTGGCTGCTCACAGCTCTCATCTTTGGATCAGGGCTTGTTACCACTTTCTCATGGCGGCTTATATGTCAACATTGTGTCGCGACTGGTCTAGATAAGGCCCGGAATATGTCGAGTCGCGGACAACTGTACATTAGATAACCATCCAAGTACATACTTGATCCCGCGCTAGAAGACTTCAATCCAAGTCGTATATTATCCACTTCGTATGTATACTCGTCGTTTGCTGCAACTGTAGACATATACCTACGGGCATCCATATTCTAGTGTAAGAAAGACATTTATTGTCAATCAAAGAAGAAGGCGAAATGCCTAAGTCTTGATGGTCGCACTACCTATACGCCCACCCATGGTACCCATTTCTACAATGCATTCGTGTAAGTTTCAATCGCCGTTATCATTGTAAGCACCACCGAGACAAAGGTTGATGTGCACTTCGTAATCCTAGTCAGTCTATCCCGGTCCCAACATCCCTTACTTATTGTACTATTATACTTCGTATGTACGGACCACAGCGCCCCATGAGATATACCCAGGAGAGCTAAGTCGCGTCACGGTTGGCTTACCTCAACAGGGCAAAGATCGTATGGAATGTGGGGTCCAGGACTTTGTTGGCTTGACTAAACGACGTATCACAGATGAGTATCTCTAACTGCAAGCCAATCACCTACCGCGCTGCTTTAAATAGAAGGGTTGCGGCTGGGCTCTTGCATGGTCATCATGATCGTCCACCAACCAAGACATCTACCAACAAATACTACGGCTGATTGTCATAGGAGTACTGTGCGGCGGTTGCAAAAGAAATCTATCCTGGCCTGTACTGGCCCCTGGGATCGGTTGATACCCGATGTACATACAATACTGTATGTACCGACGCCGGACAGTACAGTACACGTCAAACTTAGGACTTGGTCTATGCGGTTGGTCGCAGACAGGCTGTGCCTCTCTGCTTTCAAAGCATGAAACGCGCTGAAGCCCTTCGTACCACACATAACGTAGGTATAACACAGCTTTATGGGCTAAGAAAAGCGCAAGGCGATATCGATTATCCTGGATTGCTACCATTCTCACACCCATTCTAATTACACAGCATGCGAAACCGGGTGGCCTGTGGATCTCTGTAATACTGTTTGATAATAATTACCTTACGGTCGCGAAACAGGCTGGTGAACTCGACCGGCAACATCCCATCGAGCCATGAGGACATTCTTGCCCCCAGGCTCCTTAATCACTCTGCTACTTCTCCAAGCGGATTCCTTGTTGGCTGTAGGGAATGACTTTTCGGCATACCCCGAGGCGGCCCAGCCGTGTTTATACAATTCGGCCGACCAAGCGGGATGTACATCAGGCTCTTCGGGGGCCGACCTCAATCAATGTCTATGCAAAAACGAGGGCAACTTTATTTATAATACGGCGAGTTGTGTTGGAACAACAAGCCCTGCGGACGCCGATGCCGTCTACGAGACGTTATCGACCAATTGTGCAGGGACAGGCGTGACGCTCTCAGTATCGAAGCAAGCTTTCTTGGATACCGCCAGCCAGGCCTCATCAAAACCAAGTTCATCCAGTACCACGAGCACGACCACAACTACAACAACCAGCCCGACATCCACCCCGGCGACTACGAGCTCGGCGGATCCTTCAAGCCCGACCCCAACAAATCCTCCGGATCAGACACCGAAAGATCCTCCAGACCCGCCATCAGCCGACAATGGGCTTAATACTGGTGCTAAAATTGGCATAGGCGTGGGTGTTGCATTTGGCGCCATTGCCGTGGCACTCCTGGCTTGGTTTATATGGCTGTATCAGAAGCGACGGCGGCCTGGACAGTTCCTGCAAGGCAACGAGCCGTCCAACGGAGGACCACCACCTCCATACGGCGGCAAGGACGCTTTCGGGATGTCAAATCAATCGCACCATGAGTACGCACAGAATAATACGCAACAAGGACCCATCGAATTAGCTTCCGGGCCGTGGAGATCACATACTCCCTATACATCACCGACTTATGCAAGAAACGAATATAAAAATAATATGACAGCCGGGGTGCCATTGCTGGCGGAGCTTGGGAACGGGTCGGAGGCCCAGCAAAGGTTTTCTGAACTTCCAGCCACCCCCGGTTATCTCGGATATTCCGATCGATCACCGGCCGCACCAAGTGAGATTTCTCCGGCGTCATACTCTCATAGTACAAGCACCAGTCCACGACCGGTATTTTGACGATGCTCCGGATCCCAGCGACCGCAATGATCATTCAGGCTGAGCGTAGGGGTACTAATTCGACATAATGCGGACATGAAAATGGCCCAGGAATCATGCGATGATATAGAGGACATAGGGCTACTAGGCTGTATACTTATTGTGCGCTATAGCTAAAATAATGGTAATCATAGTGCAGATGGTATTTTAGGGTCTAATCCGTGGTGCTCCCTTCGTAACGAAGGGTGTAGACATGTGTATTATATTCCTAGAACGGAGACATACGGATGTCCATGACGAGACACTATAATGAAATTGTACAACATCAAGATTCAGTACACGAACATGTGATAAACTACATCCGCGGCATCGGATTACACGCATCGTCACACGAGGCATGTGACAGCGGCGTTATTTTCCCTATCGTGGCATGTATGATTATGATGCCCGTGAGTACAGACACTGGTCTCCCGTCATTTGAAGTAACGTAAGCAAGAACATAGTCAAATGGAGATGTTGGATTCAAATGATCTGCAGGCTCTGCTAGAAGTCTAAGGTTAGGTTGTCCCACACATACAAGTCATTGATAGATTAATCAAGGAAGCAATAGTTATAATATGATATTTTCAGCATTAATACAACATTCGACACTCAATAAGCATTATCCGGAAAATAGTATTTTGAAAAGTTCATTTATTGAACGACTACACACAAAGCCAGGCCAAGTGAGTCCGCGCCAACGAACATGATCTCCCGACAAAAGGTAGATAGATTGACATGTAAAGGTAACGTAACGAGGGGTATACCTAGGCAAAAGTCGATGAACTCCTAGTCGAAATCGAAGACGTGTCGCTATCCGTGTCCGGGTAGCGAGATCGGCGCCAGAACGCAAGTTTCCTAAAAGCACCAGCGATGCGCCCCCCAACAGTCATACGCTTCGCCCGTCTCTCCTCATTATACTTCCCCGTCATCCACCTAAGAATACTAGGTTTCGCGGCGAGCTGTTTGTTTCCATTGTGACACGGGCAGCGATGACAACACGGTACGGGCACGACTCGTGGTGGCGGAGGTCTCATGCCCGGCGGTGGTCTTGGCCCCGTAGCAACGAAGGGATTCTCCTCAAGAGACAAATCGAGCGCGAGCTTGCAGTTATCCTTGAGATCAAACGTGCCTGTGACTTTGTGCCGTCTCGTCCCCGCGACATAGGAGAGGAATTGCGCCATGGCTCGCAAGAGTTCGTCCTCCTCGAAGTCGGCGTCTTTCTCCACGAGCGCGGTCCAAGACGGCGAACCCGTCCAATGCATGCAGCCCACGACGCTCTTGAGCAGCGGTATTGTGGCTGTGATGTGCGGTGGTGCAGCCGCCAGCTTGTTCAACCCAGGGGGCAGCATCGGCATCTTGCGGTGAAGTCGTGCCACACGCCACATCAGAGAATCCCACGAAGGCGTGTCCATCGGCGGCGGTGGGTTAATACCATCCATTCTCTCGAGGCGGCGCACGCGCGCGTCAAGTCTGTCGGTTGTCGTTTGCATGCCTTCTTTGCTATAGACAATTTGTACCCCCTTCCAACCCTCATAGTTTGAGATGACGGTTGCGCAGTAGGCTTCTGCCTCTGCATTCGCCCCCGCGGATGGCTTTGATAGCTCTGTTTCCATTGGATCTAGAATACTGGGTTTCAATATGTCCGCCATGGTGGTGTGATAGGGATGATGAGTGAAGGATGGGTTCTAGGTTGATCGTCCTAGTCCTACGTCCTCCCAAAGACCGGATGGCTAGCGTTCACTGGGCGGAACGACTTAGAATTAAATACCCAGTTCATATCATACGAGAGATCAGGGCAGTGGTTCGATACTAGAAAATTGCACCAGTCAGTTTAATCACACCCTCAGCAAACAGCCTTGGAGCTCAACCGTCCCGTCCTCCCCGCCCTTCGTAATACCTGCATTAGGCCTCGCAAGGGGGCTTGTCATTTTCGGACCTTCTGGCGATTGACAGGAGAACACGTCGTCACAGAGTGAGGCAGCATATGCATAGAAGCCAACAGAGGTTGGTTCTAGGTGCACAAAGCTGCATGTTACCCCAGTCGGAGGCGGAGATGCTCTCTGCCTTGCTACGAGAAGACGTCGTTTTTCTGTTGGGGGCCGTCTTGGCTTGATATAAGCCACGCATTTTGAGTGCATACCGACGTATGTAGTATTCCTTGCCATAAGATAGTCTCGACTATAGACCAAGTTTTTGAGGCAATTAGATTGCTCCATATCATCTAGATGGCCTTAAAATCTGACACGCAGCTGCATTAGAGCGCCGCTTTACGCCCGTATTGCTTGGGAAGCGCCTGGGGGCCGATTATATACTGCGGACTGGTGATGCCGAGCCTTCTTTCACCCTTGCATCGCGTTGCATGGTTCGATCGGTGAACCAAGGAACCTATCAGATAGTTATCTGCCGAACCTATTGCAGCAAGGATTTCAATTGATTGATCCGTGCCTCAGCGACAAAGAGGGGGCTGATTGATACGCTAAAAAGGCTTCATATTGCAGCGGGTGCCTCAAGCCTCACTATTCGTTGAGACACCACGAAGAGGTGGTCCGACATATGTATGTATGCGGCAGGCAGTTTCTTTTTCATGCCGGAATTACCCACCTTCGAGCATTATTCTTTGGAATTCTGATTGTTGCTTTGACGGCTAGGGAATTTAAGTGTGTGATCCGAGACCAAAAGAGAAGATAAAGCCCTTTTAAGAGAGAAGATGGGTGTCTGCATATGCCACTGTAATGACGGATGTCTCACTTCATATTGAAGTTCTTACAATAGTAGCAAGGTTCACAGAGCCTCTTTTGGCCTCTCCAGGCTCCGTTTATGCACCTTCCAAGTGGTATGCAGTGATGCTCAACTATCCGCTCTCACTTGTCAAGGCGAACTTATCACTACAACACAGTCAGACAAAGCACATAAAAACCGACGTCATTGTCAGCAAAATTATTGAAATCAAACCTTGTTAGACGAACTGGCGGTCGGGGGTGTGTGTAACGTTTTGATCGGGCTGTATGCTGGGAATCTGTCGCAGTGTCTTCACGTTGAATATGAAAGAAGTTAGGAATATCGGCGGATGAAAACGCGAAGAGGTTTCAAGTATGTGTGATGTAAGAACGACAGCAAGCCGTGCTAGAACTTCAGCCCGCTTCTCCTTTTCGACATGGTGGGGTCTATAGAATATAGGTACATACGCATAGCAAACTATACACTTGATTGGCAAGTAATGCTTTAATATTGCGGCCAATTGTAAGCATAAGGAGCAATGAATTAGTATCGGTAGCAAGGTATGCATCAGGTTAATGTAATGTGTGTCGACGGTACTCCCGCCTATTAATATAAGGATAACTATGCACCAATTAGGATGCAGGCCAACAGAACGACTCGCAGGCTACTTGGGTGAAATATTGAGTAATGAGTTAACAAGAGTTATCTAGGCTACGAGCTCCCTTTGTAATTAGCTTGTCGCAAACGAAAAGTTTAACCTAACGCACTTGAACGAAGACAACAGGATAAACAGGTCCGCGGATCTTGTTTCTTGTGTCTTTGGTGCAATGCGAGAAACAAAGACATTGTTTTAAGAAGACTTGCGCTGTTTCGCTGGCCAAGTGCCACTCGAGCGACTATTTAAACGCGAGAGCTGACGACAATACTCTCAAATATCAGCTAGTAAGATAATCAACATTCATCAACATGCTGCCTTGTTCGAACCCAATCATTTACGTCACTGGCGCCACGGCCTGTGGTAAGAGTACCCTCGCCGGACGTCTTGCCGCTGACTTGGGGTTTTATCATATATCCATAGGAGGTCTATGCCGATCCTATATTGCCTCCATTGCAGCAGGTCTGCCCGGTATGAGTGATCCCATCAGAAAATGTGTTGCAGAAAACACCAGAATACCCCAGAGCTTGCTGGACGAGTTCGAGACTGTGCCAGCTATTTTACAGTTTTACAATCACAGTACCCCTAGCCAGTGGTCAATCGAGCTAGCGTCCGCAATGATAGACGACGAAATCTCCAAGGTACGACGACTCGAGCGAGAGAGAGGTGAGTTCACCGGTATCATTATCGACGGGTATCCGATAACGAGAGGGACCATGAGCTTCGAGCTCGTTGAGCGATATGAGCCCTTCTTTTCCGGGCTCACAATTGTGATCGAGAGCCCACGCGAACTTGCAGAACAACGTTACATCAGCCGAGCAAGATTTCCCTTTTGTGACAAGGCACATTTTAAAAACCGGATGAGGAAAATGGAGCCAAGTAATCGCGCTTTCATTGAGGTTATGGCGAACCTGGGTGAGATTGTTCGTTATACGAATGACGGAAACTCAATCGACGAGGCATATAACGCCTTGCTCTCGCATCTGAATGAGAGTAGTAGTGTCTGGCGGGCCTTGATTTGGAGAGCGGGCCTTGACAAAAAAGACTAACAACCTTTCATAGTTAAATCTGTAGATTTATGAGCACGAAAATTTCTGCGTAAGATACGCTATTGCAAAACAAAAAACATGAGAAAAAACACTGTGATCATTCAAACCTGCTACAGAGAAGTAAGCTAGCAAGTTGCAAATGTGCTTATTATATGTGACATAAGACAGGGAAAAGAAGTGAAATAAAATTACCAAGAGAGAGTGTGAGAGAGAGAAAGAAAGAAAAGATATCAATACTATATTTTCATGCACCCCTGACCATGACTTCATATGATATCCTGTGAGCAAGTATTAGCGATAATTGCTGTCCCTTACGATGCATGAAGTTCATAGATAGTCCTAAATTCGACGCAACAGTAGCATATAATCGGGCTGACATACATAGGACGATAACAATTCCTCAGGTTTATTTTCATACAGATTTCTCAATTTTCAATGCAAATCCACTGAGAATCATGTGCTGTCAGACCTCAGCTTGCCCAATCGTTGAAATAAGTTCTACTGTTGAGTTTTCAGGCCTGTCTGGCGGGGTAAATAGTGGGATGGGCACTATTCATCTGCTGAGCTGCGCTGTCTAATATGAACCCAATAATGCAACGCTTCACTTACCTGGTAGAATGAGAAGACTTCATTATGTTCTAGAATGTCTTTATTTCGCTTTACTATCCCAGTAGAAGCTACAGACTCAAAAGTGTATCTATTGTCATCCTGACGCCATTCGCGCAACCCCGCTCGCTATATGCGATCCGGCCGAACAATCCCGTTCAACCTTGAAATTTCTGGATAACTCAGACCACGACTGACAACAACGTTCACAATGGCTGATTCCTTAAACGCTAATGCCACTATATTTGGCCCAAATGTCTTTGTGTTTGATCCACGGATGCCGATGGACGCAATACAGAGCAAGGTAACGGCCATCTTTAAGCAGATGGAAGCTAACGAGTTCGGCCCAGAGCGCTACGCATTGCTTTTCAAGCCGGGGACTTATAACATCCTCTTTGATGTTGGGTTTTATACGCAAGTTGCAGGCCTGGGAAAGAACCCGGACGACGTACTCATTGAGGGTGGCGTGAACGTGCCGGCTTACTGGATGCCTCACCGCAATGCCACATGCAATTTCTGGCGTACGCTTGAGAATTTTGCTGTCAACGCTTCTCCTGCCACCAACAATACAACTACAATAGCAGTTTCTCAGGCAGCACCAATTCGCCGGGTGCATGTGCGGAGTTCTGGTGGCCTATGGCTATTCCAAGTTGACCCAGAGACGGGGGCTGGAGGATGGGCTTCGGGCGGCTTCATGGCCGATTCGGTAGTAGACCACCAGGTGCTGCCAGGTTCGCAGCAGCAGTGGTTATCTCGAAACAATAAGTATGGTAGCTGGGCAAACGGGGTCTGGAATATGGTATTTGTAGGAGATACAGAGGCGCCAGCGCAAAACGAATTCCCAACAAAGCCTTACACCACGATAGAGCGGACGCCAGTTATCCGGGAAAAGCCATATCTTTACGTCGCCGGCAATGATCAGTATGAAGTATTCGTTCCTGCCCTGCAAGAAAACACCCGGGGGCCGAGCTGGATGGACGGGAATACGACGCCGGGCAAGTCTATATCGATCAACGATTTCCATATAGCACGCCCGACAGACGCGAGTGCAACTAGCATCAATACGGCTTTAGATGCAGGAAAGCATATTCTCTTCACGCCCGGTATCTACAATTTAGACGACACTTTACGCGTAACTCGCGCGGAGACTGTTATTCTAGGGTTAGGACAGCCATCTCTCGTCGTGAACGGGCGTCCAGCAATAACCGTGGCTGATGTGGATGGAGTCACGATAGCGGGCCTCATCATTGATGCTGGGAAAACTCCGTCACCAACTCTGGTTGAGATTGGACCCCCAGACAGCTCTGCAAACCACGCAGCCAATCCCACATGTCTCTACGATCTGACCATACGCACAGCTGGCCACTGCGCGAACGACATTGGCATAGCAATCAACAGTCACAACGTAATCGGAGATCAGCTATGGCTCTGGCGCGCCGACCACGGCCCCGGAGCGGCCTGGGACCTGAATCCGACGAAGAACGGAGTCGTCGTCAACAGCGACGACGTGACCATCTACGGGCTGTTCAACGAGCATCACAAAGAGTACCAAACGCTCTGGGCCGGCAACGGGGGCAGGTTATATTTCTATCAATCTGAAATCCCATACGACCCGCCGGACCAGAAATCGTGGATGTGTGGCAAGACCAACGGGTTCGCGTCCTACAAGGTCGCCGACACGGTAACGAGTCATGAGGCTTGGGGTCTAGGCATCTACTCGTATTTTCGCGACTCGCCTACGAAGCTGGAAAACGCGGTCGAAGTCCCTGAGACTCCGGGCGTCAAGCTGCACCATTTGACTACTATATGGCTGACTGGAACACCTGGCAGCGAGATTAGTCATATCGTGAACGGAAAGGGAGGACGCGTCTATGCGAATTCCCCCGAGTCAGCGATGCGGCAGACTATGAATGAGTTCCCTTGCTAAGTCATTTGCTCGAGGCCGCTGGATCGGTTGCTGGCAACTAACTCACTTACACGTGCAATATGCTGAACGAGGTGAACTTACGAGTACATACTCCGTACTTATTCATAAGTTATATACATAACCTACCACATACAGTATGCTAACCTAAGTACTGAGTCTTGTAGTAGTCGTCCCAGGGCGACGGTTAGCCGGCCCCTGAGATTTGGAGAAGCTACCTACACTAATAACCGAGAGTGGCCGGGTTTAAGTACGAGTCTAGCCAGGATCCTGGATCCTTGGCAAGGATCAGCCACACACGAATCCTTACACACGCATGGACACAATCCATGATGTCAATTCTCGTGGTGCAGCTCGTGGACATCAGCCACACAATCCCGGGACTCTGTCGGGGTTATCCACTGTTCAACTACGTCAAGCCTCCGCGATCTCGATTCAGCCCCCCCCTCCTGACTAGAAAATCAAGTTTCTTATCTAGACACGCAGAGTCAGTGACGTGAATAAGGCCGTACTGAGCTATTTCCTTGTTTATTCGGCCCTCGCAATGCATCATGGCGAGATCGTCGGGGGCCGCACTCTCGTTATATTACCCTCATAACGCCTGCTCCCCGCCTTGAGCGAGGCTTGAATTAATCTTACCGTTGCATTTTATACTTGCCTAGCCGTTCTTCTGCCGCATAGCTAGCCTTGTCAGCGTTATACGCGCTCTCTCTGCTGCATCTTAAGAACTCGAATCGAATTACATTACCACACCTATCCATTAGAAGAAAGCCATCACGATGTCCGAAACCGAAGCCAAGCCAGCCCCTTACGCTGAGAGCGCGACCGAGAGTTCCGTCTCTCCGTCCCGTTCGCCTCACAGCCGTCGTCGTCGCGGCCGCAAGGGAAAGGGCCAGCAGCAGAACAACCAGATGCAACAGATGCAAGACCCGAACCAGCAATGGCAGCAGCAACAGATGCAAATGCAGCAACAACAGATGATGATGCAGCAGCAACAGGGCGGCGACGATGGCGGCAAGAGTGACACACTGAAATTGCGACTTGATCTGAATATCGAGGTCGAGGTCACACTTAAGGCGAGGCTGCACGGAGACTTGACGCTGTCTCTTCTGTAAGTGAAGACCACTCCATGCCATTCCTTCCGCTGCCAGTCAACGATATCTTTCGTGCAACTCGTCCTAATTGCTAATTTCTAGGGACACGTAAGAACGAGCTGAACCGGCGCGCGGTCGGTCGTACGGAACGGGCCTGGCTTGCCCGGTGTATATGATTCTGGCTATCCTTCGTGCCGTGATATCGTCGGCTTACATATTTTTCGGTTCCGAATTGGCATTACCCTATTACACCAAACATCTCTGATATCGAAGGGCGCTCCCTACTTTATACCACCTTTCTATGGGTTTAATGATATTCTTGATTTAAAATGCAATTCCAGGCGCAGCTCATTGACCCGGCTCGTCAGATATAACACACACTGATTTTTATTTAATTTTTAATCCCAAACGCGAAAGCGCCCACCTTGCTGACCCCTCTCCTCTTATACAATAAACACTGATATAGTTGCTCTATTTTGCCTGATGCAATTGAAAACATATAATTGTATCAGTCAAATTACAGCAATTGTATGAGTATCTATTGTACAAGAGGAAAGGACTCAACGAGCTGGGCGCTTTTGACTTGGAGTTAATGATTAAATAAATAATAGTGTGTATTGTGCAAGACGAGCCGAGTTAAATTTTTTTTTTTTAAATTCCAAAAAGCGGAACGCAGGAAGCCTTTCCACCCACCTCCTCTTACACTGTAACGCGGAAGCCGGTACAACCAGTTATGCGGACGCACTTTTCAATCAAGTATATATATATATACCTATATATATGCTCGAGGAAAACTGCGTCAGCGTTACTGTTGTACCGGCATCCGCGTAACTGTGTAAGAAGAGATGGGTGGAAGTCTGATTAGCTAGCTGCCTGCTTTCACTTTTTAGGAATTAAAAAAATAGATAAATATGCTCGAGGAAATTTGGGCGCCGTTGTACAATATGAATGTACGAGATATGATGGAATGCGAGTTTCTCAATTTATTTACCCGTCGCATATTGCCACAGTATCCCAACCATGCTGCTCGTCGCAATCATGAAACTTGGTGATACCTGTTTAAGTACTACAATTGCTCAATGGCACCCGTAGCTAGCCAATCTCAAGACTCTAATTAAACAGAACCACGGGTATTATATATGTTGGTATGTCAACCTATAGCGAAACGCTCAACGTAGAAACGTCCCACCCTATCATTAATGGCAGATGATCATATGACTGACTGACTGACGGCTTTGACGGCGGGATGGAGAAGTGAGGCTTAGAAACGCTCTGTGCGTCAGTGATTCCAGGCCGTGGCCCGTGAGGATGGGCCGCCCGTGCCGGATCTCGGCTGCAGATGCAGTGCTACCGTAACGCAATACATCATTAGAGCTCGCGGCGGCAACTGATAGGCCTGTAATTCTCTCTTTAGGAACACAATCAATAGACGAAAGCCCGCTGAGCGCTATATCGTATGATATTGTTTCACATGAGGCCGCCCGTGAGGCCGTGAGCCAGCCTGCGCAACTTGGCTTTAAGCCACTGAGCTTTCTTTTCATGCAGCCGAATGAATGCCTCTACGAATGAGATGCAAGTATTTCGTGCCGTGAGACGTGGGTTTGCGCGTCTTGATACCTACTTTCGTCTAATAAGAGAGGTTTTCAATTATTTGATAATTAACCCCCTGTACCTCTTACAGAAACAAACCCCTGCCTTGCCTACTTTGTAGACAGACATCTTCAGCATATGCACGTAATCTGCGTGTATTGTAAGGCTCTGCTGCGGGATTCACACTGTATTCTATGTCCGAACTTACATGTGAAGATTATCGAAGTTACAACAACATCATCGGACCATATCCAATTAAGCGGCGGTGAGCTTCGGCATGTCATCATCATCGCCATCCTCTCGCACGGTAGCCCCAGGCCACGTCGTCCAGGTGCTGAACCAGACATACGACGAAGAGCACAGCTTCCCCCAATTCAACCTACTACCATGGGAGATCCGCAACAACATATGGACATGCGCGCTGCAGGTTCGACGGCTGATCCGGGCGCGGCTGTGGGAAGATCATCCCATGGGCCTGACCGAAGAAGAGGCGGCCAAGATGCGGTATGGCCGGCCGTATCTGCTCGTCCGCAAGCACAAGCTCCTGAGCAAGCTACTAAGTGTGAACTCCGAGGCCCGGCGGGCGGCTCTCCTATTCTACCGCGTGCGTCTGCCCTGTCTGTTCATGGAACTGGACTGGAGCGACCACTGCAAAGACATAACCCCCGGCGTCTTCCCCTTTAACCCCGAGTGGGACATTCTCTGGTTCGACCGCACGTACCATCTGACGGACTTTATCTCTGCCCTCGTCGACCACGACAGGCGGCGGGTCGGGCTATGCAACATAGCAGTTTCCATAACCGAGGTTGGTTTCGCTCTAGAAGCCTCTGACCCGAGCACGTACCAGCGCCCCGAGTTCGTGCAGGCTGTCAAGAACATCCGTGAATTCTACCTGGTGGCGGGGATGGAGCCGTTCGAGCTCCAGGCCGTCAGGGACAGCCACAATAACCTGGCCTGGGACTCCGCGCTGCCCATCACGCAGAAGCTCAATCCGTATATGTCCAAGGTCCCGGCGTTCGACCTCCTGCCCCGTGATCCCCGGGCCATTGAGAGGGATCTAGTTCGCCTGTTCCTGGGCAGCTCGAACATCCCGCTCGGTATCCATCAGTGGAAATCGACAATGAAAGACTGGGGCGTTGACCCGGAGAAGGTGTTGTCTCGTGTTATCTTCATGTTACATGACTATAACCCGACCTTCCCGTCCGCGCAATCTTTCCACGACGGGCCTTGCCGCGAGCGCCTGCGCATGTCTCCGGCCGATCGAGAGCTCTTCGAGACGCCGTCGGCCGATACGCCGTCTACGCACCAGGCCATGGGGAAGAGAATCTTGGGCACGGGAAATAGCCTCGCCTTCGGCTTCTGGCTATTTCCTCTCACTGCGTTCCCTTGCGAAGGGACCCCGACCCACGAGACATTTGCGCGGGTCTGGAATATGCTGGATTCCTGGCCCGAGCTGGGGCTCTCCCACGTCCCCGTCTTCCCACGGTTTTATGACGAACAGAGGCCTAGAGCTATGTGGCATCTGGATCCGGATCTTCGATACAGCTAGATAGCGGAGACCTCCATAGACGGGGTTTTTGATTCATCTGCGAGCGAGTGAGTCTCCGGAATCGGGTTTCTTTGTTATAGGGGAGGCTGTTGCGCTAAGTGGGATTCATCCGTCGTGGATGTCTTAGAAGCTCGTAGCTGAGCTAGATCGAGCAGTGAGTATCATATTTTCATACTTTCTTGATCTATGCTGTATTACATTGATCTGACCTCATTGTAGCTTATGAATATTAAATATTTACGGCATGCTATAAAGGTTAGTTAGTTAGAATTATTGTTTATAGCTACAAGACTTGGTTGCTGGTTGCTGCGGTTGTATTATCGACTAATCTTAATAATAATGTAAAACAACATTGCTTTGGTGTCGTACTTCATCATGTATGTGAAATTTGATAGTTTTTGATAGAGTAATAATATTTTAGGTCCTTTCGATATGTATTAGGTATGTCCATTCCATATGTACTCCCGCTAAACAGAGAGATTTACATCAACGCATGATAGCGTGGCTATATCCATTATCAAATCACTTTAAACACTTAAACATTATGACTAAATCCTTAATCCCAATCAATTCCAAATCCATCCATAGCCTAGTAAATCAGGCGCGTGTACTTCATAAGATGGATCAATTCACTTCTCTCAATCAACAGCTATCAGCCCAGCTGGTACAGTGTCCAGTATCCTTAACGTCCTTATTAACATTAAGGCAGTCCTGGTACTGAGCCTTGCAAGCCGCATCCGCGTCCTTCGCGCTCTGGCTGTTGAGGCGGCGTGTCTTGACGCCCTCGACATAGACCGAGCCGCACTGCTGGAACTGCGACTTGCAGGCGTCGGCGCAGGCGGCCTGGAACTGGGCCCGCGAATACGCCGGCGACTTAGTGCTGTCCTTGTCCGTGTACAGCTTGAACACATTCCCGGCGCTGTAATCGGATTTGATGTTGTTGCACGTCACCACGGGGAGATCAATGTCGCCGACCGAATGCCCCTGGCCGTACCCGAACTTCTTGTTCGTGGGCTGCTGGCACATGCCCGTCGGCGTAGCCACGGCGCAGCTGGTCGTCGGGTACCCTTGAATAGCACCACCGGTCCTCGTCGCCGTCGTCACCGTGGTCGGGCACGGGTACGTCCAAGTCTGCGTGCTGGGGGGACTGCCGCCCTCCGGGGCGAATTTCTTGATAAAGGCGGCTTTTCCTCCGGCGCATTTGGCGCCGCTGCAGCTTGTCAGGCAGTACACGTTCAGATCGGTACACCACTCTGTGTAGTCGAAGCACCCTAGTGCGTCGGGGAAGCCGGCCTTCGAGAAGCAGCTCGCCCGTTGGATCGAGCATTGCGAGTAGGCGGTCAGACACTCCTTCTGGTTGGTCCAGTCGGGAATGGGATTCGAGCACCATTTACCGACCTTGTATTCGCAAGTTCCCGGACTCACAGTTGTAGTTGTGCAGACTGGGCCGCTTGTCGTAGTAGTGCCTGTTGTTGGCCTAGTTGTGGTAGGGATAGTAGTGGGCAACGTAGTAGGCACAGTAGTCGGTATAGTAGTCGGTACGGTGGTAGGGACGGTAGTAGGGACGGTTGTTGGTATGGTAGTTGGTACGGTAGTAGGAACTGTAGTAGGAACGGTGGTAGGGACAGTGGTAGGCAAAGTAGTAGGTACAGTAGTAGGCAAAGTGGTAGGTACAGTAGTAGGCAAGGTGGTAGGTATGGTAGTAGTTGTGGTGGTAGTTGTGGTAGTACCAGGGTCAAGTGTGGTAGTGGTAGTGGTAGTAGTAGGGATAGTTGTTGTGGTCGTAGTAGTTGTAGTAGTAGGGACAGTTGTCGTCGTTGTTGTTGTGGTTGTAGTGTCAGTAGTAGTTGTTGTGGTAGTTGTAGTAGGAGGAGCAGCGGTTGTAGTTGTAGTGGTAGTAGTAGTTGTAGGAGACGTTGTAGTAGTAGTTGTAGTAGTATCAGTCGTGGTAGTGGTGGTTGTAGTCGTTGTGTCGGTAGTTGTTGTAGTTGTAGTAGTAGTAGGGGCAGTTGTCGTCGTCGTTGTAGTAGTTGTAGTGGTAGTAGTGGTTGTGCCACCACCACCCGAACCAGGAGGAGCTCCGCATGGCTCTGTGGACTGCAAGTCCTTTGCAAGGTAGAGACTGAGTCGATTTCCGCCACCACATGTTTCGGCCGAGTTGCCATTGCAGGCCGTGTTACAACTTGCCGGATCATCGGCCACCGTATCACCTGCTTGGAGCATGACACCGCAATAACATTCACTAGCTAGGACCCATGAGATTAGTTCAAAGTCCACGTTTTGAGTAATTTGATAATATCGTACCATATTCGGTTCCGGCATATGGATATCCATTGTCGAAGCAAGACTGCTGGCATATCTCGTTTGTCAATGTATTGCCGTCCAGGCTCTGATAGAAGAATAGCGTCCTCTCTGACTGGTTATCAGTCCAGCAGTCGACATAAGCATACTCGTCGATGCCAGTCTGGTCCTCATAAGGGGGAAATGTAGGATCAGCCCAGATATTGACTTGTGTGTCGCCTCCACATGTCTCTGAGTTGTTCCCGGAGCAAGGAAACGTGCACTGGCTCTCATCAAGCTTAGCTGTTTGCACAAGTGGTCCGCAGTAGCACACTCCATAATATCCCAGCCCGGCCAGACGGAAGTTGTTGCCTAGAAGCCAAGTAAGCCTCATCCGATTATGATATATAGCGCGAGCTACTCACCTTTGCAATGAGCGGTGCAGATCTCAATGGTCATAGTCTGTGTGTCTAGACCGCTCCGGAGACTCAGAGCGGACGGCTGGCCAGCCTGTCCATTGTCGTAGCACCCTTGATAGACGAAAGGTGTGAAGGGAGAGGCGCAAGAAGGCAGCTCGGGGTACTCAGCTTGGACGATAGTAGCAAGCGAGAGGGCTGCAATAGCAGCGAGCGACTTCGTTGTGATCATTTTCGTAGGCAAGGGGGATCACACCCTGGCTATGCTGTATTATTCTTCGAGAACGTTATGGCCGAAGGTCTCCTATATCGAAAGATCAGGACATATGATCTGAGGATGACAGCGAGAGGAAGGGGGTTTATGTACGTCTCTGGCATTCCCACTTTGTTATGACCCCGTGGCCATCATACCTTGCCATCCTAGGATACATTGCTCGGCTAGTGGAGACAATGAAATGGTATACAAAGACATTTATCTGATCCTTTATTTTATTTCCATATAAGTGTTGTAAATGGGAACGGTGAGGGAGGATCATGACGACGTTGATCGATCCAGGCTCTATTGCTGCTCAGCTTCTTTGTAGGGGGGTCTCGGATCAAGACTAAGCGAGTGCCGCAGTATCGCTAGCAGTCACTGCATATACGGTACGATACCATATCCGGGCGAGGCTTCTCTAGACCTTGAATACCCGGGATCTCTACCAAACTTGGTGAGAGAAGAATAACGCTTTGGGATAATATATCGTGCTGAAATGGGAATCCATGTCTTAGATACTTGCCTAGTTAAATGGAGCTCGTCGGCAAGCTCTCGCCAGAGACGCGAGATTGCAAGGATACCCTTAATATTACCTAGTCACCAGCTGCTGATTAGTGTATTGTGCAGCTTAAGCGAACAATTTTCCACGATCAATCATTCCTTTACTTTATCAACATCTTGATTTGGTAGCCCTTCTTTACAGGGCGAACAAATAAACATCTATATACAATATGGTGGCCACATACGCGTCCGGCCCGGTCTGCCTGTATATAAACTCGAGGTTTTGGCAATTTCGAAAGGTCTTTACACGTAAATATGTCATCGAGGAATGTGGTCATCAGAGAATATTGACGATGCAGGTACTGTATGCACGTACGGAGTACCTGGTTAATTGATAGGTGCCTAGTTTAATTCCAACTGTCTGCGCAGCCGCATTACGCTAGCTAACGGCACATACCAGTTGTATAAGCTAGAGCAACGAAGCTGCACATAAACAAATAATTGTATCAGTCCCAGAGATATGGCACCGGTAGGTCTTGTATAAAAGTTTCGAGGTGTAGTGAAAGCTTGAAAGCAGCCGGACTGAAAGGTACCTAAGGGTAGCTCCGAGCTCTGGGAGCTTAGGTGCAGGTAGGTAGATCAAAAAGCATCGGTTCAGACAAAGGGAAGCTTCAGACAGCTCTCCACTTCAGGGCTGGCCGGAACAATGGCACGGACACTAGGACGAGTCTCGACTCGCCGCTAACATGCATGATGTCAATATTTCCACGATGGCCTGCAACGCCGCCGAGGAAATGGGCTTCGAGAAACAACACAGACGAACGTTGCTGCTGCAGGTACCACTAATTCCAGAATTTGGTAATAAGACGGCGCCTCGGCTCGCTGTAAGCGAAAGCTCGTTACATTCAATATCGAAATTGTGTGACACAAACTGTAGTGCGACGATTGAAGTCCCCGGATTTTCAGGCACGTATTCCTTTCTGAACGCAGGTGGACTAAATAACAAGCGAGAAAATCTGGGGAAGATCGGCAGCGTGAGAATCGGTCCCTGCATCTTGGATTTGCAACACTCTAAGTTTGTGTTGATCGGTATGTTTCACTGACTGTACTGACTCACGTGTCTCAACGGCGGGTTCACCTAGCTGTTCCTCGTCGCTTTGTGAGGGTTGTATTCGTGAACGGTGACGGCGCAAAAATAAGTATATTCCAATATTACACCTCGCCGATGTGACGGTAATTATATGGCAATAACTGTGGAAATTAGCGTAGACCGAGCCAGCGCCTCCAGCCTTCACTTCACCCTGCACAGAATCCTGCATCCAGGGGCCCTTTTTGTCTTCTCGATCCACTAGCCGGTACAGTTTAGTTCGTCGGAAATATACCTAACCTAGTACAACTGATCTACGATTAGGGACTCGGGTGGCTAAAGAGAGATGCAGAAAACGATTTCGGTCTGCTCTAATTGTGTCACGCAAATGTGGTAATTATAGACTTCTACACACGTCTCGTGTAGCGAAGTATGAAAACATATATTGTGTATATATTGTGTATGTACTAAATCGTAATTCTATCGCTGCCCGCATGGAACCAAGGCCATTCATTAGCTCGTGATAACTACCGCCCAGCATTCTCCCCCCAGGCTTCAAGCCAGGGACCCGCGAGAGTTGTTATTTTTACATATTCAGCTCGATAGCGTACCGGTGTCTGGCCTTTACTGTAGACGCCCGACGCTTCCGACCTACCGCTTAGAGAATGAAGTTGTACATACATACGCAGGTACATATATATTGCACTGTAGCTGTAAGCTACCCTGACTATCGCTCTCAGCATCAAGCCGCTTTCGATATCAATTGTCAAAATTTGTATGGTGGCACAGCATCCACGGTCATGCGCTTCCTGTATCATACTTATCTAAGCCATTTATGATGTGTATGCATTTCAATATCAGTGGGATACTTATAAGTAAGGCATATTATCAACAATATTTGCTTTTTCCACTGCGCTAAAAGATTCATTATTGTTGCAGCGAAATAATGTGCTGACTTATATGGGGTACATACAAATCAGTCGCTCGCATCTTTATCAGTTGCACCGAACCTATTTTCCGTTATTATGTGCTTACGTATACCGTCATGCGCTTCGAATCGCAATCTACTAGGTTACACACTTCGCAACGGACCGCATCTACTAGTTCGTCAGAGCCGGTCCGGCCATTATCCAATATCACATCTTCCAGGCGATGAATACGACATCCCAACTAGGTAGGATACGATGGCTTGAGTAGCCCGGATATTTCAACGATTTCTCGGCCCCGTAGCCTCACGGCGAGAATTGAACCACGCGTATCGGCAATCCGGTTTTTGTAGTATATCTTGACAGAAAATCGATGCCAATAGAGTAACGTAGCGCCGAAGCGGCAGTGTGGTTCGGATGCGGAGGTGAGCCAGCCTTGCCAACTCGGGACCGAGGAACAGTCGAGCTGAACACCTCTGCTGTGCCCCGCGCATCATATCCCCGGATGGCATACTTGGAGTTGATGTTTCTTTGCGCCAATTAGAGTGTCATTAGTTGGAGTATCTCGGCAAACGCGCAAATGCGCGGCACCGTCTACGAAACTTGTGCTCCAGCGCCGATTTAGGTCTGCTACGCACAGGTGGTGTTTTTGCTAATGTTGTTTCGATCACATATGTTACTAATGTAAGTAGGCCTTCTTTGCTGGTCTCACTTGTGAACTGCTGTTGGGGTCGTAGCCATCGTTCTTTCGTCTAGCTTCAATATGGAGAACAACACTTGGCTATTTACTGCAAATCTGCTTATCTGCTGGGATTTGAAACAATACACTAATCTTAAGCTAGCATTTTCTTTATATTCATTGACAGTACCGTAGACTAGTGTTTTTATTTGTTGTCCAGCTGTTAGGCCAACATTGTATTGGGAGGGTATGTATTCCCTGGCTTCCATGATATACATTGATAATTACTGCCGTATCGAGGCCGCTTTGCGATGCCTTACATTCCGCGGCTTCGGGGCTTTGAAGCCTGCCGCGATTATATCCTCATTGGTAATATACTGCTTCTGCGTAGCGCAGAATCCTCCAACTTCATTGTATGCAAAAACGAACTTGGAACTGTCGAGAGCAGCCAAGTAAGTCCAGTTCTCTTTGTTGTTCGTAGCTCGTGACTTAGACCTTCTCACCTCTTTCATGGTCCTGTACGGTATCGTATACTGATATGATGTCATCATCTGTGTTGTCTCATTTCTCGTCGATCGTGTCTCGGATTTTCCCGACTCAAATCCCTTGTTATCGATGTGAGACTCCCACCTAGGAGATGTAAATGCCTTCCAGTTGCCCGGGCGATGAGGACAACCTCGGCCGAGTCAAAACATGGATCTCGGCCGAAGACGCTATCGTCGAGCATGACTTAGTGTTTTGTTTCACATATTTAGAAATGCCGTATAATTATTCATGCTCTGTTCCTGGCTCGATCCTGGGGTATCTCTGAGTCTGCGCTGAGCTCTGAAGGCATGGCGCCGTGCCAGAGCTCGACCGGTCGTTCTGTGACCGGCAATTCCCTCCTCGCATCAATTCCCGACAGCTCTGGGTGCGAGTAAGTCTCAGAAGGTAGTTCCGCATAGGCGTCACCCTCTTCTCCCGTTTTATAAGCCAAGCTGAGTCCTCCTGCCTCTGATGTTGCATCAGGAGAAGTGCTGTTCGGGGGTTTGGTGCCGTCTTCCGGATGGTCTCCTTCGCCCTTCTCTGCCCTTCGTCTCCGCTGTCCAAGGCGAAAACCTAGGAATACCAGCCCACCGATCACCGCCAAGCCCCCAACGCCTACACCTACACCAATACCAGCCTTTGCCCCTGTGGTGAGGCCTGAGCCCGCACCGGAATTTGTGTTACTTGATTCCGTTGGGGAGGCAGTCGGTGGTACGGTGGACGTCGTTGAACTCGTTGGGCTCGCTGAACTCATTGAACTCCACGAGCCTCCTGGTCTACCTCCTCCCTGTTCGCCTCCTCCACCACCATATCCTGGTGGTCCGCCGGGAAATCCTCCCGTCGAGATGTTCGCCGCTATCCCGGAGTCATTGCAGAATTTCTGCCATCCGGTGGTGATGGTTGCTGTGTGCGTATGTGTTAGCCACCCTGTGCTGAGAGAAAAAGGAGCCCTCGGAAAGACGGGCTTATTATGATTGACACGCTCATGACTCTTAGAGTAAGGCCAAGAAGGCATTCAATTGTTGAGCATCCTTCATAGTCATATGAAAAATGAAAACAAGTCGGCACCGAATAATCAGTAGGATCATTTACGTACTCCTTAGCTCGTCCACATTAGTGACATTGCAAGTGCTGATGAAGCATCCCCTCGCCGGCAATATAAGCTGCTGGAAATCATTGCAGAGGCATTGGTTATCGTCGAGCCCGGTGCAGAGCTTAGTGCTATTTAGCGCCTGTTGAACACACGGTGGAGCGCATTCAGGAACGTATGACGAGAAATTCTGTGCCTTGGCGAGGATGGCTAACGAGAGCGCCGCTAACGCTGGAAGGAGGCGCATGGCTGGATCAGTGGGAGGAATCCGTCTGCCGCGATTGGCTCTCTCTCTTCTCCCGAGACTAGTTCCCGGTCTCTCTGCTGTTTCGCTTTGTTTTGTAGTAGGTAGTAGGTATGTATACACATGTGGCACCGTTTGGAATCGTGGTCCTATCCTGGTGTTGTTGGGCTTCGAAATCGATCTACTTTCTCAACTTCTCGAGAAACAGAAAAATTCCATGCGAGCGAAGGGGGCACAACGTCCGCCACGGCGCGCAGATACAACCTGGCACGACATGTGTGGACCACGAGTTGACAGACCGCGGCAACCATGCTTAGTAGCAGGGCATCCATATATAGGTCCCAGCATGATATGGTTCTTTCGGCACCGATGATTTGGAGTAGGGTTGCACTCTTCGAGCCTTCAACAGGGACCTAAAGCAAAAGAGCGGAGAGGGAACCATACCTTACATACCTGTCAAGACTCGCTAAAGCCGTGCCACACCAGCGCCGATCTTCCAAGGGGGTACAGCAATGTAGGGAGTACGGTAGCTGGGTCACATTCATATGTAACCCTCGCACGCTGCGCAAATTTTCCATCTTTACCATCGCAGCACTGCCGACTTGCCGCGGGCAGCAGGGGGCCATTGGGGGACGTGTTTCGCATTTAATTGGGTGCCTCTTCGGCGAAGTGGTCATCCAATGCTGCTAATGGCCTCTTATTAAGGAGTATTCTGTTGATATCTAGCGAAAAATTACGAAAAGGTCCTTCAAGTTAGAACCATTGGTCATTCGAGAATTCAATGCTCGGTCTCACGGGTACATGCTAATTACACAAGAAGTCAATCGATCGAGCTCTGTGAAGACGATGTCAAGGGGACGCAGGGGGTGCTAGTCATTAAGCATTATACTGGCAGAGTTATATAGTAAGCTGCTGCACCCCTGATGCCAGTACCTAGCCCACGAAATATGCATTGTCCCTGTCAAGATAATGGGAAGGGATAAATAGCGGTTGATGTACTTCGTATACCATACCAAGGTGTAAGAGTACGCTTGGAAACTGCTTAGCATGAAGAGGATTACTGAGTTACGATTTTTCAATTCCGCGGCCATTACCTAGCTATGTACCTAGCCAAGATGAATGAATTTGCCATGGGTGGATGGTGTTAAACTGTGAAGAGTCAAAACCCACGTTTGAGTAACATTCGCTACCTCTTTCACCATGAATGCTCATTTTGGGAGCAAAGCTGCTTCTTTTCACGGCATTAAATTACAAACTACTTGGTGAACCCGAACCCCTAACGCCTGTCCTTCCAATGCCTAAGAACCTTGCTTTTCGCGCAAATGCCGAGGCACCCACTTGCCGGGACCCCCGGAGGGTTTCAGGGTTTCCCCGGACGCTGGGGGAGCCTCACGAGCCTCACGAGCCTCACTCCTTGCACCGCCCGCGGGTTCCGGAGCGCTGCCACCGCTAGCGGCCCTCGCGGCCTCACGATCGCGCCATGATGGTTTACCACCTTGGCCTTGTAGGTTAAGACGCGGGGGGCCTCCAGCACGGCTATCAGTGCGGCTGTCAGTACGGCTGTCAGCACGGCTGTCGGCACGGCTGTTGGAATCTACCCGTTCCATCGGTGGGGGTCCAGGACGTGTTGGTCCGTTTGAATCGCTTGGAGGTGCAGCATTTCGAGCAGCAGCTTCACGCTCACGCCACGATGGCTTACCGGCATTCGAGGTGAGCTGAAGGCGGGGCGGTCCGGCGGGGCGGTCGCGAGAGTCGGTGCGCTCGGGAGCAACCGGTTCACGACGTGGTGGAAGACGTGAAGTCTCTCTCTCAGCCTGGCGCCTGGCCATGGCCTCTTCCTCCCTTCTAGCTTGCAGAGCGGCTTTTTCTGCGGTTTCTTGCCGCTCCCGTTCTCGCTGTTCTTTGATTCTAGCCAACTCCGCGCGCTTCTGTTCGACACGTTTCTCTTGCTCTTCCTTCTCTTTCGCAGCGCGTTCCTCGGCCTCCCTGAGAGCCCTCTCCTTTTCTTCCTTCTCCCGCTTCTCGCGAAGCTTGCGCTCCCTGTACTCTTTCTTTCTCAAATTGATCTGCTTCTCGAGCTCACGCTCAGCGTCACGCTGGCGTTTCTCGAACTCGTCACGGCGACGATCGTGAAGTGACTTCCTGAATGGCTCATAATGAGGCATTAGGCGGCTAAGACGATGCTTGAGAGCAACGCTATCCTTGTGTTTCGCCTCAGCCTCCCGCAGAGTTTGTTCCCTTACTTGCTGGTATGCAGCTAGGTCACGTTCTCTTTGTTTGGCGTAGTCTTCAGAAAGCTTAGCAGCTTCCTCTTTCCTGAACGCACGTTCAAGATGGTCAATGCGTTTGCCTGTGATGCGGAGTCGCTCCCTAATATCATTCTTCTCTCGTTCAAGCTGAGCAAGTTTCATAGCTCGGATGTCGATGTCGTTCAGGTTTTCAACATCAATCTCCACGGCATTGGCACCTAGTTTCAAATCGGCAATCTGCTTCTTGAGCTCTTCTTTACGAACACGATCTCTTTCGTCTTTCAGGCGCTTCTCTTCGCGCTCCTTCTGTTCTTGAGCAAGGCGGCGCTCCTCAGCTTCAGCCAGAGCCTGCTCCTGGAGTCGCTTTTGCCTGGCCTTTTCTTTCTCTCTCTTGGCTTGCAATTCCGAAGCTTCTTCCTTTCGTTTCTGAATAATCTCTTTCCTTGCTAAAGTATCGTGATGCTCCTTGTCAGCGCCAGCCTTGGTGCGTGCCAAAGCAGCATTACGAGCTTCTGCTTGATTTTGTCTAAAAGTGGGATCAATGTAGAAGCAGGTCGTATGGAGAGTGGTGACAAGGCGAGACAGCTGCGAACGAACAATCTCCGATGGTGTGCTTTGAAGTCTCTGGACAGTACCGGTCTGGCTTTCGGCGGAGCCAGCCGCAGAGCCAGCATGTACAGGCTTGGAGGAGGCAAAGACGTCCTTGTCAAACTTCAAGACACCAGTGGCATGGTCCATGCGGATGGAGAGATCACCCTTCTTGTTGCCGTTCATGATGAACTTTTCGATAGTTCCACGAGAAATTTGGAAAGGATCAGGGAAGTTGGCAAGGCTTTCCACGAAGGCAAGATCAACACTCTCATACACTTGAGACAATTGCTGGAAGAGTCGAGTAAGGATGACTTGCTGAAGTGGGAGAATGTATTTTTCCATCTCGGAATCAGTGCCAATCTGGGTAAGAATGGGAGAAATCTTCTGGCAGATGGACAGGGGATGGAAATCAACCTCCAGGATGTTGTATAGATCCCGAATCTCAGGTCGAGCACGCTTCAAGAGAGACTTAGATAGAGCGTCTCGGAACAGGACGGCTCGAGTAGGGGCAACAGACATCCCTAAGAGGTGCGTTAGACGCGAATTCTTGTTCTTCCGTGCCTCATCGAAGTCGACCATTGCGCCTCGCGATCTAGTGGTACTGATGACGGGGATCGACAGTGCAGAGAGAAGGACAAACGACGCAGCCTTCTGTAGGTCAGCCTCAGTTGCGGATGGATTATCTGCCTTCTTGCCTTGTCCAGAGGCAACCAGAGCAGCGGACTGTCGGAGAAGATTGTAGTATCTGGACCAAGCCGCAGCATGAAAGAGGTAATTTTCGCCGACAAGGAAGATACGGGTAAGCTTCTCGTAGTAGTTGGCCATCATCACATTCTTCGGTGGACGCTTGCTGAGGTTCAAAAGAGTGTGAATGTCCTCAACACTGCGGAATGCCTCCTGCCACAATTCGAGCTCAACAGCCACATTCAGCTGCTGGAAGCGAGTCTCCAGATGCCGCTGCAGCGTATCAGGATCATTGAGGTTGATGGCGTGCATCTGGCTGGAGTATTTAGCAGCGGTCTGCACATGGTTGCGGAGCAGCTCGCAGAGACGGCGGAACTCGGTCTTTCGCTGGTACTTGAGGCAGAAATCGAAGGCCTGCAGAGCAGTGCTCTGGTAGAGAAGCTCAAGTCTGGCATTGTTGCGCAAGATATCGAGGACGGTTCGGTACGCTTCCCAGAGAAACTTGAGCCAGGGGGTCACGACGGCGCGCTCGGTGCGGTCTCTGGACTGCTCGCCCGACACGGTGGCCAGCAGGATGGACTCGGGGGTCTCGGTTGCTTCTAGATCCTCGACGTTGGCAGTGGCAGTGGCGTCAAGGCTCTCTTGTACCTCATCGGCCTTCTTCTGGGCGGCAGTGACTTTCTCGGCGGCTAACTCGATGAATTTCTTGAGGACGAGTTCGATAGTAGCAATGTTGGTGTTCTGAGCGATGTTCTTGTAAGAGTAGAGTGCGTCTTTCGCGACCTTGCCCTTCTTCTGCTCGACAGAGAGCTCGACCAGGAGGAGCATCACCGGCTCCAGCGAGGCGATGGGGACATTGCGCGAACGTTTGGACGTGATATGATCATGGAGGAGGGTGAGGGCGGCAGGAGCCTGGCTGACACCGATCAGCTCGTGCGCACGTTTTAACACGTTCTCCGGCTTTTGGTGCGGAGGCGGCGGCATCTTGGGCGATCTCTTTGATGGCAAAGGATCAAAAGAGATGGGTGCAGCCGGGAAGGCGTGACGTGTGGTGGGAGAGGAGAGGCCCAGAAAAGAAGATTTTCGATGTGTGCCACATTTCGTGGGTTTGAGAGGTCGAGCGAGGCGGGGCACGGGCTTTGCTGGGAGATATCACGTGACTCCACCAAACTGACTGTGAGCAAGCCCCTTGTGGCTCAGCAGTGATAGGCAGGTGCTGACAGCAAGTCCCTGAGTACTACCTCCTTACCTACCCAGCCGTTGCAGGTGCTCTCCATTTGGAAACCCACGCGCTTTTTCGCGTCCCAGAGATGGAGTCGCTGGAGATCAGGCTGTCCTTGTACGGGGCATGTACATTACAAATACTACCTTCTGAATCAAATTGATAACTTCCGGCCGTGCATCTTTTGCTGTCAATTTGTTATATCAACTTGTTTACGGAGTACCGATCACACGATGGGCTCTCGCCTTGAATGATTAAGGGTTCGGCACGCTCACAACTAGGAAACTAAACGTTTCAAACAACTTAGATAATATGAACAAACATGCTTATTCCCGAACTACACAAGATACTTCGTATTTTCTCCTTCTTTAAGATGGACATAACAAGCTCTGCTTGTCGTGCATCTTCCTCATGCAGCGCAATGCGATTCATGTTTAACAGTAGGCATTGGAAGCTACAGGACTGATTCTGTCGGAGTACTGAGTAGCATCAAGCATCAATTTTCTGCACAGGGACCAAGCTCAAAGTAGGTTATTATTTGTCGTCTGGTGTAATTACTCCGTATATATACGAAGTATAATATATTTGTTAACTACACTGTCGATATATCTGAGTCCAGAGTCTGCGCTTGATTGATACGAAGCCTGCAAAAATTAAGGATTTATACGTGCAGTAGTAGCCTAGGTAGTACATGACATTCCGAGGATGTCGAAGCAGCTTGAAGCATGTGTAACCGATCATTAGTGTACAGCGCTGCACAACACTATGTTACTAACGTACGATACCCGGGCTTCGGGACAGAGCGCACAGGCCAGGATAGAACTGGGCCACCAATTTCCCAGCCTGCAAAGAGAGCTCCATAGTCATATACCCCTTAGGACTCTGACCAATCACAGTTGGTAAAGCTAACCAACCAGAGGTCCTAATTCTGCTTGGTGCCGGCGTAGTGTCAGGCCTCTTCTTCGCTGTAACAAGACCTGGCCGGCTCTGCGCTGTGCGTGTGAACATGTTAGGCCCTGTTTCTGTGCCTCCACTCTTCATCCTCCACCCTTAGCACCTCCCCCGAACTCTCCTCTCCATTCTCCATCCCAGCAGTCTATCTCGCTGCCTTGTTTTGCTAATCTTCATTCGCTTTCCTTTTTTCTCCCTGGCCAACGCCGATTGACGACGCCGTATAGCCACCGCGTTTTCACCGACCTCATCTGTTTCCGTCGCTTCTCCTTGAGACTCGTCATCTTCTGATCGTATGGCGAGTCTTGTGGCGAGTCTTGTAGTCAGCTAGCTGTAGGTGACTCCTATCCCGTCCTCCATTGACCCCAACCAAACCCGATCACCCATCAAGACCTCGGCCGCCGACTTGTCCCCGTTCGTCGCTTCCTTTCTTTGTTCATCAACAAAGGGGTACGCAACGTATCACGACTATCTGCCAATCAAAATCATTACTGTCGGCGACTCGGATGGATGACTAAATGGTTCTCGCATCTCTAGTAAGGAACGCGCAATTTCTCTTATTATCGGAGAGGCGACCGCCGCCGACTGAGCGCTTGGAACTTTGCTGCCAATACCATTCACACCATTCCGCGACATACTTTTACTACTTCCGATTCTGCCGCGTCATTCATAATCACCGCCATCATGCCCGCATACACATCTAGAGAGGTCGGCGACCCGTCACAAATTAAGAAGAACAAGCAATCGATGGCGGATTTAAAGCTGCGGCGCTTGACCGAGCTGAATAGCAGACTACGGGAAGATTTAGAAAGAGAACGGATTCCAGTATCACAAGCTGCCAATAGGTAAGGCGAACCTCCGAACTTGCTGTCGGCTATACCCTAGATCACACGTGGGTACTAAATACCATGTGCCTACAGCATAATCGCATACTGCAACAGCACAAGAGATTATATGGTGCCCTCAGTATGGGGCCCTGTACCGAAAGGAGAAGACCCCTACGCACCTCCCCAAAGTGCCGGATGCTGTGTGGTGATGTAGGCCAACCACCATGACAGTCAAGGAAGACTCGGGGAGCGAGCAAGCCCCTAGGACGGGGCGCAGTGATGATGAAGTTCTTGGACGAGTAGGCTGGCGATTTGATTTTCGCGACGCGTGACCACGACCAGTTGGTCCGTTTTCCCTCTGGCATACTAGCCGTGTTCGAGCAAATGCTGGGGAAAATATCAGGCTACGGAGAGCAGCAGGAGAAGAAATGGAAGAGCATCGGCACCAAAAAGGAAATACGCCGAGGTTCGAGAGACGCCGGGTCTCTTTGACGATAATCGACGGCCTGCGTTCATGTTTCATGCTCACGGTGGCAGCTGAGTTGGACCGCCCACGAGAGGTGAAAACGCGGTGTGAGAGAGCTCTTCAGCATGTAATATCTATTTGCTTACGACCTGTACTTTGTGTCTTCGTTTTCTTTGTTCAATATCATACTCGATGAAATGTGCATAGACTTTTCCGACCACGAACATGTTTCTTGGCAGCCTTCATCCCGCGACGTTGTAGTTGAGGCGCGGTTCGTTCAATGAGCGGCATATGTATCAGACATGCAGCAGTCGGTCACTTTCCGATCTGAATCATCATCCTATTCCGTGCAAGGCTAAAGTGCGATGAGGGGCCAACAGAGAGAGGCTCGGTGAGCAAGCCGGGCCGTATTTGCGTTGAACGATCCATCCCATCCCACACAGGGTAAGGTCATCATGCCATCTTGCCCGCCCGTCTTGTCTGTCAGTCACCGCTTGCATGCAAAAGTACACACACATCCAAGTATCGATCTAATGTATGTATATCTGCACTTGCAGAGGGGATACATATACGGCATCCTCCTCCTTCGACGAACTGGCCAACTAGCGGTCTGGGATGTTCCCTGCCCGCGAGGTGTCTCGTCATTGGCAATCCGGCAGTCATGGCGAGAGAGACAAGTACGCCTAGCCTACTTTCGTAGCGTCTATGTAAGACTGCCTTGCCCAGGTGATTGACTGACTTACTGACTGACTGCATACGGCATACCGAACTAGCCTTGCTCTGTTGCATTAAGGCGGCAGACCGTTGGCTCAGAATGGCTGGCGGGCTTGCCCTTATGCCAGTGAGAGCGGCATCTGTGTTTCTTATGCGTAGACAGCCGTGAAACTAGTGTGTATACTGGAGGGACGTCATTGGTCCTTGTTTGCTGTCACTATTTTCCTTTTTCTCGCCGTCTCGGCTTTTGCTTAGTTGGAACATAGGAGGAGGATCTTACGGGGATCTTATCGTTGATGGAGTAAGAAACATCTCTATCTTGGATAACGTAGATCTGGGGACTTGGGAAGTCGGTAGGTTACCCCTGTGTAACGAGGGGCCGCGACCAACTGGCCGCGACTACCGCGGCCGACATAATCAATCTGCCACAGACTGGTCTTAGTAACCTCGGATAGGAACAGCATGTTACCTGGTAAATTAGGCGGTAGATACATGGTTCCAGGTCTCGTTCTTCCCCCACCATAGGTACCTAGACCCTGAACTGTAGCAGGGGGAGAGAGCCAAGCTTCGGCTCCGCACCCGCATCGTTCAAAACGTCTGGGTACTTGCAGCGTAGCTTTTTAGTGGTCAATCCACTGGACGGACCCAAGCTGAATCAAGCTTGTCCACCCACATACATCACTTACATGCGTACATACTTCGTACGTACGTGCTTCATACCAAGATCTGCTTTCACCTCTTATCGTCTGTCTTCAATGGCCGAGACCGCCACTTCTACTTCGGACCAGGGCCCAGTACCCACCTCGTCTATATCGCAGACGATGGTCTTGTCTTCCCCGCTGCCGCTGCCTCGTGTTGCTATTCGCTTCTGCACGCAATGCAAGTGGATGTTACGGGCCGCCTACGTAGGTTGAAGCTCGTGTCACATCTAATCTACTCTATTCAATTCAACTCTACTCTATTTGGCTCTACTCTGCTTTGCTCTGCCCTGCCTAGCTCTTCCTAGCTTTACGTGTGCTAATGCAGCACATGTATACCTCTAGTTCGCGCAAGAACTGCTGTCTACGTTCTCGACCTCTCTGGGCGAGGTAGCTCTGCAGCCTACCACCGGCGGCATCTTCGTCGTTGACATATACTACGCCGACCCTGCCACTGCCGCCGCAGCCACGCCGCAAGTCCCCGACCCCCAGTCCAACCCCACGATCCAGCACCGCGTCCTCTGGGATCGCAAGATCGATGGCGGATTTCCCGAAACGAAGGAGCTGAAACGGCGTGTGCGCGACGTCATCGAGCCGAGCCGGAACCTCGGGCACGTCGACCGAGACTATCCGAGGCCGCAAAAACCGGCGAAGGACGAAAGCCAAAGACAATCCAATGCCCCTCCAGCCGAGACGGCGCCGGAGCCGAACCGGCAGGAAACAAGGCCTTCGGGCCCGCGTTGGCCCCAGCTAAACGAACTCAACTCTTCACAACCTGCGGGGCAGGAACTTTCTCCTGAACAGGATCCGCCGCCAGAGCGCACAGCAAACCCTGACGCGCAAATAAACCTACAAAAGCCGTTGAAAGACCTTGGCCCATACCAGCGGCAGGACAACGCGGACTCGAATAAGCCCGTTTACGATCCTCAGATGCCCGGTGGCGGCATAATGCCCATAGCGCCTCCTGTTGCCCTTAGCTCTAGATCGGTGATTCCGGACGCTTCGTCTAATGCTCAGCCTGGAGGGCAAGAGGCCCAGGAATACTGCGAGGACTGCCAGTAAGATAATGCAACTCGTAATCGTATTGATCTCCTCGTACAATTGGATTTCCAAGAGGTCATACAGTGATCAAGTCAAGTACTTAGATTTAGTCCTCTCTTGGGCCAGGCAAGCTATATCCGTGAACTCAATCACGGGTGGAAGTAAGCTTGTCGCGCATTGGTAAGCCTATAATTACGTAATTATTGGTTGTATGAGCTTCAACTGGAGATATGGATTGTTGCCCTCATAGGCATACCTACTGCACAAAATCCATACCTAACGAGGGATATTGTATTCGGTGCGATTCACCATCTGGCTTGAGGAAAATTGGCATTTAGCTACACGAGATATGCAAATGTCAAGCTTGTCACGGCTCGACAACAATCCCTCGAATCTATCCTACGTTCCAACTCATATCAGTGGCTAGACTGATGGCCCTCGTCAAGTCTCGCAGCCTCGACGGTAAAAGGGATTCAGACGTCAGAGCAGAATCGATAATTAGTTGGCCTTCCGTATCTCTGCGTTGTGTACTCCGTACACATATAATAGGTAATGTCATGATAGTAACTCCTTTTCATATTAAGCCAGCGCATTCATTCCGATATTGAAACCCTTCCGATAAACTACAATAGCAATGTAACATCGAACAACACCGAAAGTCTACCGTCACATAAGCTAATATCTCAATGAAGACAACACGCTGTTTCCTTTCCATTGCCTAGTCCATCAACACCCCCTATTACTGGCTACTCCTTTTCTCCTTCTATATATCCTACGTCCGCAGAAGCTTCGCATAGATGCTTGTAGTAGTCTACCTACATGCACATATCCGGCCGTATATATCCCCCGGCCACTTTCTTTCCTGCAGGTCTAGAACCTCGTTGCGTCGTACAGCAGGGACAAAGAGAGCGATCACGCCCGCCCACTCACCCCAGAAGTTTCTGATAGTATAGGGTAAGCTACGGACAAAGAGAATGGGTGAAAAGAGGGAGAGCGGGAAGAGGCGAGTGGCGAGTGGCGCGCGAATACCCAAGGTAGATAGCTTTTACATGCACATGCTGAAGCTCTCAACTCTCTCCTTGTTTTGCCATTTCTCGCATAGATCAAGGCGAACTCCCGAAATACGAACGGGTGTCAATTGGAAACAAGACAGACTAGAAATTCGAACAAAGATCTAGGTTAAGATGGTCCCATAGATGTGTCTAGATTGTCTTGTTGGTTGGTTCGTTTCGCAAAGCGGCGAATAGGCGATACGGCCAATAAATCAAGATTCGCTTGGCCGGCCAGGTATTATACTTCTGAATAAAGCCTAAGGAAGTGTGAGAGATGGAGAGAAGGAGAAAGAGAGAAGGGGAAAGAAATTAAACGAGTACGGTAATCGAAGTTATACCTAAGCCGATATTTTACTTCAGGCAACAAATGGTCGAATTGACGACCTGTGGATAGCAAGCATTGGCACGGGACTAAAGCTGCTTATGGGGCAGCGGGAAACAATCAACCTTCTCGAGACGTCGCCGCATTTTACCACTGTGACTATTAGGCGCGCTGAGAAACCCATGGACATAACAATCTTAAACTTCCAGATGAAGAAAACCTGATTTTATTTCTTTTCGTGTAATAAGAACATTGACCGTCAATACGGCCATCTACATGAATCATCGGCCATCTGTCAAAGGAGCCGGGGAAGGAGGGCGGCATAGATACGGGCGAATCGCGGCCGAGGCTTCGGACACCGTCGGCATGATCGCCCATCGTCGAGGAATAACCTGTCGAGAGCTCCAAACGACTGGTAGCGAGACTGGGGGAGGGCGGATTAGGGAGCATAAGAACGTGCTCATCGGTTTCGGCCGAACCTAGAAGACGAGGAAGATCGTATGAATATAGGTACTCTGATTTAGGGCTTGGACTGCTTTCTAGGAGTTGCGAAACCGCCGCCTCCGAGGCCGCCATGAACGTACTTTTGTTTCTTCTCAGCGGGCTTAAGAATCTATAGGTAGCGAGTCAGTAGGAGTTTGTCGGATGGTAAATCGGACGTACTTGGAAAGAGCAAAGCAGACTCTCGTCCACACTCATCATTGCTCCGGCATTATCAAACTCCCCACAATAGTTGGGGGCACTGAAAAGAGTGACCAGTTGTCTCTTCGAAAAGAATTCATAGCCATCCTCAACGACTTGGTGGGCACGGCAAATCAAATCCATGTCGTGCTTCTGCAGGAAGCGCGACACCACATCGGGGCCAAAGGTGAATGACACGCCGCGATCGTTCTCGCTCCATCCTGTGATGTCTTTGTCAGGATCAGACCACAGCAGATCGCATAGCAAACCGCAATCGGGAATCTAGATAAAATTTGTCAATGACCAGCTGGATCCAGCAAAGTAATGCCATAGATGGGCGATGGTCAGTAGCTTACATCGGTGGGCCGCATGACCCGGCGGATCTGCTCCATCGAATTGAGATCTGGGCTCAGGCCACCATGCATGGTAAAGATCTTCTCGTCAATGATAGCGGCAATGGGTAAACAGTTGAAGCAGTCCGTGAAAGTTTTCCATAGTTTGATATTGTATCGGCGTTTGCATTCGTCATAAAAGCCATAGATACGATTAATGGAGGCGCATTCGTGGTTACCTCTCAAAATGAAAAAGTTTTCAGGATACTTGATCTTGTAGGCAAGCAAAAGGCAGATAGTCTCGAGAGACTGCTTGCCACGATCGACGTAGTCGCCAAGGAACAGGTAATTTGCTTCGGGGGGGAATCCGCCGTATTCAAAGAGACGCAGAAGATCGTAGTATTGGCCATGAATATCGCCGCAGATCTAGATGACGGTCAAAGTTAGTGCTTCGGGAACAAGAGGGAAGAATGTGAGCCGCTAAAAAAATTAGATACCTTGATAGGAGCTTCCAGCTCTAGGAGGATTGGCTGGCTAATGAAGATCTCTCTCGCTTTGGTGCACAGGTACCTAATCTCGGTCTCCAATAGCTGAACCTGCTTGCCGGGACGGCTGCCGCGCACCTCGAGCAGTCGGTCAATGATAGAGTCGAGGTCGACATCATGTTGGTCGGCCATCGTATGGTGGTGTCCTACTAGGCAGTAGGCCCACGAGGAAATCGACGATTAAGACAATAAGGCGATAAAGGGGAGGGAACGGCTAATCGAGATCAAGAAGGAAATCTGCTGGAGCCCAATACCTGAACCGATCCACTTCTTGGACTGCAAGGAGGACACGCATTAGTGTGAACACACAGTACGAGAATCACGGCGTGCATGCGTCTACGGACACGGGGGAGACGACAGTGCGTCGGCGGCCTTATCGGCGACGAGTTCCGGCGTTGCGGTGCCTGGAGGGGAGGAGTGCTGCGGTGACGGACGACAGGATGGGTGGGGAAGAGGGGCCACCAAGCGGCGGAGGATCCAGGCCAGCGGGTGATATGAAAAAACTCACGACGAAGTGATCTCAGCTGCGACCGGGGCTTTCGGGGGGAGAAAGCTGGTGCGTCAATGATGCCCACTCGGGGAATGCAGGGAGCGGCTTGGAAATCAAGCGAGTGTCCTGGAGTGTTTCCTTATCGTATGGTATTACTTGCGCAATGAATCGTCGCCGGGTTGTAGTTTGTGCCGATGCGGCCGTCGGAAACCTCGCGATGCGGCCGACGTGGGCGCGAGCAGTCGTCTGGTGTATCTAGAAACCGAGTAAGATAAGGGTACGTTGCCAGGTCGCAGCACCGCGGGAGCCGATCAACCAGATATTCCAGAATATGCTATGTTATGGCTTTGGCTATGCTATCATGCTGGTTGGTTGCTGGTATTTGGTGCTTGGTGCCGGGCTCTTGGCCCTCGGCTCTCGATTCTCGTGTCGGCCCAGACTCGACCAGGTGGCAGCGACAGCTGACGTCGACATTGTCGAGATCGGAGACCCAAGAATGAGGCAGGAGCATAGGCAGGCTGGAGCGGAGGAGGATGATATAAAAGAAACGGGAATGGGAATGGGTTGGGCTGCTCGGGTGCAAATATAGAACATGGGTATACGTACGTTCTTCTCAAACAAGGAGAAATTTACAATCGCCAGTGGGTCAAACGGGCGGTCGGGAAGGCGCGATGAGAAGTCGTCGTCGCTATCGCTATGATCGTCGCCGCCGTAGGAAGTAATAGTAGGAGTCGTATTCGTCGGACTCGTGGAGACGACAAGAGAGTGAGGGGACGGACAGAGAGGTAGGGGGTGAGATTACGATGGATTGACGGCGGATGGAGACGGTGCTGAGGGTACGAGAACGGAGGCGTGGCTGAGGTGCGAGATGGCACGACAGGAGCAGCGGATGTCTACCTGCGCTTCAAGAAAACAATGGGCAAAACCTCTTTCAGATAGACGTGTGCCACAACCAAGCTCGACGGGCGGTGCAGATGCAGAAGCAGACGCAGACGCGGGCGCGGACGCAGGAGGCAGACAGACGGCCAATGTGGGAATGGGAAAATGATGCCAACAGATTCTTATCGCAGTAAAAATGGAGATGCGCAGGACGGACGGGACAGAAGAAGGTTGTAGTGTAGCGCCGTAGCCTGGTCGCGGGGTGTCTCGTTGAAGGGGGAGAAGAGACTGACTGGCAAAAGCAAAGACGGGTGAGGAGAGAGGGAAAAAAGGTCGAAACCCGATTGCTTGCCTGCTGGAGACGTCAGTAAAGGTAGCAGCACTGGCCAGTGCTGGACCGGTAGGCTAGTGGTCTAGGTAGGTACCTGCCGTTAGGTACCTTGCTTAGGTGCCGTAGTAGGCTGTGTTTACTTGGGTCGGCTGCCGTTGGGCTGCCAAACCCGCCTATCCACCCATACCTAAACCTGCCTACTAAGTAGAGGCAGGTAGTGCCTTCCTGCTCTATTTACGTGTATGTGGCCTTGCGTCGCGTGCCAGTTGAGTTTTTTCTCCCTACTTCCAGGTAAGTAGGTCGTCTTATGGCCCCCACTTTGGCTATGTTCAGGGCAGCCAGGCTTATTTAGGAGGATGGGCTCCAGCGGTAGGCCTCAGATACGGAAATAGCTGGGTGTCACATAATACATGAAGGTACGCACACAATAATTAGAAGGTGCAGGTACCACAACGCAGAGTATGGCAAGTTGACGCGTTTCTCAAGTTGTCAATAACGGATTGCCTGCCTTCCCGTGTCTCGATAAGAATACCTTCAATACCTACTGCATGTAACACACCCACTTCACTACAAAGGCACCAGGGCCATGTTTGTTGTATAGCTTCATGCTGTATGGGAATTACGGATAAAATTACTCAATGTCTACACACGTATGTGAAACACTTTGACACACTACGTCCTAACCAAATAAATACTACTTTTTAATACTTCGTAATACTTCGTACATGGTACATATAACGTAGATATTTATTCCAGTACCAGCAGTACTAGGTACATCTAGTTGTAAAACTGCAGCAACTTAGATCTTTCTGCATCCGTTTTATCTTCTCTCGATATTGATTAATTCCGCACTGATATGTGAACCCCAATATCGAAGAATGAGCGATAATACTTATCTTTCTCATCCTTCTCCCCTTAAATAATTTTGTGACAACACTTTGTAATAGTACGGAGTACATGCTGCAAATTCACACTTAACCATGATGACCGCGCGTAAGGTTGCAGCCCGTGCCACCAGCGGAGATCCAGGCTTGCTGTTCCGACCGTTCGGCCATTGGCTCGTGCACCTTTCAAAGTGAGTGGGAATCTCTTTAACCTACCTACAGTATCTATATATAAGTACTAAGCAACATCTCCATCACTTGTTGATAGCTATAATTCTTATAATCGTGTGACCGAACTGTTCGCCATGTCGTACGCCATCAACACCTTATAAGTGCTCGCCTCGAAAAGAATCACAGGTGACGTCTTGAGAAAAGACTCTGATACCACGCCACCAACAGCTTCACATTGCTGGCCCCTCCCTCCCTTTCCTTTTTCCTTTTTGCCTTCCCAATGACACCTCGGCAGTAGTCAACTAAATTGGTAGCCGACCTTGGTGTGTGTCTTGCATCTCGATGCCAACTGGATGTCGCTCTATCTAAGCGTTTCAACGTACATGGCTCTACACTCACTCAAGTTTTAGTCGAGGTCAAACACTAATAAATCGTCTTCTCTCTTGGCCGGCCTTTGTTGAATGCAACCCAGACTACCAGAGCCGACCCTCCACAGCCAGCCACAATCTAGGCCCAATCACTCCCATTGTCTGCTTGCCCGGTCGCAATGTGGTGTAGTCCACGTGCCTTCTTACGAGATCCGGTCGAGCAGCTTGGTCAGCAGCGGCCGGCATACCAGCCTGAATAGATGCACCTAGTAGGAAGCGGTATCCCGTCCAGCATATCTGACCCTGACCGTAAGCCCGGCAGCTCTGGAGGCGGCTCCGCTAGGGGGGCTTATGCCCTGTATGTGCAGTACTGTATGTACGAATGCTGGTGTTCGAGCCCTTTCATTAGAGCTTCCTCTAATGCAACCCATGAGCACAGACCTGGCATATGAATACGGGCTCACGCGAGGTCCGCTCAGAAAGACTCTTACGTAGCGCTACAACGCTCTTAAGTAAGTATTTCGAGCTAGAATCTTTGATGGAGGGCATGTACCTAGCCAATGAACGCACCGGAATAGATATCTCCAAGACTTCTTGCGGGTCAGTGATCGACGATCGATGGCTGGGATCTTGATGGTTTAAAGCTTTTGGCATTCTCATTGGAGATCGAAGCAGTAAGATTCACAACAGATAGCTTCTATCTACGTCCTTCCCCTCCCCTGCCTAGACACAACTGCTCGATTTTGGGCGAATGAGCCGAACTTTCTCTAGAACGGAACAAGAATCCTGCATATTGTCGACAGGTTCGTGTACTGCATATCTGCTGTTCTAGCCTTTCCCACGTTTCAAGCATTGGCAGCTTGGCAAGCCACTTCAATGCCTTAGCTTTTGACAGTCGTATCATATCAATCCTCAGACCCCCCTCGGCCTACTCCGCTGCTGTCAGGAGTAGGACCTCTATCGCTAAGCTTCATCACAGCAAAGATAGTCATTCAATGTTAATTGTGGAGTTACTTATCTCCCCGCCCTTAGATGGGAACCAAATACCAACGTTTAACAGAGCGCATAAAAAGGCAATAAGTCAGTCGCGACTGCATCTCCTCGCCGCTTAGCAATGCCATCTCAATAGCTCATGATAGAAAAACTTCTTAGCGGGAGATACGGTAGGTGTTTTAAGCTACCTACAGGAAGCAGCTTGCCCGAGAATCGGAGAGTGCTTTTGAGCTCGGTAGCAGTGCATTAACCTCGGACCCCTAGTTATGGGCATCTTCTCCAACTCCGTTGTTATGAGGTCAAGCAACATCATTGACTTCTCCATACCAAATATATGGCCGCCCGAGTAATGGTTGGTATATTAAATAGCTATTACGCAGTGATATCATCGATTTGCTACCAGTACCGGGATAACTGGCTCCCCCCACCACCGGGCGAGCCACATCTTGCGTTGATGCTACATCTTACACTTTCACAAGCCAATTATGTTCACAAAGGGGTATCAACAATCAGGTCCCAATCAAATATCTAAGCCAGACCCCGTGTCTAGGCGAGGGAGCGTACCTTCAAGGTAATCGTTGACATGACTCGGACTATCATCCATCCCCTCGGATCCAATGCCGCGCTACACTACCTCTTGCTTCCCCGTGCATCCGGGTCCGACCCTTTATATCACTAGTAGTATGTTAGCCAAAAACTCAAATCCATCGCGACTCTAAAGCGTTTCTAAGTATACCTACACTATCCTCTTCACGTGTTATTTCGCATACAATAACAAGAACAACAACGCCTATATATCCCCAAAGCTCGGTCTTTAGACAGTTTATACACCCACTTTCACGGATGTTAAAGCGCAAATCTACCAGGCGAGTTTTCATCGCGGCTATAAGAATGGAGGTTGCGTTTATGTTGATGCAACTAGTGTTGCTTAGAATTAAGGACCTACGTACATTCTCCTCTTCACGTGCAATAACAACGTTGCCCACCTACCTCGATTTCGGTCTTTGGACAGCTATACTTTCATTTCTCTTCACATCAAAGCGTAGATATAACAGACACACAGTGGCCACCCAACATATCCATCAAGACGGCAGCCGTTGGAACGTGAAACTACGGACCAGATTGGTATTTTATATTTTGAAACGTTCCGAAAAGAATTAGCTTGGCGGCAGTCCAAATACGGCACGTTGTTTTGACCTGTATACTCAATTGGCTGGGACTAGCACGCTTGGGCCGGATAGCAGTTTGAACAAGTCAATTAATTACTAGTAGACTCTCTTGTCCTGGGCGGTATTGAGTGCCAGTGAATGAATAGAGGGCGCATGAGCCTTCTTTGCTGGATATGATATCTACCCCTGGACCTCGAGTCTAGCATTCTACCTATGCGTCGGCCTAGCTTTATGATGCCGTTTTATCTGTCGTGAAAGTAGAAAATAGGGCTCAAGCTTGCTCAGTCCTAAAATTCGGGCTATCGAAATCAAACAGCTTTCATGGTGTTTGTTGAATACAACATCTACCTGCTTTTGTTTTATTCGCATGGAAGCTATTCGGCTCGACATTGTAATTCGGGTCCTCTAGACCGTCCATCACCTAGTTGCGACCAATAAACGCCGATGCCTTGTGGGCCCTTCCTACCACCGACCTGGTATAATAAAGGCGAATCTTGTACCCGTCTTAGACGCCTTCCGAAACGCCGTACCTCATTGCTGACAGAAGTGAGAGCCTTGTGGATTGCTCCGAATAAGACCAGCTGTATCAAGCTGGCTACTATGACAGTACAAAGCAGAGGAAGACATGAAGCTTCCTGGCCATTATAATAATACAAAACACTAAACACGCCTACGACCTTGATACGTCGTCTTACGCTTCCTATTCCTCGACTTTTTGGTGGGGCTTATGTGATTGGCCCCATCGACAACGGGGGCTGTATCTGCTGGTGAGGCCGTGATGCTCTCCTCGTTGATCTCAACGCCGAGCCCTTTAAGCTCGTCGTCGTCAATCTCGGTAAGTTCCTCACTAAGGCTTCTGTCTGCATTTCTTCCATCACACTGCTCCTCGGCAGCAGATGTCCCCTGCAGTTCAAATTCTTGCAGGTACCATAGGACGCCACCGTCTGTAAGGGCATCCACCGGCTGCCGTCCCAGACTACCATTGGATTGTGGAGGCGTGGGGGGAGCGGGTTGAGAGGTGGTGGGCGCTGATATATAGCCGTTTGTCGCTGGAGGCGTACTGACAGAGTGTGCATCACTCGCACCACTTGCATTAGGCTTTGTTTCCACCACTTCGGAATTTGGCACTGAGGCAGTATCAACACCTGTCTGTGCATTTTCCATTTGCATGTCCGTCTCGATGGCGGACGTGTCAACTTCAATATTGCCATCTGTAGATGCAGCTTGGTTGTCAGCCTCTGCCATTACAACGTCTCCATTCACATCTCTGGGAGTTACGTCGTGTGAATCCGATCCGTTAATAGCAATGACTGCCGCAGACGAATCGACCATGATGACGTCTTGACTCTGCTCTCCTTCGTCCTCACGTTCTAAAACGAGAGGTTTAGGCTGATATTTTAGGCTCGCCTCTATCATGGTCTCTAGTTCCTGCTTGAGGCTTTCGAACGATCGGTGGTTTACCTCTGCCTCTAAGCGCAGCGCTGTCTCCAATTGAGGTTGTACAGCTTTGAGTATTCTTTTGCCAAGTTTTTTGCGGTCCCGGTGGTCGGAGAAGTCGGTTTTCGTAGACACAAGACCAAGGGCTATGCTCTGTGGTGCCTCGATTATTGTATCTAGTTCGGTATTTATTCCATTACGTATCACGTCGCAAAGGTCGTGAGCAAGTGTTAGGGTCGTCGTGTAATACCGCCGATCGATCCGATGGGATATAGGCAATAAGCCGTCATAGAAGAGATTTTTATCGAGTCTATACTACTGTCAGTCGCATATATTGGCATGAATGTCAAACGAACTTACGCAATAGCTTTCTCAATAACTGGTGGCAGAAGCTTGTGAATGGGGAAGTAGCACGTGTCCACAAAGTCGCGCTCCATCTCTGCAGCTTCTAGTTTGCTTTGTTCTTTGGCCACTATCTCCTGGGATAGTGCCTTGAGCTGCTCGAGATCCTTCTTCAGCATCTCAGCGAATTCAATTCTCCGAATTAGTCTAGCGTTGCCACTAGATCCCATTGCCGCAAAATTGCGTCGAGTGAGTTCCATGGACGAGAATGCTTCCATCTGCAGCTGCAATCGCTTCAAAAGTGCAGCGCCACGACGCATTTCTCGTTTCAGCGTCCAATAGCGGCAAGCATCGCTGACGAATTCTTTTCGTTTGAGGAAGTTGAAGCGCTGAAGTGACGACTCGACGATATCAAAGACTGCTTGTGGGATGACAGGAGCTCCTGACGGAAGCTTCCATATCGGCCTTCCCTGTTGACCCTTTTTGTCTCCGAAAACGGCGGACAGCTTAGCTCCCGTTATCTGTGATTCATCGGGTGGATGGTCAGTAATTAGATGCCGGTGGGAAGCGGCTAATGCCATCGCGGATGCTTGGTTATTGGCCCAAAGGCGACCTCGCATGTTCTTTTTGTAGAATTTCTTCGCCCTTTTGGTAGCCTGAACTACATCATTTTCCTTGGCATATTCGGATGGGCAGTGTTTGTCGCACAAGGCTTTCAAATTAGTACTGCCATCAAGAACATCCAAGACGCCAGAATTATTCTTCATTTGTAAGAATAGACGAGCGCGACGAGCACAGGTAACGTGGAAAGCCTGATAACAAGCTTTGTTGCCACATTGAATGCATGCACCCATCTGTTGATTGCAAATATAGCATGTAAGCTTCCATCGGCTCTTTGGGACCTTGTCCACGTCCATGACAGGTTCCATGAAAGTATGGTTGCCAAGTGTGACTTCGGGTATCCACATAGCACAGAGCAGGTGAGCCCATTTCGATGAATTTGTCTGCTTGAAAGCTCCATCGGAGTTAGGACAGAAGATGCAGGTCTAGAAAGAGTTAGCGTAGACTATCAAGGCCATGGAATTCGTGTAGCTTACAGGTACCCCACGCCCAATAAGCTGGCACTTCCTACAATACCATTGGCCTTCTGGGATGAAGGGAACGCCATAGCATTCCTGATGAACCGCCAGATCACACCCGTCACAGAACACAATGGCATTGGTGTTCTCACAATCGCCGTCATCGCAAATGGCACATTTACTATCTTGCTCCTCGCCTGGTTGAGGCTCGCCACTGACAGCTGCTGCTGAGCTTGACCGGGGTCTATGGGTCTGGGGGGGCTTCGGGTTTGGCTTGGGTATTCTTTTCTCCAAGGCGTGCCATTCTTTCTCGATCTTTGTAATCGTAATTTCAAAGACCTCTCGGGTGACTGGGTTCCAACCCTGGCTCTTGCGACGTGCGTTGTAATCCTCTAACCACATATCGTCTTGTTCGTCCATATCGTACTCCACGCGGCCTAAAATATTGGTGGGCTGGTGCAACATCTCGCCATCAACCTTGTAAGCGGCCGAAGCGTCCTGGTCATCCTCGACACTCCCATCGATGGCCTTAATCAGTCGACGGTCGGGTCGGATGTAATTATCGCTCTCCTGATATCCTATGTTCATCATAGCTTTGTCGACATATCGTGCTTGGCCGAACGTCTTGCTCTCGAATAGTAAGATGCGATCGGTCTTGCGATATAGCGGCTGTTTGAGATCAAGCTTCTCCTTGTTGTTCTGACCATGGATGGGGAGCGGAGTAGGAGTGTTCGGTGTGATTGCTGTGTCGCCACGTGTAGCATAGAGGGACTGCCGCGCACCACGCCGCCTCGTGGGAGTGGTGGCTACGATACTCTGGGAGGTAGACACGGCCCCGTTGGCTGGAGCATGGGGGGAAGCATGGGTTTGATCCCGGGATGGACTGCTAATATCATGGGCATGGGCATCTGCAAATGCAGTTCTCACAGAGGGCGTCTCGGGCATAGGCTTAGCAGTGCCATCGACATCTTCGGCATGGAAGAGCATGAAGGTCCTTTCGATTTCCAGATGAGGATGGAACTCCTCCCAGCCTCGTTCTTCCCGGGGCTTGTAGCCCTCGCTCTGCACGACAGCGGCTGCCACGGCAGCTGCCGAGCTGATCTGCATCTCGTCGTCTTGCTCGATGCGAGTTGCAGTGCGGGTTCGGGTGCTTCGCTCGCGTCGTGGGGGGTAGAGGGCGAACAATGCTGCCGAGCCGGCCGTGGCGGGACGAGTCTGAGGACGGGTGACGGTGGTCGCGCCGCTGTCTGCTGCATCTTGATCTTGGTCTTGGTCTTGTTCCTGTTGTTGCTTGTTTAGAACCCGGCTGCTGCCTCCGGGCCCGCCTGGTGCATATCGACGGCGCTTCGAAGGAGGCTCGGTTGCCGCCACAATGCTGCTGGGCCGAGCGCGTCGCGCGGTGCTGGTGCTGGTGCTGGCCGTGTCGGACTGGCGAGCTCGCTGGCGAGTGGAAAGCGTCGTCCTTGGGGTCCTCGGGTTGGGGGCCATACTCTTGACGTTCGATCCGTCGCAGAAGCGCGACGGAAAGGCGCAGCAGAGATGCAGGCAGGTCAAAATCAGCGCGTCGCAAGGGGCGATGCGAGGGGCTCAAGCTGTGACGGATGGCAGCAAGAAGGCATTTGACAAGGCAAAAACAAGTTTTGTGGGGGGACTCAGTAGCACGGGTGAGGTTGGGGCGGCTCCTTCTTGTCATTCGTGCTGTGGCCGGGGCGGGTTGTGGAAGGAGCAACGGGGACGCGGTCTTGCAAAGACGTGATGTAGTTGCAGAGGTGCAATGGTGTTGGGAAACTACAGTCAATGTTATGTAATCGGAGGCCCCACTTTCCCAATTGATAGATCCCCGCTTTTTTGGGAGCGTGTCCCGGGGGCGCTAAGGCTCGCCCCTGACAGCCAGAGGTAGGTAGATGTACTCCGTACCTCTGGTGCAACACATTGATCATGGCACCTAATCGTCGTTCCATCTGACCTACCCGCTGGCATGTACATCGATCCCATTCATCTATCCGCCGATGCAGGTACCATATGGCTCTACACAATTGCCATAGGTAAGCACTCTAATTGTTAGCTCGAGATACCTACTCCACGATAGTAGTTCTATTACTTGGCGTAAAAGCTTGTAAAAATATAGTACCTACACCAGGCTGCATACTAACAATACCTTGAGGACTCTATTGTTCACCCCTCCCAACAATCCCTATATTCTCAAACCGATCTATGAATTGAGGCGATCCGATGCGGTTGCGTACTGCCGAGTTGGAGCTCTCCTTTCAATTGCGCTTAATACGCAGTCAGCGGGGTGGGCTCGTTGGGAGACATCTTGCGATATTCATGCGCGCCAATCAGCAGCCACGCGCATCTTGAATATCGACAGAGTGGTGGGGTTTGTTTGACTAAAACAACGTTCCAATCTCGAAACCTAGATTCAGCCCTATGGAAAGCAGGTCGTTTGGGGTACGACCCTGCGTGGCCGAGTTGGGGCGTCTTAGCCGCCCTCTATTTACCTGCCTAACTGACTGGTTGACCCCGTTGTTCCCCCTGGCTAACTATTACGAAGCCCGCGAGACCGGCCTATCAGCTACGCTCCTAATACCGCACTGGCTTTGGTCGATGTCCGACACCGAAGTTCGTCATGCTCCATATAACCACTCGACCCGGACCCTTAGGTACTACCTACCTTACGTATATCGAATCCAGCTGCAGCGATATATTTGCCTATACTAGAAAAACCTAACTTTACACACATTTATGGATGTACCATCGCAGCCATGTCTTCATTATATTTGCCCTACAATTGTTTTGAATTACAGCGAGATATTCCGCTCTTTTTAATTGATCGACCGTTACGTACACGCAATTCTCATTCGGTGGCGACAAATCTCGACGCCCAGCTTGTCTGCATTACCAACATGTCTTCGAGCCCAATAATCAAACGTCGTTGCGACTTGCCCACGGTGCAGCTACTGATGCTCCAGTAGCGATACTCAAGTAATAAATGTGCAGTGTTCACTCAAACCCCAGATGCTTCCCATGAGGTCGGTTCTTCACTCAGGAGAATCAGGACATACTCAAGCTTGGGCCAAAGGGATTGGCCACAAAGATCCACCCCAAAAAATAAGAAAAGGAAAAGCCGATGAGCGTTCGGTACGCTGCCAACAGGCTCAGTGGTCATTGAGCACCTGATCCATCTTCTACCAGCACGATCATGCTTGGCTTCATTTGCGTTATACTTCCTATTGCGCCCGCCACCCTTAAGCCCTATGAAACAGCCATACTTCAATCGCCAAAGCATCTCACCGATCCGATTTGATAATCAACAAATGAACGTTATACGACGCACTCAATCTTCACCGAACCCCCTCGGATATTATTCCCACAACACTTATCTCTTCCATAAACCTTGTACGCCATAGTTTAGGTGCGCTGCTGAATGTGCATGTTGTGTCGATTATCTGTTGTGCGCACTCTACCTGAGAAGCGAGGACATACCTCCGTTCCCGCAGCAGTAGTCAAATAGCTCTTAGCCAGAGGTTTGATCTAACCTGCCCAATAGGCTACTCGCACACATAAGTAGGTGAGTATGCAAACCAAGCAACTGGTAAACCCAATAGCACTACTAGAGATTGAACCACCAACTCGATATAGATATTTGCCACTTGATGTAAAGCCATATTATTCAATCAATCAAGACATAGGGATCTATCGTTGACCCAGTATCTAAGACAGCGAAATTCTCATTCCAAGCCTGGTATTCTCTCCGGTCTCGGTATGAAGCTGTTAGTATGTCTACTAGTGGACCTAAGTCGAGTCCAGGTTAGTAGTGTGGCATTCTCAGGAACAGTCATTTTGTCATTTGATTGAGAAACACTTGATCATATAATTGGTCTTTAGAGCTGCATGGGACATATAGTCATCTCTGACAAACAGACAGTCCCCATTGTCTCCCCCTATACTATGTATACTTTGACTATTAGAACAGCACCGCCAAGTAATTATATTCAATATGTATTCCTGCTATACGGAAAACCTTCGGATAACCTCGGGCGTCTTGTGTTCCTCCGCTTTCCGTGGTGCTCTGTTGCTCTTCGGTGGGAGTATGTCATAATTCCACTATATAAGTGAGTAAATGTAGTAAGGCTGTTCGATTTGGCAACGCTCGAAGATTCATAGATAGAAGATTCTCAACGCCTGCTATCAACTTGGTCACACCGTAATATCTCGAATGTAAACTTCTTACCGTGAAGGTAGGGCCTACGGCATTCTGATCTCGACTCATACTCTACTTGAGCAGATTGTACGCGCGACAGATTCGCTGTTAAACATTCTACGGGGGGAGGCTATAGGGAGTCGAAGCAAGTCTTCGGAGGAGTAGTGATCGAACATCACGGAGCGCATAGAAATCAGTCTGTAGCTAGATTCTAGGCAAAGGTGTAGGGCAGTGTTCAATAGACACCCAGGTAGATCAATTGATTTTCCGACCTTCTAAATAACTGAAAGGGGGTGCAACAGACCTATATATACGCAATTGGTGGTCGTGTGTAAATAGCCTTCTGGCACTCTAGCAGGCTCAATAATTATACGCAAATCCATTGATAGGATCCCACTAGGAGTGAATCCTCCCTGCACACGGATATTAAGTCTCCAGTATGAGCATAGCGCCCTTTGAGACAAATGGTAAACCTACTTTACGGGGCGTTTTTTCGAACCCTGAACGAAAATATGCCTACCATTTTGCATTGATTTCGACTGGGGAAGAAACGGTTGGCTCAGACATAGAGTTATCTACCATGGAGAAAGCAAGCAACAATTTAAGCAGGCCGAGCTTGTTTGCCATTGCTAGTATTTGAGGCCTTCAAGACCGAATAATGGTGTAACCAACAGATACGTAAGATGTGTCTTGGACTACAATTTCGTGGACATTGCTGTTGGCACGATGCTGTTCACTGAAAAGACTAATGAAAGTGGAGAATGAAGAATGCCATCCTTTTTTTATTACCGCCACTCCGCCGGGGAAGCAGTTGTCTCTCTATTCTTAACCTAACAGAACGCCCGCGCCTATGTAAATGCAACAAATCAATGCCGCCATCCAACACATCTCTCATATCATCATGTGCTGTGGACCAACGTAAATGGAGTATTTGGAATCAGAGCAACGGCAAGACTGCAAATCCAGCCAGGGGAAATCCGATCGAAAAAATTTTGATCAAAACGAACATGCTGTATCATGTTCCCGGCATGGACGACTATCGAATCGATGACGAGATGCAGATGCGGTTATACAATAGAAGAGGATGATGCCAATCCAGCCGGCCAACGCCAAACGCTATGCTTGACCCAACAAAACAACAAAGGTATAATCCAACAATGGAAAGGGATCGAGATTGCCACGAGTTCATCATGATTTATAACATGTAATGCAATTTTCATGGCATCGCATAATTATACTAGCGCACCACCACTGTGAATGGCTGGCGTGCTGGGCATCCGTGATGTTCCGGAACCGGGGTGAATTTGCGAGGATGGGCCAAAATCAGTGGCTATAAAGGCCGGACGGGAAGCATCCCAATTTTCTTCGTCTAGAACGCTGAGATAGCCGTTCCCGACTTTGTCTCTTAATGTTTCGATCTTTTGCCGATAGATTTCTCCACCGGCATTCCAATCCTCCAAGTTGCTCCAAGGTTGTCGTGGTTCAAGCGTGGTAGACGAGGTAGCCGGCTTTGAGACGGGGTTGGTGTCAATGCGTGGTACCACTGGTGGGCTGAGTATGGTTGATGGGCTCGACTCTCTCGGGGTAATGACAGGCAAATCTTGCTTTTCTGGAGGCTGTGATATGCGATAGTTGCTCTGTGGGCTGGCGGGTGTAGTATTATCTTCTGATGAAATTTCTGATGGAACGGGCTGCGAGGTATCAACGGTTGTGTGCTCGCTTGTTGCTAAATCCACAATACGGCGTTTTGGGGTACGACGTCTTCGCGTAGAAGACGTGTTGATTTCGCTCGTAACAGCCTTAGGTGTGGGACGAGGTGGTCGCTCTTTCCGTAACATGGTCGATTGTCTTGGTCCGTCGTAAATGATGGCTGGTTTGCTCACATCGACTACAGGTAGTTCGGGGACTGTTGGCTTCACGACGGGGACAGCTGCGGGAATGGGGACCCGTTCCACGAGATATCTTCGTTCGCTTGATGTTGGTCCTGCAGCGTCGATGATAATGTCTTCAGTAAAACCTGGGGTCTGGCGAAACAAGTTGAAGATGGTGATGCGATAGTCTCGATGGGTTCGTGCAAATGGATTTCCTTCGACCCATATCTCGCGAATATCGGGGATGCCAGTGAGCCGAGCCAGTTCCATTGGGTCTGTCATGCGATTGTCCCGGAGATCGAGCCGTTCCAGAGGATAAAGCTTTTCAATCCCAGCAATTGATGAGAGGCGATTGGAACGCAGGTTCAAAGCGCTAATGGCAGGCAGTGGATTTCGTAGAAGCGACCGCAACGAACCAATCATACAGTGCGAGAGATTAAGCGCTCGAAGGGCCGTCAATGTGGCCAAACTATCGGGTATCTGTGTGAAAAGATTCGTCGATAGATCCAAGGAGTTGAGCGTATTGGCTAAAGGCATCAGACTTGCCGCGGGCATAACGGTCAACGAGTTGTCTGCCAGGCTCAAGTGTTTCAGGAAACGCCATTTGGCAGGAGGTAAGACGCCCATGGTAAGCAGATTTGAAGCACTATTTCTCGGATTATGCCACGAGTCAGATAAGCTGGAATGAGAGCTGCCAGACCCAGAGCGCTTAACCTTGTGCAACCCTCGTGTGTTGGCGGAATGATGACGGGAGCTCGCGGGACGCTTTGGTGAGTGGCTCCTCGGACGGGTCGATGGATGTGGCGTCGGCTCTTCAATTTCGATCCGAGCAACCGATGCTCGACGACTGCCATGAGGTGACAGGCTCTCGGCTGATTCATTCCCAATAGAACCCATGTTGAGTTCGTGCACTGTATTTCTGCGTTCAGGGGTAGCAGAGACTAGTCCCGGTCGATGTAGTTCGGTGGTTGTGGGACTTCGCTTTGGGCTAGAGGCATGGGCATGAGCACCGGTAGGTGTTGTCTGGGCTTTGGCCGAACGACGGCGTCTCTTATCCATATCATCCAGAACGATATCAATCAAGATATCGGCCGGATCTTCAATACTTGCATTTTTGAGCGTAAGGGATCGTATTTGTTCAGCTAAGCGGTCCCATCCAAAAAACTGCCGGAAATCAATGCCGGTAACCTCCAGTGCCTGGAGGTTTTTAAAGACATAGAGAGGGACAGCTGAATCGAAGGGAAACTCCTCATATCCGCGGATCAGTTTCGCACGCCAATCCGGGGCCAGGCGCAAGCATGGAATCTTGGTGAAGGCGGAATATAGGTATTTCAGATCGGCTTGGATGGCGGCTTTTTGCTTTTCATTACGAGCGGCAGCAATACTTGACCCGATACCGAAGCTATTCCATAAAGCAGACATGCCAGTCATGACGCTCCGTATACTAGAAACTGAGCGGATTGAGACCGCATCAGATCCACGACTCTTCGTACGTTGAGATGGGCTCAAGAAGGATACATAGTTGGCCGAAGTAGTACTATCGTGTAAATTCTCCAGACGCACTTTCATTGGTCCAACATTTATGCCTAAGTCTTCAAACCGAGATAGCAGATAGAAGAGGTGGTGAGGAGTAAGAGCGAGCCTAGCCGACTTGGCGGTGTGTGATGTGAAGCTCAGTGACCCTAGAGACAGGGCGCTGGCTAGGGCACTAGACGTCGATGCCGACGTCGAGGGGCGTTCGGGCAGTGGAAGAGTTGTTGTTGACGACGAGGTTTGAATATTAGATACACTTTGGCTTGGGCCATGACGAGGCTGCCGTCGCATTTGTAAGGCATTGGCCAGTGCCTTCTCGTGCGTGCGCACGAAAGTGGCCAGTTGCTGGGAGGTATCAGCTCTCGTCCGGCGACGGCTCGTCGGTCTGCTAACTATACCTTAACAAACAGCTCCCCGTCTTCGGAATCCATCTTTCAACTTGTTGTATACATGGAGACCAACGGGGTTAGGATCATAACGGGGACGTCGGTCCGGTACGGCGAGGCTTCTTCGGGCGATTTGGAGAATGTATTTCGATGATTCACCGCAGTTTGGCCCGGGTTTCTGGCCTGTCGACCGTGGATTCAGCAAGACTATAAGAGAGGACATGTTAGTATCAACCTAAGCAACTGGCACGACTGCTGCCGCTTCGAGGCGGCGCTGTCTCTGCCTGGTCGAGCTGCTAGAGCTGCTAAGCAAGACCAAGAAGGCCTAGATGGATGGTATAGAAGTGCTAACGTGACTTTGAAACAAACGATTGTAGCCTCGTGTTAGATAGCCATGACTCGTAAGTGTCAGCAACCCAGCCGGGCGACTCAGCTATCTATAGCAATATCTCCTCCCCATGAAGCTGCTTAGAAACACAGCGAGTTGACACGGTTCAGGCTGCCCACATAAGCTCGCGGACATCTCGATCACGTAGATGCAGTCACGGACACACTCATTCAGGCGGGACATGTAAAGTGACAAGATGACGCGGCCGACAAGCCAGAGTACAGATATATCACAACCTCAAGTACATAACAGAAACCACCCCAACAACGCGGTTCTCATAACAGCAAATCGGGACGCCGGCTGGCGATACTCTCGAGATACATAGTCGTACACGTTGGAGAAGGCACCAAGAAATAAAAGAAAGAAGAAAAAAAGAAAACAACAGCTTGCCAAAACATACCTCGAAGAATCCCGATATTATTACTTTCTATGCCCCTCGAGAGACCGTCTAGGATGAGGACCTGCGCTCAGAGCACACGAAGGAGCGTGAAGAGGCAATACGGCCGGGAAAGCAAAGAACAGGAGCGAAGACGAGGCGATCCCCAGACCTCGACGTGTCGCGCTGCACCCACGAAGACGTGGTGATGGAGTCGTAGGCGGTGGACACCAAAAAAAGGCGAGAAGGTCGGAGGGACGGGACAAAGGCAGAAGGCTGCGCCCTGGCTCGAGTTATACCAGACTGGCTGGGGTCGTAGCAGAGTCGCAGCCCCCTGGTACGGTACTTGGTGAAAGGGACTGCAGCGTGGGACTCACCCTGTAAGAACAGAAGACAAGACCAGACACAATTGCCAAGCTCAGGAAAAGGCCAGGGTGCTAGTCAGGGTGAGGTGGAAAATGATCAGGGATAAGGTTAGATCAGCAGCATGGAGGGGTACGGGTGGATATCGAAGGTGGTTGCAACTCGACGCTAAACTCGACATGCATATCCTAAGTACAGCACGCTAGGTCGCCTGCAGCATGCACTAACTACCCTATCCTACCCATGCTACAGCAGCCTACTTGATGGCTGTAGGGGTCGACCGTGATGTGCAGGGTCCACAGTGCGATTTTAGATGCGAGAGGCGTCTTCAGTAGCGCATCTAGTGGTACACTGTATACGGTAGGTAGGCCATGCCTAATACTTCTCGGGCAGTAGTCACACACACCCAGAGACTTATCAGTTGCCCTAGTTATTTTAGTCAGTTCCGGCTCGGTCACCTGAACAACGAAAGGAAGCGATAAGGATGGTAAGTAGGGGCGACATGACCAGAGATGGGAAACATGGCCGCCGCAAGGGACACGGACATACCCGTAGAACGGATATAAAAATTCCCCGTCCAGAATCCCGTCCATTCATGTCGGGCATCGAGTTGCATTAAATGACGACCTGGTGCATCTTCACGGTGGTGGAATCGCCTATCAGAACAATAGCCAGAAAAAGTTTGGTGGAGTTCGCGTCGAAGTTGATGTTCTGCAACACTACGCCGCCTGGCTGTGCCAAGCCCCACAGCTCTGCCCGCAGCACAGTTCGAGCAGGACTGTAGCGGGGGTCGCCGCGGCTCTAACACTGTACATACATACTAATCCAGGGAGGTTGCACGCATACGCTGTTCTCGAGATCATTGAACGAAAAGCCGAGAAACTTAATTGACCAACAGCTCTCACCACGTGGTATATACACACTTCCTGTATTCTCGAAATGGGACGAGACTACGCTGATGACTAATTGTACACCTTGTTGTTATATACCTACTACCTACGAAGTAGTTGCACCGCAATGTTCCAGCGTGTAAACTCTGCACTACACCCTCTCACCCTTTGATGAACTGATGTAGGTCTTCATGTCTGTGTGGAGGCCGACATGAGGATTCAACAGGGTGCCAGATGGGCGGCAAAGAATTCGATGGCGTCGCCGAATGGGGTCGCTTGGCCTGCCAATCAACCATTCCCTTGGCCTGATCAGCTGCAAGTCTAACCAATTACTACCTGTTATCCTGTCTGCTGCGGCAGCATTAGACGTACTGCGCTGCGCAATGGGAGCCTGCATTTGCCATTCTCAATGTACATTGGGTGTGGTGACCTGTCAGCTCGTCAGCAACATTAAAGTGATGTGTGCAGCTCCTGTTAGACACTCCTATATACACCTGAGTACTTCGTACTTGCTACATAAGCAGGTGTAGGTAGCAATAAGTACGAAGTAGGCTATGTTGAGATACAAAGCTGGTTTAAGAATGAGGCAACTGTTTCAATATTATTGTGCTTGGGCGTCTTTTACAACCCAACACCTATCCGCATCGTCTGGAAATGAGGACCATCACTAAGTACATAATTAATACACATGACACTTTATATAAATCTACCTGATACCACCACGCCGCAAACAACTACCTACGTACTTACATCATCTTAACGTTGCGGCACATTCTTCCCCCAAATAACTCGGATCATCGGCAATGTATTGACTTTCGCTTCTTTCTATTTTGTTTCTAAGCGCTGGTGTTGGTGGCGGGCTCTTGCTCATGCCAGCCTCAATCTGCCCACCTGACACGGTATCGCTTGAGACATCACATCCCCGTTGCTATCCGGCTAAGCAATTGCATAGACTACCGACTGTACGCAATGCCATGAGCACAAAGGCTCTGCCCATGATCGGCTGATTCTACGTTGCTAGATGCGCCCCGTAAACACATATTAGCGCCAACAACATTCTTCAGTCGTGTTGTCGAAGGCCCGATCGCGGAGGTACTGTACACTAACCCCCCTAGTGGTAATTAACGGCTGTCTTTTGAGGGTTCGCTTTGTTCTTCGTACTAGAAGTCCACACTTTGTGTGTTGTACGGCTAGCCGTTGAGATCGTTGGACCGGACATTAGTAGGCGATGGGCATCGCTGACTGGCCCAGAAGGAGATTAATTGTGTAGCACGGCGAGATCAGTGCCACCAGTTAGCTAGCTCACTTGCCTGCATTTCTGCTTACATCATTCAATCTTAGGTAGTACATCCCCAAGGCCATCCTTTTGGAAAATATACAAGTACATACAGTTTGGATCCACGCCTGCGCGCAGCACTGTATGGGGTAGGTGGATATGTATTGAATGTGTCTTTGCGCCGAAGGACCTCAACGAACTCCAAGTTACTGTAGGTAAACTACTTCATATCACCGACACTAGGTAAAATAGATACCTAGAGACACGTGGTGTAGTGTGAATCAGTATATGGTGCCAGTCTGTATAGATATGAGCCGTGCGATGCGTATTTCATGCGAGTTGGCTCCTTTTGCACGGCTATACGAAGTATTAAATCACGTTCTAAATGAAGACCACAAAGCAAATAGGTGACTTCACATTCATCAAAATGATTACCTCGGCTAGCTCGCAAGCTCCGTAAACGGTACTAAGGATTCTCCATACTCATCAGCAAACTATGTTCTCTTTGAGGGTTGATTCGCAATATTGCTGTTGTTATATCGTTGCGCCGCCGCATTACATTTCGTCAGCGTGCGTGTGTAAGTCAGTTCTCCTTCAAAGCCGCCCCCATTCTCACCTATCAAACATCCGAGATCCGAGAGCCACGCATCTGCCTTCTACAGTCCGGCGAATGAGAGGCTGGGGACAAGAACTCGTGTAATACACTACTACTGGCCTAGACGATCTCTTGAATGGGGACGGTATTTACAATATCAGATCTGCGTGATGCAGGACCCTTCTTGCCTTCGACTTACCCAACCCGCAACTTTAACTACTATGTCGTCATGGCTCCACATGAAATAAGGACGGGTGACTGCGATTGGGAAGCCGCGTCGGGATCTGCCAGCATCTGCTATTTTGGTCTCATCTTTCTCACCCTGGTGACCTGCTGGCACATCTCTCTACGTACGCTACATACAACTCTTAGTACTCCGTAGTTGTGCTCCGTATGCCTACATCCTAATATGCATGTCTACTATTGGCGCCGTGCTCTACCTACATTATGTACTCAGTCGGAAGTAGATACCCCGCCATTCACAATCCCGTCTTACATGTTTCAGACCTCAGTCGACTATCTACATAGTACTAGACATCCTATGTGCTCAGCTCAAGATGGTGTGCATGGCTCCTGATTGGAGGAGAACATGTGCAAGGAACTACAACTTTATACCTTTTACCATCAGGATTCGCAGTTTCCCATCCCCATTCCCATTATGCTGACCTTCTGCCAGGACCATTGCCAGAGACTCCGGAAACCACAGCCTATATCTCGCATACATAATACATGCGTACTGGCTGGGTGGTCTTACAGCATTTCAAAGCAAAAAAAAAATGAGAAGATGGCGCTTGGACGAATTACTGGTCACAAGCGGAAGGTAACCTAGATAGAGGGTTGCAATTCAGCCCACACCGCTCGATTTTACGGCATTGTCAGTTGGGGTAGGTGAGGCTACTGACCACCAGGTTTGGTCACGGGAAACCCCCCCTTCATCCCGACCACGGTCCCTTCGCAACCATTAATCGCAGGGAATATCGCAGGACCTAAACGCACTGCACTATGAAGAGGGAAAGTGTGAGTTCGCCGGTCCTTTGCTCGTGAAAACAAAGCCATGCCGTTATTATTTTAGTTAGATTAGGCCGCGGACTAAACATCATATCGCATTATGCAGAGGCAGTCTGCGAACTGAATCCCATGATGACTACATACTGACAAGGAGCAGAAATCATATCAACGCAATCCAGCGGCGTCCAAAATCTCACGATGCCGGCATAGAGTTGAAAAGCAAAAGTCGATAAGCGGTGGGAGAGTAGTATCTCACACCTCCGAAGGAACACGGAAAGATAACGCGGACTAAGACCTGTGGTACTCCATAATATAATGTCTGTTTAATTGGCTCTTCTTTGCTGAACCCCTGCCGGTTTCCTCGAAATGGCAATGTCCTAGCACTGCAGGACATATAACGGCAAACGTGGAGTGTAACACCACATGAGAAATATGTTATGAGCTAATGCTATCACATCCCGGCCGACTGCTACCACCGAGCCGTGCAGTCATACAGAACCAGTGTGGGACGAGGACGGCTTAAGATCTAGAATCGGTGGCTTACTAGGATTTGAGAATCGCAATTGGGCAGAGATATTGAGGCTAACTCTGTCGCCATCGCGCAATCTACCCGAACCGTGACATTCATATAACACAAGATCAGCGACGAAACGAACGAGAGCCGCTGGCGACAGCCTGCAGGCTCCTAAAGACGTACCGTTTATCAGCATAATCGGGCAGAGTTCGGGCAAAGAACGGAAAATCATGCCTCTCTTGCCTCATGTTTGCCACCTCAGGTACACGTCAACGTCTATCGTCAATTATGCCATCTCATTCAGCAAACAGAGCGCCATCGGCGCCTATCCCACACATTGACATCCTTCGACCCGCTTCTACACTATGCGTAGAATGCACACCCGCATCCCCGATAGAGTAGCGGGCTTCGAAGCCCCTCCTCCTGCCCCTCGTTGTCTTGGGGTTGATCCACTGGTCTGGCACACACCTCGGTCATAGACCACGAACATCCATGAAAGCTAGGCCGCTAGTTCAGCACCTTTCGCAAGATAGTTTAAATGAAAATTGATTCGTATTACTGAGGAATTAGAACATCCTGTTGTCTCTCTCAGAACCCTCACCGCTCTACCTCCGGACTAGGAATGCGGAACGGCACACAGAGCACCGATAGCTAACCGCTGTAGCATTGTTGAAAATTTTTCTGATGGCTTGCAGATCTGCGACACCCTCCCAGCGAAGATACTCATAATGTGATAGGTGTGTGACAATCCCATATTCTTGAACATGGCCGTCGCCACCACAATGCTTGTTGATCCTTTCGAGGCAAAGTGCTTGCAGATGCATTTTCCCGACCCCCAGGCGGTGAAGACTGAAATACCACACGGCTGGGCGGGACTAATATAGTCTGTTCCTAGTGTACAGAGTAGCGCACCCTAAGTATGTTCCAGGAGCAGTTTTCTATTGGCCGCTGTGCAATTCGGTTAAACTTTACTTCTCTTGGCAAGCTAAAGAGCTATGGGATCAACCATAGATAAGCCATGTCTGAAAGACACTCGCATTGGAAACGCACGTACTGTATGCGAATCAGTCAAAACAGGTAGGCGCTGGTCCATATTCAGTTTCTTATTCGACAGACTAACTTGCGCTTAGCCCAATCTGAGATCCATCCTGCTCACTAGCAGATCTCATGCAGCTGTGTTCGGGACTCAGCTGCTTATGAAACATCGAATTATGTATGCCTTCTTCCCTGTACGGCTTCATTTAATCTGTCTATGCCAATAGTCAAAATCAATGTAGCCTCGAAGGATTGAAACACTCCAAGATTGGCAACCACAACACATATGTGAGTTCTCTAGTCTATGCGCAATCCAGAAAACCAACCTTCTGGCAGCCATAGCGAGCGCACTTTGCACTTTTCAGCATGCGAATACTTAGGACATGCAACTAGCCACCCATTGCAGATTGGCTATGATGTGCCGGAGCTACAGCCCAAGCCACCCCCTCATGAGATAGATAGACCGCAATGACTAAATGGTTCGGCCTCGGCCTTAGGGGCATTGCGTCGCAGGTTCAGCAGGGGACGGAGAATCGAATAATCCAGATACGACACCGAGTGTTGTGTAATGTGATAGTCCTAACGCAATTGATCTACACGTACGCAATATTGACGCATCTATGCTCCGAAGATAAGTCCGAAAGAGCCGTCGTGCGCAACGAACTACGTATGGTCTGAGCCACGAGACTCAGAGCAGCAAATCCAAATATATTCCGTAATTTCATAATGAAGCGGCAAAAGTCCCAGAACACAGATCAATTCCGTGTGTCATTGTCAGACCTAATGTCACAGTCTATCTGTATGTAAGTATTGATGATGGCTTGCTGCCGTTTGTTGCACCATATGCTAATACAGCCGAGATAACCTGTCACTGACCACAATACAATGTAGATGTCTGTCTCGTGACCTGCCTTGCATAGGTAGTCGCGGCTTGTATTGCTAATGAGGCCGTTATTTCTTTTGTGTCTGAGTACGATGTCTCACGGAAGACGGATATGGCACATTTTGCTCGGAGAACCTCGGTATTAAGCTGATTATTTTGACACGACCGATATGACATAAACATTCTACTTTTGTGCTTCCTTTTGAAGCCAATCGCAATCTCATCTTACACCTTGCTTCGTCGTTCAAGACTTTGTGTATATAATATTCGTAACTGAGGGGTCGCCTATGTTTCCCTTTCGCGGACAGATGTCAAGATATTTCCTTCGCGTGAGTTCCAAGTAGATCTACTGTGGCAACAGTCACCTCCTGCCGGTAGTATTATCTTACGTTGACAATGCGGTATTATGTGACAAGAGTGGAAATGGTAGCACGAATCTGTGCAGTTCGAGGTAAATTCATAGTCTGATTGGTACATCATTATGCCATTGTTCGGTGGCAAATGGAGACCGTAGAACTTGAATAATAAATATTCATAATGGATACGAATACAATAAACGCCGGGCCGATAGGCTTGTCCTAGAATCGCCACGAAAATTGATGGCAATTTTTGTCGTGTTCAGGGCATAATTAGCTGATACTGCATTCATGACATTATCTATGCTTTCATTGTGATACATAGCATTAATTATACCGTATCACCTACACTCTGCGACAGAAGACGAGACGTAGAGTTTTGTGTTTTTGCCTATAAGCTCTCATGTATTCTTGATGAATACTGTCCAGTGTGAGTATTACGCGATCCGAACTTATGACTACGAAGTTTCCGTGATAATTGCATAGGTACACATGCTCTTTTCATTCGAGCAATCATTTAAGCAACTCAACTGAAAGCTGACTACTTCTTGAGCTCGTTCTTCGGCCACTAAATTGGAAAATAGAAATTAAACCCTTTGCAGACAATAGAACGCGTTTTCTACGTGAGCTGTTCTTAGAAGTCTATAATATATTTTCTAAATTTCAACTCCAACTTTAGATCTGACCGTTCGGACTCATTGCTTTGATGGTAGTCCACAACCGGTCTTCCAATCTATTGATCTTGCGCGCTTCGTCTGCGCTCATCAGTACCTTTCTTTGTTGTACATATCCTATATTACGTCTTTTCTACTATTCTGTTTCGATTCGATGTTGTGTGCTTGTATCTACCTACCTAGGTATGATATCGAAGTACTAACAGGGAAGGAACGGTGCGTGGTTTCCTAATAAATCTACGCTCTAGCACCTACCGTAGCATTCTAGGCCCACCTGCCTACTTACCTGTTAGCAAGCATATAGCTATCAAAAAGCTGCCCCTCCCAACTGACGTTCCCAATAAGCCTCAATGGTCTAGCGGTAAAGTAGTCGCTAGGATAAACTCCTCGAAGTTTACTGAGGGTTTTCCGGTTGAGGCCAGGTAAAAGCAAAAACTTTGCTTTGCAGCTGGGGCATTTGATTCGCTCTGTCCTAAAGCGCCTGACGTACTATGTAAGACCTCGATTCTTTTTTTCTTCTTCTTTCCTTTCTTCCCGCCATACGGGGTGCCTGCTGCGTATGCCTTTCCAGTTCGAAATTTTAGAGTCAATGTTGAATTATACATTGTATACAGTCATTTAGAATTCTAGTCATGCACCCACTGCAATTGCAATACCATCTTCAGAGCGGCATAGAGCAGGCAAGTTGCCTCCTATACCAAATGGCGGAGATTCCGAATTCGGCCTAGGTAGTCTATGTAGTTGGAGAGAAGCTCAAAAGCTGATGGATACATACTTCTGTATTTTTGTTAGCTAAGTGGTTGATACAGATTCCGTATATCTTTAGATATTCTTGCTATCACAGAAACAGTACGTAAAGCAAGCATCAATAATCATTGCTATGTCCTGATAAAGATGACTAAGAGAGGTGAGATGAGGTTGGCTATCTGATTGAACGCCGAGATTTACCCTTATTCGCTGGGCCGGGAGCAGAGAACGCTAGCCCGATATGGATATTCCTTATTCGGGCCAGAGGCGGACCGGGATCACGACGGCGTATGCAGATATACACACGTTAGGTATTCGGACACGTAGAGGTTCTGCTTGCATCTCGAGAGCTTGGCATTGTCGGAACTACTGTTATTATATTTGTCTCTTTCATACATAGATTCTTAAAAGAACTCATTACCCGAAGTTTCTTTGCCGCGTGAGTCGAGATCAATATCTACTAGAAATTGTCGCCATGGCCAGCACGCAAAAGGACCCGGAAGCCATCGAGGCGGCGAGGAGCCTCGCCCACGTGCCGTGGGGAGACGAGTACGAGAAGATGATATCCGGGATGTTGTGCGTTTCCCTCGCCACGAGCACTTCCCAATTTTCAATTTCCAAATTGCCTACATCCTACTAAGAAAAAACTCTAACTAAAAAACTAGGTACGACGCACAAGAGCCGGGATTGGTAGAAGGCCGCTTCAAAGCGCGGCGGTTCATGAACAAGTACAACACACACTTCCCGGACGACGCTACGCCCGAGTCCCTGGTCAAGGACAGAGAGGCCCTGCTGCAGGGGATAATGGGCCGGATCGGCGCCGGCGCGTTCGTCGAGCCTCCGATTAATATCGATTACGGATGCAATATCCAGATCGGAGATAATTTCTATTCCAACTTCAAGTGAGCCGCCTTTCCTCTCTCTTTCTCTCTGGTATTCTGTTTTTTCTGTTTCGTCAGGATCGGACTAGACGAGATGGAATATGGGGAGAAAAAAACGATCCTAACACTTGCCGGCGTGCCGTGCCATTCTCTAGTCTCGTGATCCTAGACTGCGGCATAGTGACGATCGGGAACCGCGTGCAGTTCGGGCCGTTCGTATCCATCTTCGCGGCGACGCACGAGACCGAGGTGCAGCCGCGGCGGGACGGCATCGAGTTCGCGCGGCCCGTGACCATCGGCGACGACTGCTGGATCGGCGGCAACACGACCATCATGCCCGGCGTGACCATCGGCAAAGGGTGCACCATCGGCGCCGGCAGTATCGTCACAAGGGACGTGCCGGACTTCTCCGTCGCTATTGGCGCCCCCGCGAGGGTGGTGAAGAAGGTTACGCCTGTTCCGGACTTATGATGCGTCCTGTCGAGTGTGGAAAGAAATAGAGAGAGGGTGTGCGTGGGAGCATGATAATGCGCGTAGAATGGGAATAGAAACAGAGGAGACGGTCCGTACTAGTCGCATCCAAGTATATATAGAGCATTGCATCACGGGTTACGGAAATATAAAGAATTGATAGAGTACGTAGACAGTTCCCTACTTGGTAAGATCAATCATCGTAGGCTGTAGAATATCTCATGAATAATATTTGTAAAGCCGATATCATTCTGATAAACTATTGAAGCTGAGCGTCAAGCTTACGAACAGCTTGATATGCGGACGAACATCTGGGATGGTTGATTTCCCTATGAGGAGAGAGTTCATGCGTCGGCGCCATCTATATAACCTCTCGAAGCCGATAGGATACGTATGGCATAGCCTTCTGGGCATGCGGTGAAATGGATGACCGATGACATATAAACGCATAGCTCATGCCTTGTGAGGAATCTGTGTAGGCCCCAGTAAACGTACAGAAATACACATCTTTGTCCATGATGAGCTTATGCTAAGGTCTTTGTACTTGGCGACAAGCGGGTGCGGGAGCCTGGTGATATCTACTATGCAAGGCAACATGTCGAGGTTAATTGCTACTAATAAGTTTCCATGCCATAAGAAGCACCTCTTCAATCTTTCAGATTTTCTGACTGTATACGAGCCAACTCCAGATCAGATTGAATTTTCACAATCTGATCTAGGGCCCGTCCACCCTCGAGAGCACGACCATCCTGAATATCCAGCTTATATCTGACGCCATCAATAAACACGGGCGCAAACCCTTCATTGGTCATTCCCCGGCGTATGTTGCCCAGAACTGTCGCAGGTTTCAAAGCGTCGCCGAGGTGACGGAAAGGGGCAGTCATGTTGTGATCCATTTCGGATTGACGCTCTTCTTTGCTCCTGCGGTTCGCGTCGGCCAGGGTTTTAGCGGCTTGCTGCTCTCGGGAAAGGACTCCAGGCTGATGGAACATTCGGTTGACCATAACGACATGCTGCGGCTCAACACGTATCCGCTTTAACGGCAGCGGGATGAGGGATGTGCGGCGAACGGCTATCTCTAGCATGACGGATTTTCGCGGGCCTTGCGCCGAGTGCGCGGCTTGTCGCGCCGTCGCATCAGGAAGAAGTTTGATGTAGCGTATTATAGCGGCAGGCCGCAGAGCGAAAATGGAGGCTATCACGGCGAACATGACGGTTACAGCACCGAAGCAGGCGCCCACCCATTTCGGCATCTCAGGCGGCAGGTATATGATGTTGAAATAACTGTTGACAGCACCTCCGCAGAGGCAGAACAACGCGGCTGAATAGCTCGATATCAGAAAGCTCGTCTGCGGCGCGGCCTCGTAGAGCATCGTCGGATGCGATTTCATGGCCAGGCGCTGGGCATAGCTGAGGCTCGAGGGACGAGAGCGTTGCAACTGTTCGGCGAGCGAGGAGGTGAAAGGCGACTGGCTAGCTTTGGCGCCCGTGGGCAGGTCCTTGGCTGCATTTTCGTAGAGAATGCGACTAAACGAGAAAGGTCTGAGCTGTCGGGACGAGTTCTTGAGGAGACCTGGCGCACATGCCGGCTTCAGGGTGCTTCGCACGAAGAGGACGAAAGAATGGCTAAACCCCCGACATTGGATTTGGTAAAATCGAGCATGCATCACGCATGTATGCAATGGGTAGTAATTTGAACCGTGAAAGATTGGCTGGCCACCCCCGAGGCAGAATTGGCCCAGAGAGATTTTTCTTGAAGTGATGCTCTGCGATTGAAGCTTTAGGTATCTGGGATGCCAATCAGCAGCGGAGCTATCGAGCTATCGAAGGCTCCACACTGCGGGGGGTCAGGTACCTGGGTACCTTCGTACTGGCTTAGGTAAGTGCCTAACAAGCTCCGATTGGGCTCCGTTTTTCGCTCGGACTGTCCCCAACAAGCTGGCGACGGAGATAAGCAGAGACCCCCAAAAGAGTGCAAGCCCCGACAGATCCCTACCGAGATCTTCAATTGGCTTGACGGGAATTGACGGGAAGGTCAACGGCGCCAGAGAAAAAAAAGGCTCGGTTGAGCTTCAATTGTTCTCCTCCCCACCAGCCACGATGGCATCATTTGCGACGGCAACACGGCTCACTGCGAGATTGGTGAGCCGGCGGACGGCCCACGATGCCGTTGCTCGAGGTTCGTATTGCGCGCATCCTATTCTTTTCTCTGCTGCTACTGCTCGTTGCTTACGCGCTGTGATGTCCGGACAGGCTTCCGCACCTCGGCTGCCTCGCTGGCCGCACAGAACTTCACGATGCCCGCGCTGTCGCCGACCATGACCGAAGGCAACATCGCCAGCTGGAAGGTCAAAGAGGGCGACACTTTCTCCGCTGGCGATGTGCTGCTCGAGATCGAGACCGACAAGGCCTCTATGGACGTCGAGGCCCAGGACGACGGCATCCTCATGAAGATCATGCAGGGTGACGGCAGCAAGAGCATCCAAGTCGGCACGAGAATAGGCGTCATCGCAGAGCCCGGCGACGACATCAGCCAGCTCGAGATCCCGGCCGAAGGAAAGCCCGTGCAGGCCGCCCAGAAAGATGCGCCAGCCGAGAAAGAGGAGCCGAATCAAGCCGCTTCCCCGGCGCAGTCCGACGCGCCGAAGCCACCGAAGAAGTCTGGAGAAAAGGCGCCGCCGCAGAAATATCCCCTCTACCCATCGGTTGCGCATCTCTTGAAGGAGAACGGGCTGAACGAGTCCGCGATCGCCGACATGACCCCCACCGGACCTGGCGGACGACTGCTCAAGGGCGATGTACTGGCTTACCTGGGATCCGTGTCCGCTAATCGGCCCGAGGAGATCATGAAGCGGTTCAACCACAACGCCCACCTAGACCTCTCTAACATCAAGATAGCTGCTCCGAAGGCCGCGCCGAAGAAAGAGAGCGCTGCCGCCAAAGAAGCCCCCGTTCCCGAAGACCGTCTAGTGTCGTTGCCCGTGTCATTGGCAGCCGTCATCGAAGTGCAATCCAAGCTGGAGAACACCCTGGGTACCTTTATACCCCTGTCTACCTTCCTCCAACGTGCCGCCGAGGTCGCCAACGACGCCTTACCGTTGCCATCCAACTACAAGCCCACTGCCGATGAGCTATTCAACCAAGTCCTGGGGCTCGACAAAGTGGGCCCCAAGGCCTCGCAAGGCCGCTATTTGCCTCAGATTGCCGCTCTCCCTCCATCCAGCCTGACTGGTGTTGCTCCGAAGCCCCAGACTAAAGTAGATATTATCGACTTCCTTACCAATTCGACCAAGAAATCGCTCCCTACAACGAGAAAGATCCCCACTCAGCCAGGTGTGTCCACTAGTACGAACTTCTTCAGCCTTAAGGTGCCGAAGGATGAAGAGAAGCGGGCTCAGGTGTTCTTGCAAAGAATGAAAGCCGTGCTAGAGTCTAAGCCCGGTAATTTGGTCTTGTAAGATTGGCTGAACGTGGAAGGATATTACTATACCTGTAGATTATATAATGAAAACGCGCTTATAGACTTAAAAAACATAACGGTAGTTTTGGAGACAATGAGGGCTCCTTTTCGCTCAGTTCATCGCCGAGTCTTTGATGTTAAGAACCTACGCAATCGAAGAATACTCGCCTCATTCTCATACTGTTTCTTTTTCACTTTCTTTCAAAACTTCAAGTAGTCGCCTTACGTTTAATGACGAGACTAATTGTCAACGCAAGCATCTATCTATCTTCAATTGCTTTTATTCAACTGATATAAAAGCTACGCTCTACATGCAGATTATTCTTCCTACTACTACTAGCAATGGAACAATACACGGACATAGATCCAAAGAGCTATCTCGTTTACGGTAGCCATACGCATTGGTATCTGAGTGCATACAGAGCGTAGCAAGGGGGGAGAAATGTAATTGCAAGCAGGGTATGATTTACCGACCGGGTACCGCCGCGTAGACCGGTCAGAGATTAAGTGAGGCGAATACAACCCTCGCTTAGCTTTTCGGCCAAGTTCGTACATTTTCCCCTGCCGCCGCCGCCGCCGCCGCCGCCTCTCGGATCCTGTCTACATTACTACTGATAAGGCTCATCGGTGATAACTGCCTTCTCGTTATCATGGGGCAGCGTTCCTCGACGCACACCGATTTTTATAGCAAGAGTGAGCCTGTAAGAGCATTTATAGCTAATATAGTTTTATGATGCTATTTATGTGACAGGCAGATTATGTAGGTTCTCAGGCTCTCATCCGTGAAACCTTGCGGAGCAGATGGAACTGTTGGAAGATACAGCGGGCAGTGCAGATATTACCTACTGCCCCTCATGGAAATTTACATGTCACTTACTCCATTATACCTAGGTACAGCATTTGCTATCCACATTACAACCACAACGAAACCATTGTCAGGAGACCCTATTTAAGATAGACATATGCGCCCGTCTTATACCATATATCGTTGGATTTGTAGCCTTAATATGTACCTAGGCAGTATAGGACACCTTCAGTGTGGCTTGTGTGTATGCGGGTAGGTATGGAAGTCGCGTCACCCCCTCGGTCTTAGTGCCAGGCCTAATTGGCAGGTAGATAAGTTGAAAAGAAGCTGCTCACCTTTAACAGACGTTCCCCTCCTACTCCGGTGGCGCAGTGGTAAAATAGTCGACAGGACAAACCCAAACGGGTTTTCCGGTCGAGGCCAGGCCGCAACATAAGTTTGCCAAGGGGTATTTGACTAAAGAAACTATGATAACGATAGACACGCACAAATAGTCAATGCCTCAAGCGCCTGACGTCCTATGTAAGACCTCGATTCTTTTTTTTTCTTTTTTGAAGAAAAAAATCCTTATATCAACTTATTCTACATTCGGTTCGAACACGAGGCCATTCAACATCAACAAAATAGTCTTATCATCCATTCATGATTGCTTTGTTAAACATCTCTCAAGTCTGCAACTCCGTCTACTATGCTATACTTTCCGGCTCGTCGCTGGCCCCATACGGCACGTTGGAAACGAGCAAACAGCCCGCCCGATGCTCATCCATAGACCATCATGCTTATTATCGCCACTCCTCCCGCGACTCACGGCCTGACAGATCTCTTGTCGTATGCGGTCCGCCTCACGTTGCCATTCCACTGCCTCTTGACGCTCAGCATGTCATCCTGCCGCGATGGCAATATCTTCTATCAAACGTAGCTACCATAGCAGTCTGTCTCTTCTGATCTCCTAAAATTTGATAGAAACGTTATTTTCCTTTATTAACTAGGGGAGCACTTACCTAGCCTGGTAAAATCACACGGTCCCCTTCTGACCCCTATCAGTGAAAGAGAAAGAATGAGTCAAATCAGGCCCCCAAATTTGCATCTTCCCCAACTTCGACGTTTCGGTAACGACTCGTAGTTGATCTAGTCCAAAATATTCAGATGCTATACGTCTCCTCAGGAAATATTTTTCCAGCTTCCAAAGAGGTTTTCCTGGATCCCCCTCTAGAAAAAAGACTTTGAGATATTCACATTGGCTCGCGCTATCATAGGCGTGAGAGACAAGCTTGTTACTGTAATCTCTCGCCTACTTCTTAATATCCTCATTATGGTTCTCGATTTTGCCACGAGTACTACTTTTAAACTTCTTCCTATTATTTCATTTACTTTCTTTTTTTTTTTTTCGCTAGCGTTAGCGTTTAATTCCGACCCTAAGAGCTAAGAGGAAGGAAATCTTCGCTGCCACAGCAGCTCGGGTGGCAATGTTTCTAGGTAGGGCCTAGACTCATTTCATAGAATCTTTACAGGATCTCAAGCTCGCGAATTGTGATAGAATATGAAAAATGCTTGTGTTCTATAAAATACTAAAAGCCAGCTCGTAAATTCTACCTGAATTTCAAACAGACAAGAGAAAATCTTTCTTCATACAGCATTGTGAGAAGCCAATGTAAACCTACTTAAGCCCCTATGAAGAGGACGAAGTTGTTTGGATATTGAGAAATACTAGAAAGTGGATGTTGAATGGCCCTGGATCTTTAATTCAAGACGTGAGTTGCACTGCTGGTCCTATCACTAATGTTGTGTAAAAGGGAATTTTCGACTGAACGTGACCCTTCCAAGGGTTATTTATCTTTATTTATCATGCGTGTCTTATAAATCGTGGGGGTAGCAATTTCTCATGAACTATATTTGAATTCAAATTAATGAACATGAGGTTAGTTCTACATCTTCATCAACTTACTAAGATTTATACCTAGATATACTACGACAGCGCGAGCGCTTATAGCAGCCCCTTGTTTTCGTACCATGGCAAAATAATCGTAAGATCCCGCGCGGTGCCCTACACGCTCGGCGCCACTTGAATACGGATAATTAAACGAACCCGAAACGAAGTTACATGTTTATAGTAACATTGCTTCTTATTAGTAGTAAGAAACATAAGGATTAGGTTTTTTTATTCTAGGACTTGCGGCTGGATAACGCCAAGCTGATGCGGAAGAGATTTTTGGAGAAGGACCTCGAAATCTCCCTAGTTTCAAGTCAAGGGACTTGCCTGCTCATAGATTTCTATCGGGTGGTCCCGGGATTTACAAGATGAATATGTACATACGGAAGACAGGAGTTCATGAACAAGATCACTGTGGTACAACGAATGTGTGTCATCCGATAACACTTAGAAACTCTAAAAACACATAACCGTTCAGTTGTTAATGTGTTCTCGCATTACCAATAATTTGCTAGTCTTGATATCGCGCCAAGTTGCCGTACAAGCAAATAGAATGTTGGATATTCAAAACTATGAGTGTATGATCATAGTTCAATCTGTATAGTTAATGACATCATTATTCGCTATGAATGTCTATGACAACTTGAAGATATCTACTGTGTAAGCTGTCAAGATGTCTAGATCTCCGCCACAATTGCTGAAGTATGGGACAGTATACGGATGCTGATCATGGACTTTTACGTGCCAAGCCCTGCATGTTGTCCGAGACCAATGTTGGAGGGCACTAGATACGATGATCACAGCTGTGACAAATGGCGCCTAGCGGAGGCTTGACGAATAATAACGATTTATTGAGATGGCTTGGCTCTATATATATTCGTTCGGCACCGTCTTCGGAACTTTTGTTCGTCGAAACAAGTAGAACACACTGCTTACTTAGTAGTTTTCCGGGATCAGTCGAAAGGGTGATGTTCGTTATTGGGAATCCTGCGAGTAAAGCCGTTGTGGTGCACTTCGTGATTGGTATTGCTCAATCTTTCGTCGCACGGTTGTACCTCAGGGGTGGAGATGGGGAGGAATCTGCTCTTGTGGGAAGCTGCCTACCTGAACGAACTAGGAAAAAACAAGAAGCTTTTTGGGCGGTATTGGCTCCCAAATTGAAGATCAGGGCTGTAACTCAATGTTCGGGACTGTGTAGATTTCTAAGCCGATCTGAACTGAGGGATAATAGTGGCTCTGCGTTACGATGCCTCGAATCATTAATATTTTATGACATTTACGGCCCTTTCTCTCTTTACTTTTCAAAATAAACCAATGATGGCTTCGTGACAGTAAGTACCTAGGTAGATTGGTATGAAGCTTTTAAATCCTATAATGGATAGAAATCGTTTATGAAATAATACTCTTTATGCAATGCTGCTATCTTGAACCAAATCCCGAGAAAGCCCGATATTTTCGTGATCAACATGATGGATAGGTGTCCAGTTTTAGCTGGAGGCCCGTATGCTAGAGGCACATTACTGTAATAAGCTGAGCCAGTCGATAGACAGAAGGTATTATGTAGTACGTCATGGAAAAATATCGAATTGAAACCCTAAGCCTCTATCTGGCATTCTTCATATGCAAATTTGGCGTACATAACCGTCAGTAAACGGTCTTTATTTATCTGCTGTCAAACATGTTTTCGAGCTGCGGCATAGTATTGTTAATTCGATAAATTTTGACGGCGGCTATACACATAGTACTCATGGCTTACTCCTGGACTTGTCACGAATTCTGCTGATACTCGGGCTGTCTGGAAGTTGATTAACCCAATTAATATATTTCTGCCAGGAGAACGCCTCATAAGCTATGCGGTGTGTGCAGTATTACCTCGACCGCATAAAAATGTCTTGCGTCCAGGCCCAACGTGCCCCAACATGCTCCAATGTCAGCCCCGGATGACATGATAAAGAAATGTGGCAGCAGTACATGCATGGATGATTATGCTACATCGTGACAGAACCAGGATCAAACGAGGCGCTGAGCTAGTAGAGACCTCGCATGAGCATTGGTACACACAATATTGCTGCCGACCCCTGCTGTGAAACCGAGAAGTGACACGACACCCGAAGGAATTCAATGACCGCGCGATCCCTATGCATAAGCTCGCTAATAATAACCAGTAGCAAAAAGTCCCAACTAGCTGTCCAACAGCGTCTCATCTGCCTCCCAATCTTCCCATGTTGGGGAATCGAAGCCATTAGGTCGTGTAGCGCGTACGTGTCCAACTTTCAAGCCTTGGACCTCGAGCGCTTCTTTAGGCCATCTCACCACACCACCAAAGCCCACACTATATGTACTCTGCATCACATTGTCTCCAAAGAGTCTCGGGTGGAGCCCGCGAATGCTACGGAGCGCACGCCTCCCAACCTCGTCGACTGAGTCGCTATGCCGCAACGCAAAGAATTGGGGATCATGGCGACGTCGTAATTCATCTTGAACTTCTGTCGGATATGAGCCGAGCGAGAGAAGAAAAAGATTGTATTGCGAGAGACTGGTCCGACATATCCAAGAGCCACCCTCGGTGGCGCGCCGGTAAATACCAGACAGTGCTACAATTGTTCCCAGACAGCCCGTTCCATAGTCGGACATTGGGAATGGAGGTACCACAGGCTCGTTTAGACCCATGAAGTTGCCTTGCTCCCATGCCACGCCTGTTACGCAGTCTGCAATTTGCTGCCAACCTGGCCGACCCGCCCACTCAGCACCTGGCACATCCAATCCCCCGAAACAATCCTCCGCTACATAGATTATCCCTCGGCCTCGCTTCGCGGCCATAACGGCAAGGGCTTCCGGCGAGTATCCCAAGCGTGCGATTGTACTGGGGCGGTAGCCGTCCAGGATCACATCAGCGGTCGCAAGAAGATCTTCGAAAGTGGCACGATCAGCCGGGTCCTTGAGGTGGAGCGATGTCGTGTGCTTCCCAGTGTTTACGTCTAGTTGGAAGAACGGTACATCAGGGAGCCGAGATGAAGTAACCTTGAGCACTGAGGCGCCATGGGCTGCGAGGGACTTGCCAATCGTCGGACCAGCAATCACACGACACAACTCGATTACACGTATTCCGTGAAGACACTGGAGCTGAACCACTCTGCCTCTAGGTTTTACAAGTGGGACTGGCGGTGTGGTCAGCTCGAGAGGTTGCACCGTAAAAGGGGGGAGTGAATGCAATTGGCGACCGTGAGGGGTTTCCCTGTACTGATCCAATGTAAGTACAACCGTGCCGGCTTGTCGGAACCGCTGGTTCTGTAGTTCTAGCTCTTCGACGGAAAATCGTTTGACAGCACTCTCGATCGTCTGGATACATTGACGATAATCGATTAAGCCAGGACAGAAGGCAGGCAGGCCAATCATATTGAGTGTCTTGCTTGCGTCTAAAGATCCATGTATATGATAGTACGTCCCTGTGTCTCGAGCTTGATAGAGGCCCGCAGAAAGGCGTCGGTATAAGATCGACTGAGCATCGTTCAAGTCGGTGTCTAGGTGTATAGTATTAATTGACGCGCATCGAAAGAAACAGGAATGAGTACACACCGGGCAACTTGAAATTGATCTTGGGATTAGATTTATCAAGCCCGTCGAGAGTCGTGATGTAGGCGGACATCAGAAAGCAGGTCACCCGTTCAAGATTTACTGTGATTTTCCTTCGAATCTCTCTGTGTCGTAAATCTGCGATGGCCGCCACTATACAGCCTTCAAGTGCTTTAAGTGCTGCGCAGGCTTCTTGCTGCTTTAAGGGACAGGGAAAGCAAACCGAATCCCCGGTAGCAGAGCTGTGGTCGAATACCACATCTCGAGCATACATGGAGAATTCGGCCAACAGCTCCGGCCCAGCAGCATGGAATAGAATATCTAAAGCACGCCGAGCATTATCGGTCAGCGAATAAGAAACGCATTTGCGCGTCGGGCTTGTGTTTATTGTCGGTTGACTGATAGTCATGCTCATCTGCGACACGGCGAATTGCTCTTCAGATGCATTACCGCGATGAAACAGAAACATATAATTACAAATGCAAGCTACTTGGCTGCCTTTAAACCTAGGGTTCGCGCAACCTCACCAATTTTTACAATCGTCTCTATGGCTACAATCGGTACTATCATGATGCGTTCTATGTAGTAATCACGACTCGGAAGTGAATAGTGTTTCGGATGCGCTAACAATAAGCTACATCCGAATTGGCTTGTCCGTGATACATTCTTCGGCAATGAAGCGGTAGACATCCTGAGCAGATATCACGAAGCTGACCGCTTCTATCTTGGCGAGACCGAAGCACGATCGATCAAATTTCTAAACGCGTAGTACAACCTCTCGTCGGCCAACTAGTGGTATTTGAAGTATTGGTTATATCGGCCAATATGTTAGTGCGCGCAGCGCCCTCAGCAGCGCGGAGCGAGGGTGTTAGTCTTCGGACTGGTAATGGCCGATATCATCAAACGCTAAATGATAGCGTGGCTAGAAGATGACCGAATCATACTCTGCCAATTCCAACATCAAGCTCGATATGATGCAGGTTAATCGTCTAGTATGGGCTGAAGATATGTAACTAGTTTATAGATAAGGGGCTACTGGAAAGCAACTTAGAAAAGGCACTCCAAAATACTGGCACTTGTTGGTACTGTAACAACGAGAACAGAACATCTCGGAGTAGATTATGAAAGAATTTAGAATAAAAAGAAAAAAAGACGTTGATAACGTGCGCCTAATACTACATATGCTATCGTGATGGGAGGGAGAAAGCGAAATAAGGGGTTCATTAAAAGATAAAATAATCTTAACACGCTACCGGTTAAAAATGTATGGCATTGAATTGTAATTGTGAACACGACAATCATATCCGTTTACTATAATTATTGTAGGTCCACTATCCGGGTGCATTATCCGCAGGGGAAGCAGAGGCCCAGAGAACATGAACGCCTTTACAGATACGTGAACGTGTGAAACATAGTACGGCAGAGTGACGGTACATAAGTAGTGCCGTCTACACATAGAATTGATTGATGTCAAAAATAAAAGAATGACTAATATGGTCAAGATGCTATTTATCGGATAAATATATTGAAATGTACCCATTATCTTTCAAGTTTACTCCTTAGTGTTGTCCATTTTCTTCCACCAGTCTTCTTGAGAGCTTTGGCTCGCAAGCTATGTTAAGCAATGACAGAGGAATGTAATTGATGATACTTGGAGATGGAAACGAGCCGCAAAATGTGGATAATTGTACCCCAGCAACAACAAATATGTATCCACAGTATACTATATCTGATTCTAGACTCATGAACTCCAGAATATTTCTTGTACCAAAATAGGCAAATTAGTGGGTGATGCTGGGCCCTTCTCTATCACAGGTACAAGATAAAGATATCTTCAATTGCTGGCTCCTCACAGTGCAATAAGAAACAGACCCCTGACTATACTTCGGTCTACTACCTAGGCCTCCACCAGCGGCACCATCATTGTACATCACATTCTATGCACGTTACGCCACCACCTTCTTTTTCTTCTCACATTACCATGTTAAGAAGTACCTGCTTGGAATTGGGGAGTGGCCTGGCCTTCTGCTGCACGTACATTCACATGCATACGTTGATCTATTATACTATACCTATGACGACCGAGTAGACCAACGTACAAACCGGTGTGTCGTATTGGCCAATCGGACCGCGATGTGCACGTATTCCCTCATCGTTTGCTGTTGGTATCGTCTCTTTTCGCATAATAGATAGACCTGGACACATGATGCCCGGCGACTGGAGAGATATTCGTTCAGCCAGATCGGCTTCTCCCCGCGGTACTACCTAACAGAAGAGACATCATGGATGATTATGAGCAATCATCTTCCTACCAGGCATTACTCGGCGTTGCCACTGTACGACATCAGTACCCTACATTCGGTAGGCATGCCATGTTCCTTTCCTCTCTTCCACACTCGTCACGTATTTTGCTTTTCCCATGCCCAACAGGAAACCGTGCATCTAACTTCGCTATAATAGTTGCATACGAGTACAGACGTCAACATGCGCCTCCAGCCCTGAAGCTGTGTGCCCTCTAATGATTATCCCTTCATTAAACAGCCTCTGATGTGCCCTGCTCTCCACTGTTCTTTTCTACCGGTTCTTCTCTGGCAGGTAAACGAATATTGGGTCGTGTTGTGCTGTGTCCTGCCGTGTCCTGCCCGGATGTGCTGTGCTGTGTTGTATTGTGCTGTGTTGTGTCCATGAGCACATATTGCCGACCTGCTTCAAAACTACCTACCTACCTGCCTACTTACACTTACACTTACATGCTGAGGTATCCACGTAGGCTGCGGGAACCAGGCGGGTTGGATACCCATCTATCTCACCGGCTTGTGCCTTTGCCTTTGCTTCTGCCTTTCTTTTCGTTTCGCTTCATGCGTCTCTGGCGCCACCACCTCGCTAATATCCCGACCTAAACTGGAAAACTGGAGTAGTAGTTGATTACTCTGTGAATGCCTTACCCAATCATGGCTATTCCCAATGCCTAGCCCTGTCTCTTCGATCGTCTAATGAATTTCCTCGTCACATCCATCAGTCATGATGGACATTCGGCAACGATTGAGACCGGGGTCCCCTTGATGTCCCCCGAATCTCTGCCCTTGCATCTTACACACTCTAGATCTTGGCTTGAACCGGTACTCCTCTTCATTTCTGGCTTCCCCCCTTCCGACGCAGCTGCCCGACAGCACCCCGTTCTGTCTCTTTTATTTCGGGCATTCGACTTGGGCAGAGGGAGGTTGATATTATCACTGTCGGATCGTTGGCGCACCCTCGACAGTTGGGTACCCAGTTCAGTACCCCGTTTAATTCGTATTTACCTAGAAATACTCTTCACCTCTTCCTCATCCCGAGATATTGTTGTTGCCTGTTTTCACTGAATGATCCGTTGCCGATGCCACATGCAGGTCGATAACTGTGCTGGGCTGACAGTGCTATCGATCTTCCCGTGGGATTCCTCGAGCCTAGTATACGCCGCCCCATCTGGGTCCGATAGGGCTGAAGGTCCCTTTTGTCCGCATCCGAGACCGATCATTCAACGAGCCCGTGAACCCGGCGCCGCCCCGAAGTCTTGATAAGACAATAAGACACTGTCTGCCTGAAGCCCCGCTACTTCGTAGCGCCTGATCGGATGGCGGATGTGACCTGACTTCGCAATCATTATGACTCGGCCCAAGGTTGATCCAGATAAGAGGCAGCGTACAGCGCAGGCCTGCGACTCATGTAAGCGTAGGAAGCAAAAGGTCAGTGGCAGCTTTCTGCACTCTCCCGCCTCGTTATCTATGTAAAGCTTCATTCTTCTCTGAGAATTCGAACTTTCCCCGGCCTCCGCCGTTTCCCAAGCACCAGATCTCTTCAGGAGTGGCGCGCCAAGTGGAGCAGTAAGTTGTGTACGCCTTCACTTACATCTTGAGTGCTATTAATTTCCCGGATAGTATCCGCAAACAAGGGAATGATGCATATCGCTGGCCTTCTGCTGGCCTGGTCTGTCCAACTCGATTCGCTCAGCAAGTAGCCGATAAGAGTTCGAATTATGCGACAATTGCTTCTCAGATCAATGCGGCCAGGTGCGGTGCCGTCTCCAACACTGACTGGGATCGAATAGTGCAACGGATTGAGACCATGTAACACATGTACTAAGAGACAGCTGGATTGCCAATATACGCCGAGCAGCTCAGACATCTCTGGCCCGCAAGACAGTCCGCCTACTAAGCGTCGTCATGTGGACGGTCCACTCAATTTGCTGAGACCCTCTATTCAGATTGGCCCGGACAACTCAAGAAATAACGCATTAATGCCGTGGAATCACCTTACCGAACCTGGAGACATGAACGTCGGCAGAACTATCGTGATTAAACATGAGCATAAACAAGCCGAGGCGGTTCGCCCGCTCTTGGGCGATACCGAAGGAGACTGCGACAGCCGTTCCAAACTCAGTAATGCAAGCATAGCTGCTGAAGAAGCCGAAGTCTATCCCCAGAACCGGATGCTTCAAGACTCGACCGGAAGACTTCGTAAGTAAGACTCTTTGAGACCAGCCCCTAAACATTTATAATGAGGCGCATCTGCCAGACGACAATTGATGGACTCTTCGCATTGGATATAGTCTTGACTGATAATGGAACCTGCTGGGATGTTTAGACTTCGGAGTAGGTAAGAGGGGCTGACGCAGTGTTCAGTTTACATCGGCGACTCTGCTACTCTATCATATCTACAATGGATCCGTATGATCGTTGAAAACATATCTGGCCGCTCTGAGTTCACAACAGACCCTCGTCGGCACATGATAATGGAAAATACAATTTCGCTATCTCAAAGCTCACGGCCAACTGGAGTTCTACCCGATCAGCGTACGGCGAACGTCCTAATAACCTCTTTCTTTACAAATGTAAGTTTCAAGCTCGCGCGAGGAATAAATTACTTACGACAATAGACCGCGGGATTCATTGAAGTTTTCAACAAGCATTCATTCTTAAAGTCGGTAGAAGAATGCTATAAAGACCCCCTCGGTTCCCCGCCATCCCTACTGTGCCTGCTCTACTTGGTTTTCGCTATTGGACTAACCATGGCCGCCCCTTTTCCTGGCAGCGATGAGGCCGCCATAATAGACAAGCTCCGATCCGATAGAGCTAATCATGCAGAACTGTTCTTTCGCAGCGCCAAAAACCTCGCTGATCCGGTATCCGGTTTTGAAGACGCCGACTTCTGGTCTATACAGGCTCTCCTCCTCATGTCTCTCTACATGCTATCCATCTCTAAACGAAATGCATCTTATGCTTACTACGGTAAACGCGCTCTTGCCGCAAGGCTTCATTTTACATCCTACACATACACTTTTTTTCTTTGCCTCACCGTTTTGTATCTGACTTTGCGGCTAGGGATGGCAGTGCGCTCTGCGTTCGCATTAGGTCTTCATAGAGTCGAGAGTCTAGAGCTGTTCCAGCCTGAAGAGTGCCTAGTTCGCAAAAACTTATGGAGGACCTTATTCATCCTTGATCGCTTTCTTTCGGCCTGTCTAGGCCGACCGACTGCAATATCCGAAGATGATTGCTCTAGAAATACCTTCGAAGCTCAAAGGACCGCCGCTAGCTCGCCCATGAGCATGTGCACCGAGGCAACACACCTCGTGGCACTCGAAGCCGCAGTCAAGACTTGTCGGGTCATCGGCATGACATTGAAACGTGTCTACTCGAAGCGGAAGATATCAACGGCGGCGGGCCAGGAACTCGCATCTGATTTAGGAGCCTGGAACCGAGAGCTAACCCCCTGTCTTCACTGGAGACGGCTCATAAACATAAACGACTCGATCGATCCCGCCCAAGGCATCGCGATTTTACACGTCAATCTCCTTCACTGTCATTCCGTGATGCTTTTGACGAGACCCTATTTTCTGTGGCTAATAAACAAAAGCGCAGCAGGATTGTCAGCGAACAGTTCCAAACTATCTCGGCTGACTCACAGAATGGAGAACTTTGCTCAAACTTGCGTGGAAGCATCACAACATATCCTAGTTCTCACGCAGGCCGTGTTAGACAATAATTACCTCCCGCAGTGCAATCCATTCGTCATGTAGGTAGTTCAATGACCTTTTTGCCACTGCGGCTAATGATTCCTGGAAGTCACTGTGTCTTTGCGGCTGCACTCATTGTACTAAGCAATGAGTTCGCCTTGCTCTATCACAACCCCGACGCTCGAAAATCCATCGATAGCGCGATATCGATTCTGCGATTCTGCTCTCAAAACGACAAGCAGGCAGAGCGGGTTTCGTACATCGTAGAGAGCTTCGACAAAGCGAACGAACAGCGAACGGCCAAAAGGCCATATTTGCCCGGCAGGAAAACGCCAGTACTGCCAACGCTCTCGCAGAACATAAACTTCGACCCGATAGGGCATTTCTTCCGCTCGGGACATCGCGAGACGATTGCGGTCACTACTTCTTCAGCCTATGGACCCGGAGAGACGGTCCTAATCGCTACAGATCCATCATCGATTACGGCAATGCCGATAATACCCTCGGCCATGCAGCAGCCAAGCCCCGAAGGAAGCGTGTCTATGAACAGCGGCATCACTGGCGCGGGAATGGCGCAGGGCGTCGATGTGCTCAGCGGAGGGGATTCGGAATTCGATCTCGACACCCTCTGGGACTACTGGCATACCGGTCCTAACATGCAGCCCGCCGTACACCACCAGCACCCTGGCGCTTTTTACTCCGATGTGCTCGGCCACCCGCAAGTCCATCCTGGCGGCCCTAGTGTCATGTACCACCCTTCGGATTTCAGATGACATGTGGCTATGATGGTGCCGGGTTCAGCCGGCGCAGGATTATGATAATCATATTTTCAGAAATGACTTCTCTCGAATTGTTCCGTATATTAGTATAGCGATCGATACGCGCTGCATGCTCTCGTTGAAGCGAGGCAGGAATGACAGTAATGCAGCTACGTACGCATTTCGATGCTTGGAAGCGATTGTTTTACAATTTATGCTTAAGCTTCTGATGGATTAAGAGCCAATGAGTTGTACAGCCGGGGCTCTGTTGTTTTGATATCAGATCATATGTTAGGACAATTCCACTAGCGATTTTTCTTGTCCATTTGTTCAACACTACCTAATAATAACTCCTATCTTGAGGAGCCAATTGATTACTTGCTAGATGTGCCCTTTTCCGTGGAATCTTTACTCTGCGGTTCATTCTATCATTTTCGCTGTCGCTGTCGCTTTAAGCATATCACTTGTAGTAATACACATCAGTCGCAATGCTTCACGAATAGCAACGCCCACACTTTACTGTCCGTAATTGAAGCGTGCTAAAAACGGTGTCCGACGCATCATCGGAGATAGAATCACTGCCAAAATAGAAATAGAGATAAGTTGTTTGTCGCGGCACAGCCACGGATGCCTCGTGTTGTGTTCATCCCTTACTTCGCGACGCTAGGGAGAGGTTGCTGCACACTGGACATTGCATGATAGATCCGCTGATGCGCGAATGAAGCGTCTTCGTAAAACTACGGACGTAAAGAATGGAATCGAAGTTAGTCAAGATCTCACGCATAGGATGGTAGTCTCGGAGATATCTTGCATTATGGTCACCTGGTAGGCGATGGCCACGTTGTAGAGTAATCGGTTTTATTCATTATGAGAAATCAATCATCCCGCCATGGTATCTTGTAGGCCTCCAACACCTCTGTATTTTCAACAATGGTCATATCAAGACCAAACAGTTATAGTTTCTCATCATTTTGATTGGAAATGCGGGCTGACTGTTGATCGCTCCAAGGAACAGTCTTGCACTATATACGATTTGTGATATATCTACGCGAAGAATGGAAAAGACCGCGCCCCTCGGTTTCGTTGAAGGACTCGGAGTCGTAAACCGTCTTAACCGAGCTGGTCCCGGTGCGCAAGAGCCAGCAATTATCGGCTGTTGTTGGTGAAGTGGGCCATTGTGTTTTGGATCCTGATCCTGGGATTGAAGATTTAAGTGTGGTGAATGCGAGTCGCGTGATCGCGAGCGAGATCCTGTCACGCCCCCCCTGCCGGCTGATGCATGTTGAACCAGACGACAATATGGTCGCGGGTCTCGGCGTGAAAGATGCATAGACCTGGATCTAATCTCGGATTGTGTTGGGTAAAGTGTTTATGGTAGAGAGAGGATTGCCGCCGAACTACGGCACGTTCGCGATTTTCAGTGAGAGGCTGAGGGATGTGCCCGGGCGAGTGAGCCGAGGCGAAGACTTGGATTCGGCAGCAGATCAAGAGAGTATCGGAATAAGTAGCAACTCTGATGCAAAACACTCATTCCACCTAGCTTGACGGTATCGTTTTCTTATAGTGTGATGCATTCCTTGGACATATATACGGCTTCGAGCCCTTTTCCAGCACTTGAAGCTGCCAACCCTCTACCGTTAGATCAGAAAAGTTACCAATAGGAGAGGTATCCAGATATAAGTGACGCTTAGGCCGAAAATATGATCCGATACCCTTGAAGCAGCGCTTTGGATTAACACTGGTGTACCGAGTGTTGGTGTATCATCAATGCTGCAGATGTTTTTGCAGTGCCCTTCAGCTCTCTTTACATCCAGCTGCGATCTGGCCATAGACTCGCTACGCTTGTCGGTGGTCTTCTCATTCCCCGTTGAATTGTAGACGACCTCGATCCATTGTATTTGGAGATAAGCTGCATCCCCAACAGTCATATTCCCTGACCAATCTCCGCCATCGGACCATGTATTGAAGATTATCTGACTTGGATCGCGCGGGACCTGAAAAGAGATCGAGGCAGCTGGATTGCCATCAAGATACCAAGTTGTCTCCTTTGGACTCCAGTCCAGTCGATGAATAGTCCACTGTGTCCAGTCTGCCTGTACCGGCGTCGTCACATTTCGAGTAGCTGCCGGGATATCGTCGCCATCTTTAGTGTACGAGGGTTGATTCGTGTACTGAACTTTATCCTTGGGGTCTCTTGTTCGAATCTCTAGATCTGACTCTTGGACAGAGGTGAGCTGTGTGCCGTCACCATCGTCTCGGTATGTGAACATAGCTGTCACTGCACCTGGACCTCCAATCGTCCTAGCGTACATTCGGACCGACAGGAAGTGGTACGCTTTCGAGATTGATTCGAACTCGGCCGTTGACTGATAGTCCTTAAATCTCAATGTTCTCATTGTCATATAGGTGTCGGATGAGGGATTCTCGTCTGTATTCTTCTCGATATAAATATTATTGGGAGAATTGACAAGGAGCGTAGGCACAGTCCCCGCTTCCACCGAATCACTGTTATTCCAGCTCTGAATACCCCAAACATCCGTCCAGTCCTTATCGAGAAAGTAATTGCTCGTTGCATCAGCATCAGTACTGTCATAGGGATCCGCGATGGGAGCAGGTACTCTCGCGTATTGGGAAAGTTCTCGAAAGTCGAAGAAGCTGTGGGTAGTGAAGAAGTCTTTGTCGGTGCTGTTGGTCATATAGCAGCCACACTGACCGTCACTGACTTCCTGCAGGCCGCTGACTCGATCCAACACCTGAAGAACAACAAAGAGTAAAGTTTGTAAGGATAGGTTGGCCATCTTGACTTGAATTGTTCAACTGCGCAAGCATGGGCGACTCTGTTGATTTTGTCAGGCGCAATGTGCTTAGAGCACTTGCCAATAGAACTTGGAAAGCTATGTTTGGAATAAATGAGTCCCGCGAGATAACCGAACACGATACGACGTTCCTGGGCAGCCGAGGTGTCTTGGTAACGGCATCTGCTGTGGTCACGAGAGAGAAGAGAACGGCTGAACGGAGCAGGGGTGTGAATTAAACAAAGGAGAGCGAAGACTAGTCGTCTTATATGCCTTCAATACATGATGCACATACGCAATAGTTTATGTTTGACAGGCAGAGCAGCTGCTAAATCTGGTTGCCGTATATGGAATTGGAGAAGATACAAACAGCCTATGAAGAAGGAGCTACACGGCTACGGCCGCTTGGCCACTTGGCAGCATACGGGCGTGGTACGTTGGTACTTGGGTCTCATAATACCTAACATGCGGCGTCCTCTGGTGCTGTTCCTATTTGTAGGTAGCTGTGAGGTAGCTGTGTAGATTTCGTTCAGCGTCGGCCAATAAGCACAGGGCGCGGCTTTCGCTGACAGGGTCAAGCTGGCCTCGACGTCCAGTCGTCGGGTCCAGTGGCTGCTAGGATCAGGGCTAGATCAGCCTATGTATGCGGTTTAACCGACATGCCGCAGCACATTCCTATTGGGTAGAGAGCTGAAGACGCGCAGTCTCGACCTGAGAAGACGTGCTGATCTCCAGCCACAACGCTGCAATATCAACGTTTTAGCCTGGGGGTGACAAATGGATATTGGAGCGCGCATAACGGCTGCGATGACGGGCATGTTGTCCCATGAAACTGGGCAATCCTACTATGTAGATACTGCATATTCCGTATCCAATACCCAGATCACGACGGGAGGATGCGAGTAAACTATGGGGAATCACGGTCTGCTCCAAGATAGGGCCGAGATACCGAAACTTAGACTGGCGAAGGTCGAAAGTCGAAAGATCGAAGATCGAAGAGGCTGACTACATACTTTCTCAGTACGACGCTGCGCCCTCTCATCTGAGACTTCAGCCATCCTGTGACTGGTCATTGTAGTTGCACACGGCAGCATGACGGGACACCGAGAGCTATACCTGAAACGACAGAAGTCGCTCGAAGAGGGCTTAATCTACGAATAATAGAACTCGGATCTTGTTGGTTGGAGAGCCGCTGATTCTGGTTCCGGAAGATTGGTAACTGTGCATGTGCATCTCGCGAATAGTGTGACTGTACGAAGTAATTACTTCGTATGGTACCTTTTTATTCGTGCTGCCTTGACCCAGAAAATGCTTAAAAACGAATTGTGCCTAGCTTGGGGTTGAGAGATGGTGCAATCAAACACCATTCTGGCCTTCGCTGTCCGGTCTGGGCTGCGATGTACCCAGGTCTTGTATCGTACAGGTTGTCAAGGGTTGGAGGTTTGGCAGCTTGGTGCTGAATCTTGGAACTCTTGGAGGCCTACCTACGAAGTCCCACCACTAGAGTAACAATCGCTTACCGAATGTAGGATGATTACTTAAGGATTGAAGATTTTCCGAATGCCGATGCCTGACAATCGATAACGCTCCCTAAAAGTCTAAGGCTACCTAGCGTCATACCTCGCCATATCTATTCTAGGCAGTGCTCCATAAAGTTCACACTCGCGCGATAAGGCTAAGCCCCCAGCTATGCCAAGTCGCTAGGGAATGATCCAACACCTGCACGCCTGCGCAAGGGACTTTGACGATTGCCTCACTCTCTCTCCACCTTCCCTCCGCCTGGTCTGAGCGAGTCCCAGAACTTCCTGCGCCCCGACGCTCCATAAGTCAAATCGCGTCTCCGGAACTCTTGTCCAGCATGTGTCTTTCCGAGCATCTTTCGCGCCTACGTAGACTTCCGTATTAATCTTTCTTTTAGCTACTTCGCAACCATGGCATCGGAGTTGGCTGTCGCCGAGGCTACGGCGTCTGACCGCGCTTCTGGTCACGGCAGCCCCGACACAAGTACTCGAGGAGACAATGCAGAGGTACAGCGCGATAATGGCGATGACACGGTGCTGCCTTCGACGTCTTCGCCATCTTCGCCATCTTCACCGTTTCCTTCGGGCGATGCGGCTGCACTGGCGCCCTCGCCTGCCAAACCTGACGGCCCTGAAGCTTCCGATGAGAATTCAACGGTCGTGCCTGCCAAATCGACCACTGAGACAGGTACCAACCCCACTAGCGGCCCTCCTCTCCCAGACGAGCCCGTCCCTCCTGCAGAAGACGACGGCTGGGACTGCCATTGGGACGCTGCACACCAAGCCTGGTTCTTCTATAATCGAATCACCAACGAGTCGACCTGGGACAACCCTCGAGTGCCGTCACAGCCTCAGGCATCAGCCGATACCAACGCCAACGCCCAGTTGGAGACCCCTCCCGCTACTGCCGTGCCTCCTGTGAACGAACGACTCCCAGCGGGTGGCTACAATCCTGCCATCCACGGCGACTACGACCCGAACGCATGGTATGCCAAGAACGATAACGAGGACGAGGAAGGCGAGGTGTCAGTCATGGACCCGGCTACCGCATATGCCGCTATCGGCACCTTCAATAGGTTTACGGGCCGGTGGCAGGGTGATGACCAGAACCCCGACCGCCATAGCGACGAGGCCAAATCGCGCCGGCAGATGAACGCCATTTTCGACTTCGACGCCGCCGCGAACGCCCACGACGGCCGCAGCCTCAAGGCCGAGCGCTCGGGCAAGAAGCCCACCAAGTCCGAGCTCAGGCACTTCAAAGAGAAGCGGAGGGCCAAGAAGGAGGAGAAGCGCCGCGCATGGCTCCGCGACTAGACTAGGTCAAGCCATTGGGTCCTACTCTCTCCCTCTTCTTCCGTTGTATTGGTCATAGGGGTTTGGAGTTCTTTACGGCTTTGGTTGTGCCGACGTGCCGACCGCATAGGGCCTGGTTACTAACAGCATTGCATCAGGATAGGCGTTGGGCGGCTGTGGTTTTTTCTCTCATTTTCAATTTCCAGCACTGTACGATTAGACGAAGCACGAACTTTGTTGCCCATCTGGAAAACAAACTGGCATTAGGCGGATTGGAGTTGGACTTTCGCGTTTTGCAGTTTGCATACGCATTCGAAGTCGCTTGTACGATACGGGCGTGCTGCTGCTGGAGACAGACGCTCCGGCCTCGTGGGAAGCATCCGCATGGCATGGCATGCAATCAATGCCTGGACATTTGTCACGCCTGGCGACAGGCTATCTATACCCACATACTGTGCTTGTGTTTTTCTCGCGGAATTGAATCAATGATTTCTCTCGATCTAATTGCTCGCTCACTTTACGATACATTGAACTGTGACTACACTGAGGCCATACTATACGCAATCTTATCCAGCACCCCTGGCAGAGCCCTAGTCGTGACCAGTGACAAGACCTCGCGAAGTCGCGATTGAAGAAATTAAATTATGCATATATAGTACTCGCGTATCAAGACACATCTACCTGGTTTGTGATTCGTTGTATACACAGCACAACATTACCGTTGCAGCGTTGTAATAGCCCCCCTCTCTCGTCCACCCCCCATTTGGGGGCCACTTCATTCTCCGTGCGTGCCGTGCCATAGCCTCACCGGGCATTAATAGTCGAAATCCGGGATGCGACCCTCCTCGATTTGGAGACCGGGTAAAAATAAATTGACTAGGCAGGCAACAATCTTCTCATTCGTCGCCTTATTCTTCATCTTCATCCTCGTCCTCATCATTATCGTCGGAGTCGGAATCAAGCTCCATTTTTAGATGTACACTCTCATCATCGCTACTCTCGTTCTCGCCCCTCTCAAACCCCTCATTTGGTAGTGGAAATGCACCGTGGAAGAATAAAGGAGTCTTGGACGGCGGCTCTGAGGTCGCTGGATCGGTGCTGGATGTAGTAGCCGTAGTAGAAGTTCTGGTCATGTCGATCTCGATCCGTTTCGAGAGGTTGGTTTCTGCCGCTACATCTTCATTTTTCCGCTTCAGAGAGCTCGTTTGTGTTGAAGGAGATTCTATGACTGACGTCTCTACGCTTGTTTGGACGCTTAGCTTTGATGGACCCGCGAGGAAGGCATTTTGGACGGGCTCGGCGCTGCGCGTAGGGATAGAGCTGGAGCTCGGCGTCCCGAACTGGGCGGTCGGCGCCGGAGCCGTAAATGCGCTTGGGAGTTGAATGTCTGAAACTTGTCCAAACGAGAATCCGTTGGCAGTGGATTCTGGCTGCGCATTTCCATCTTCTTCTTCTTCTATAATCATGTCGTCGTCCTTATCCATGAATTCGCCTGGCGGTCCGATGACTATGGGCCTAAAGTTGAAGCGTAGGAGCTCTACGCTCTGATCTTGAGGGAACTGTTGAGCGAGATATGGTAGAATGACCTGAGGTGTACGCCCCGCCCGGTCCCGCGCCGTATGGAGTATGCTTGCTACCTGCGCATCCTTGTTACGCGAGAGAATTGCCGTTCTGAGCATCTGGGAGCGTAGAGATGAGGGGATGTATTGTTGCGGTAATTGGGTGAACAGCGTAGTCAACAGTGTCTCGCCCGCTTCGAGATGTTCGGCACTGAGCGAAACGGACATCATAGTGTCTTGTGACTTGCCAGGAACAAATGCATCGGCATTCTGGGAAATTGTTTTGGACTTCTGCCCATTTTGCGATGTGGAAGAACCTTGTGATTTGGGCTTTGGTAGGCACCCGGCTGCTCCTAGCAAATCCCGACAACAGCATTTTATGACAAGCGTGAGGCTTTCAACGGTGAACTTAGACAGAGTGGGTCCACACAATTGGAGGATTTCCTTTACTAATATGAAAATCATGGTTCGCGCTTGTGGTAGTCGATATAGAGATGGTAGGATTCGTACGATCTGATCCAAATTCTCCTGAGCTATTGGGACATAATTCTTCCCAAGTCTTCGGATCAATGTAAGCTGCAACCTCATTGCTGCGAGCTGAACGTCAGGGAATATTGCCCATAGTTCATCTCTTTCTTCTCTCCCAATCGCAGGGTTCATCTCGGAACCATGGTTTCCCTTACCGGGCGACGGCGGGCTGATTGCATATATTCTCGAAGTGATATCGACCAACGCGGTGATTGGAATGGTGACAGCTACGCGAGTGCGGCAGTTGAGGTATTCCTTGACGAATTCGAGTAAGCCAATCATCCTTTCGCCTCCAGCTTGCACGCCGACCCAGACGGGAAATTGATCCAGTTGTTCGCTCCCGCCCCGAGGCTCAGCATCGATGTTGGCCCGTTGAGGTTTATAACCTATCGCCGATTCCCAAGTCTCTTGGACAGCTCTGAAGACATGATCCGATGTCGAGTGAAGCGTCTTGACCAGCTCTTCAACGTGTTTAGTCCATTCAGTCGCATCACTACCTTTCGCTGCTGTCATGTGAAGCCGGACCGCTAAGCGCCGACTGCTCTCCTGTAGGGTGATTGGGATCAAGGCATTATCGGAAATAGTAGGTGCTAAGAAATGCCGCAATTCAGATCTAAGTTTCCCGGTAAATTGCCTGAGAGTGGTAGGATGGAGGGGAACCAAGGTCGACAACGCCTCGAAAATGGTCTCGACAAGATTATGCGGGGCTTTCCCTGCTTTGCTAGATGTTGGAGGCTTGAGTATCTGTAGACAAGCGTTTACAAAATCAGGTAAAGTTGGGGTGACGATTTCTCGAACCAACGTAGGGTATTCATGCATTAATGTGTAGATCTTTGTGAGAGTCACTATACATAAATCCTTGGTGACAGCAGGGTCCTTTTTCTAAGCACAGGATTAGTTTCTTGCTTTTTACCACAAGTGATTAATATGTTTCAATTCACACCTTGATTATAGCAATCAGGCCTCGTACCCACGCGTCAGCCGTCTGAAGACATTCCCAGCCTCCGTTATCGACCACCGCCTTCACGAGGGCCGCTCCAACAAAGTGACCTTGGCTCGTCCTTCCATTAAGCAGAGTATTTATGTGAGTCTTCAGCTTATGAACAAGTGCTGCAGCCTCAGGAGAGGCATCTGAGGATTTGGGGTCCTGCGGCCGAGAAAGAGATTCTTGACATCGGCCTATTTCCTTGAGGAGGATTGGCAGCAGAGGTGGTAGTTGCTCAGTCTTCGTTGATGCCAAACGTCGGCAGATGCTTCGAAGCTCTGGCGGAAGAGAAACTAGAGCCATTGAGAGACGAAACAGAAAATTACCATAGAATAGTGAAGTCAATTGGCTTGCCGAGATGCAACACCGGCGTGCCTTCAAGGTTTTGTTGCCAGTCGCTGAGGATTACCTACGCCGACCATCTAAGTAATTATTAGATGGCTCAGAATAGCTCGAGCGTTTCCAAAGTCTTAAGAATTTGAAAGTCTCTCATGCCCCTATTGTGTTTTCGGCGATGATATCAAATATAAGTGAACAATGTGTATATATGTCAGGTAGTATGTATCGTATATCAGATCAAGATTGAAATTTCTGGGTAGATAAGTGATAAGCTAGAAAAAGATACTGCCTAATATGAACTAGACTCACCTAAGCTTAGATCCCTATGTATGTAGATAATGCTACTCCGTATGCTTAGGCCCAATTAATTCTACAAGAAGTTTAAAGTACATACGAAGTATTAGGTACTTCATACTTCGTAGATGTACTTCGTGTGTCGCTAGATGCTTGTCCTGATCAGAAAATATACATGCATCGGATGCACCTGTAGATATATGTACATACATGTATGTATCGGATTATCAAACAAAATCCTGCAGATATTTTGTGTAGAAAATTCAACTTAAACATTATCACTTTTTAGATGTGCAGAGTGCAGATGATGACATTGCGATGGAGCCCACCTGATCTTGCATCTTGCGGACAGGGATTCGCCTCTGCCGCTCCCGCTTCCTGGATAAGGCTAATCTCAGGCGCTATAATTACATGTTGCAGGGATGCTGCACTAAAACTTCCAGCTGCAATCTACCGTGCTGTTTGATCAATTCAGGCATCACCACTTCTGTGACCTACCTAATCCTCCGCATCGCCTCTAGCTACCCTCCGCCTCACGACATATCCACTCCATTCCCGTACTCGAGATGGTTTCGAAAGCCCCGAATTACCAGTAACGCGACAGTTCATAACTCGGGAGGACCTACGGAGTTCCTGGACAGCTGGTTGCCAGGATGAGTGTACGTTTTGTTACTGTAATAGGGGGCTTCTGCGTGCTAGCTGCTGACCACGGCCCCGTCTCTTATGGTAGAATCCGGTTAAGGCGGCTCAGTACCTAAGTAAATTGGAAGATGCAAGATGCGAGGGGCGATGGGATGAAGTACCGGAGCTGGTGCGCAAGGTGCGCAAGCATGCCAATGACCGAGCCTGTACGTTTGTCTCGTTGCCTCGTCTCGATATCTCGCTGGAGACTTTGGATTGTGGAACGGGAGAAGGCTGACCAGTCTGAACTGTGCTATCCTAGGTCTCACCGCTGCTGCTGAAGCCGAGCATGCTGTCGTGAAGGCCTCTCAGAAACAACCAACGAACTCGAAGCCTACAACTGCCGTCTCCGCCGCCGATCTCGATACCGGCCGACTCCTGCCAAAGCTACTCGAAGCGATCGATGCCGAGCATACGTACCCTCAGGATCGATTCCAGGCTCAGGTTTGCATAGGCTGGGTGCATTGGACTGTCGGCGAATACGACCACGTCTCGCCTCGCCTGCCATCCGGTGAGGAACAGGAGCTTCTGCGGCTGGACCAGCCCGAGGGCACATCGGAGTGGACACGCGTTTGTGCGCTCAAAGCCACATATCTACGAGCTTACTGTCTTTCTCAGGACAGCCAGACGGTCGAGGCACTCGGCGTTTTCCAAGGCTCTCTGCCGCTGTTGTCACATATCTTGAACGGCCACAAAGGCCGCGCGCAGCTGCGATTCTGGGCCGAACTGCTTCTTACCGAATACTGCATGCTGCAAGCCCAAGCTCTGGACAGAGGCGATAAATCACTCGAAGACGATGACTCTCTTGTTCCCTTCCGCGCCTGGGCCAAATACTGGGAAGCAACCAAGACGCAAGGCGCCCCCCTCGTAGGTGGCCATGGTTTTCGCGGTGCAGTACCTCGGAGAAGGGTTTGGAATGAGTACTACGCCGCTATCTCGGGCATCCTCCTACAAGATTTGCCATATCCCACCGGTTTTGTCGGCAGTGCTGTGAATGAGTCTACCGCCCGCAGCCAACTCCAAGTCGAGCTAAAGAAGGTCGAGGCTGCGTACGAGGCCCTCCTTCTTAGCGAGACTACTTTTCCTCGAGCCGATGAGGAGAGGGAAGAGGTAGAGGGCTTTGTGGCCGCCGTGATGAAGAACTGGAGTGTATCAGCTAGCCGCGATTGGCACGAGCAGGATCTTGGGCCAGGTGGCAAGGAAGGCCGTAGTCGCGGCGTGTTAGATATTCTATACCGCGCGGCAACCAAAACCTTTCACTCTACCGCTATCCTGCGACATCTGTTCACCGTCCACATGGCTGTCGCCGAGTTTGATCTGGCGTTCCATGCATTTGACTCGTATATGGAAATCGTGAAGAAGGGAAAGGCCCGCGTCGATAAGACCGGGCATCCCGAACCGAGCCTCGACGACGACGCTACCGTGCTGGCAATCGTCTCCCAAGCCATCATCGCCCTCTGCAAGTATGGGTTTCACGATGCGGCAGAAATAGCCCGCGATCTAGGTATAGAGCTGGAAGAAATGCTCCAGAAATCGCGCCCGCCATTATCCAACAGTGGTAGCACCATACCCACAGTAGATGAAGAAAACGGAGATGGAGTTGTTCTTCATGCCAGAATTCCGGCTCATGTCTATGCTTTATCCTGGCAGGCCATTGGTTTATCACAAGCCCATTGGTCTCGAGTGACTTTCGATGCATCTGTAAGAGTGGACCTGCAGACAAAAGCAATTCGAAGTCTTCAAAGGTCATTATCACCAGAGGTCGGCAATCCCACAGATGTCAGGTCTCTGTTTATGTTAAGCCTTCTATTGGCAGAGCAAAGAGAGCTTACTGCAGCTATTGATATTGTCAAGGCTGCATTATTGTCTAATAAGAACCCTGCCGATCACAGATCCCAGGCTGGCCCATACTGGCGTGAGAGATCTCTCATCCCTATGTGGCATCTTCTGGCATTACTACTCAGCGCCAGACAGGACTATACTATGGCAGCACGTGCGTGCGAGGCGGCATTTGAACAATTCAATACCCCAGAAGTGCTGTTTGGGTCACAAACATTACAGGCGTCATTTCGAAGTGAACACCTTAACGAGGCCGAAGCTCGAGGCGACAGAAATTACCCCCGCGGCCTCGTAGATGAGATGGATGATTTCGAAAAAGAGGGTATCATCGAGGTCAAGATGACACAACTTGCGCTGCTGGAGCTTTTGGAAGGGCCTGAGGTTGCAGTTAATGCCAGTCAGGAGCTCCTCATTTTGTATAATCGGTTATTTGGGCCGGTGCAGTTCAAGTCCCTCTCAACGGTTTCCAAGCCGTCCTCAGAAGCCCCCAAGAGCTCAGCTGGCACTCTCCGAAGTATAAAAGGCAGTATTTTCGGTTCTAAGTCTAACAGGGGCACCACTCGGTCCGGAAGAGGAAACACTCTTGGCAGCGAAACATCCAACATTCCCTCGGAAAGACCCCATACAACTCAAACAGTCTCTGCTGTGGCACCGACAATAGAAATAACCAAGGAGAATGGCAGATCCAGAGAATTCTCACGATCTTCGCGGCCCACAAGCGTTCGCGGGCAGCGTAGCGAGTCGATGCGAAGGAACAGCTTGAAGAAACGAGATAGCAGCGGCCAGCAACAACGTGCCCACAGCAGTGGCGGGGTGCCCCGGGTACCCGATAGCGAGGCTTATTCTGCAACAGATGGCGCGACAGCCACTGCTCAGCACGGTCTTTTAGGATGGAGCAGCACCAACAGTAGCACCAATCTACAATCGTTTTCAAGGGGCCGAGGCCTCCTTAGATTCGACTCCACCGCTTCAACTAAGGAATCGGTAAATGGATCTGATCTGCCGGTTCCAGATTCACTATCATCCCCTGACCCTCTGCCCGTCATCAAATTGCCGGAGGATCAGATCGAACGACAGCGGCGGATACTACTAGTTAGAGTATGGTTGATGGTCGCTTCATTCTATAAGCGCTCTAAGATGTACGGTGACGCCAGGGCCGCGATCCGCGAGGCCAGCAATCTAGTAGATGTCCTAGAAACTGAAATAGCGAAGGACATTAGTGGTTCAATAACGCCAAGGGACCCAGGTTGGGGTGGTAAGATATGTCTGGAGGAATCAATAGGTGACGTACAAGCTGAGGTAAGACATCCGATGTTTGAACCATGAACCATTAGGCTAACAATTATATAGATGGGCCTCCTAGCTGTCGATGAAGACGCACCCTATGTTGCTAGAGCCTACTTTGAGGAAGCTTTGATGCATTATCCCGACCACCCGTCCGCGATAGTTGGACTATCCAACATTCTGCTAGACATATACACTGAACAGCTTCCCCCACCTCCGGCGATCCCTAGCATAGCCGGAGAAGTAGGTTCAAGAGAGCTTTGTAATAGTGCTATCAAGGCTAAAAGATCAACCGTGGGTGAACCGGAGGCTACTCGTCTTCTATTGGCCACACCTTTGGGACTTGGGGCCGATGCACAGCACAGCAGTGTGTTGTCTGATACAGGGAAAACGGCCCCCCACGCGCGACAAGCACCGAGCCCTACTGCCGCAGATGGACTGCCTGCCCCTTATAAGGCGGACTCACTGCCACTTATTGATCGCTTAGCTGCACGCGACCGAGCATACGGGCTGCTGTCTGGCCTCACCAAACTCGGTAGAGGATGGAACTATTCAGACGCTTGGTTCGCCTTGGCCAGAGCACACGAGGAAAGCGGGCAACCAGACAAAGCTAAAGAAGCACTATGGTGGTGCGTCGAACTTGAGGAGGGAATGGGGGTTCGTGACTGGCATTGTGTTGGCGTCAGGGGATACGCGCTCTAGACAAATGCACGTCATGGCCATATCAGCGTTGATGGAGCACATCCGTCACGACTTACGCTAAACCACTCTATGCTCCCAGTGAAAATGACGGGATAGTATTCCGCCATGAATCGCTGCCTATCAAAATTATCACCAATGGGTATATACGACTATGATTTTGCTTCACGAATTTTCCACTGCATCGAATATTGGCTTAGCTTAGATATCCTTCTATGCCTGCCGGCGATACCCCATCACGCAAATTCGATTTTCTACACGTATCAGAATACATGTTATTAATACAAAATCATCTCAATACTCGTGTCTCCGCAAGATGACCTCATAATCACGATGCTCATCGCAAATTTAGGCCTATCATTCGTGCTTCCTACTTACCTACTGTTTACTAGGTAGACTCTATCGCAAAAGGGGCCTAGAATGGCGCAAGTGCCAGCATCCTATCGGCCTTCAGGCGGTACACATAACGGGTATAGGCGTTAAATAAGAGACGTAAAAATGACAATAATGAGACTTTCGATTTTCCCAGGAGCTTTGATTACCATATAGGACTCTCCGTCAAATATTTTGTCCGGTGCGATATCTATACAGGGATGGCCTTGCTCAAATAGCAGCTCCGGGGAGATTATTCACACTCCCAAAACTTAGCCCTATCACTACGCTCGGCAGTCGACTAGGAGACTAAACTGATAAGTGTGAAACTAAGCTTCTCTTATGCTTAAGTACCGAACCCACGGTCAAGCTACGGATAGATGACAGGCGGGTAATAGGTAATTCAAAGCTAGAGCTCCCCCGGTCCCGAGAGCAAGACGCATCTCGAAACTCTATAGCAAAGCCCGGGTCGATGATCCCTACCTGACGTCTGCGATCACAACCCAATGCTCCGGATAGTGCGGAAAGCTTAAATGTTCAGTCTAGCCCCCGTGTTCTGCCCCGTGCTATCAGTTAGGGCGAGCCGTGTCCTTGGCCTTGGGTTCTCTGAAGTATTAGTGTCGACTTCGATGACGGTGGAATGAGCCGCGCGGAGGGCTGCCCGCATGGGTGTCCCCTCTCGCACGATGGCCTCACACCTTCTCTCCTGTCAGTTCGTAGCTGACATATACGTACGTAAGCTCGCTCAGTGAGGACTTTCCATCATCATAGCGACATCCTCACTAGGACTTTGCGTGCCTTATCTCCGCATTACACAATAAACACCGCCTTTGGGTCGATATGGACGTCAGGCTCTGGCTAGTCTACCGTCCGCAGTGGATATTGATGATGTATTCGCCTATCTACGGCGTCGCTTCTGGCAAGAAGATGAGATAGAACTGTCGTCAAGCGAACTCAATACGCGACTCGAGACGAATATCGAGCAAGATAGCGATATTTCCTGTTCTGGAAAATGATAGGAGGCAATAATCATCATTGTCTATCAGAGAAGAATGATACGAGTCCTTGGTGTATAAATACAGGCCATTACCGGCTCCTAGAGACTGTCTTTTGTTTTCCATCCTCACGCAGTTCTGTATTATCAGAGCATTGCAAGATTCTTCGAACAACTACACCTGAGTTACACCGACGCATCGTCGTTCACGAGCCACCATGCGTTTCACCAAGTCCTTCGTGGCCGCCGTGCTGATGCTCGGCCCCACGGTCCTGGCGAACCCGCTTCCGCAGGTAGATGATGTGAGTTGATATCCCTGGGCACTCGTCCGAAAGCAACCGCAGTGTCTTTCGCCTCTCCTTTTCCTACTCCAGACTTATCCCATGCTATGCACCGGGTTCTCAGGGGGACAAGGCAACAATGACTAACATTACATAGAACTCTGCCGCTGTCGACCTCGCTGGGCGCGACTCTCTCACTCCTGACAGCAAGGAGGAATCGATGCACTGGCGACACCGCGGTAGATACCATCGCCACCGTCACCATGACTACTGGAAGCGCCAAGACAGCGGCGACATCAGCAAGGACGCCGAGGACTCGGACGCTGACCCAGATGCGGAGGCCAAGCTAGCCGCCCGTGATCCGTCCCCTCAGCGCGGTGGTCGCGGCGGAGGAGGCCGTGGCGGCGGTCGAGGAGGCCGAGGTGGTCGAGGCGGTCGTCGTGGAGGCCGTGGAGGCCGTCGTGGCGGACGCGGCGGTCGTCGTGGTGGCCGCGGTGGTCGCCGAGGCGGTCGGGGTAAGCGAGACCCGCAAGACCCCGATCAGAAGGAGGAGGATCAGGATCTGGAGAGCCGCCAGGATCCTGGCGACAACACCACCACCCAGCAGCTGGACAGTCGTCAGGACTCTGGCGATAACAGCAGCGCTGCTCAGCTAGACAGCCGTCAAGATTCCGGCGACAGCGCCGCTGCTCAGCAGCAGCTTGACAGTCGTCAGGATTCTGGCGATAATGCCGGCACTCAGCAGCTTGAAGGTCGCCAAGACTCCGGCGAGAAAGATGATGCTCAGCTGGACAGCCGCCAAGAACCCCCTGCTGGTGGCGAGAAGGACGACGCCAACCTAGAGCGTCGCCAGGATCCTGGTGAGAAGGATGAGGCTGATCTGGAGAGCCGCCAGGATGCTGGCGATAGCACCAACCAGCGTCGCCAAGATCCTGGTGAGAAAGAGGAAGATGATCTCGAAAGCCGCCAGGATCCCGGCGAGAAGGATGAATCTGACCTCGAGAGTCGCCAAGACCCCGGCGAGAAGGATGAATCTGACCTCGAGAGCCGTCAAGACTCTGGCGAGAAAGACCGCTATCGCGGCGGTGGTCGCGGCGGACGTCGTGGAGGTCGTCGTGGAGGTCGTCGTGGTGGCCGACGTGGCGGTCGAAACCGACACCGACACGGCTACAAGCGACAAGACCCCGACCAGAAGGATGAAGAGACTGAGCGTGGCAGTGGACGGGGCCACGGCGGCCGGGTCAAGCGCGCCGAGCAGCAGGATCCCGACCAGAAGGACGCGGACGCCCAGGCCGAAGACACCATGCTAGACACCGCCCAGGACCCCGGCGACCAGAAGTTCGCCGCCGACTTCGACGACGAGACCGCCCACGGCTTCTACGGTCCCGGCTGGGGCTGGGGCCGACCCGGCTGGCGAGGTCCTGGCTGGCGAGGTCCCGGCTGGGGCCCTCGTCCCGGCTGGGGTTGGGGCCGTCCTGGCTGGTAAAGAGCTACTACTATCATTGTAATGGTGGTGAAGAGCTGAGCTTGGTATTACGAAGAGCTGAGTGAGCTTGGCATCACGAAGAGCTGAGTGAGCTTGGTATCATGAAGAGCTGAGCTTTGGGGATGGTTTGTCTTGATCTTGAAGAAGAAGCCTTGAAGAAAAGAAGGTCTACTAAATGGTACTAATTGGTGGTTTAATAATGAAATCCGTGGTCGAGTACATTCCTTTTACTGAGAGAACAGAACATTGCATTCAAAAGGAGTATATATAGTCCGTATTAATAGCAAAAACACCATCCCCGATATTTCATGTCTGCGATTGCTGCTGGGTGGCTTGAAATGTGAATTGTGGCTGTTTGTGTAAGTGGATGGTTATGAGAGAAGGCTGAAGTGATGTTCGAATGAGATGTAAGCAGCCTCATTATCATGTGTTTGGCATTTTCATAGCATGTGCATTCCCTGTGCATGAGCACTTCTCTCGGCCATGGAAGACCCCAAATCACAAAACACGTTTTTAGTTGGTTGGTCAAGTTGTCTCTGACTGAAGCCACAGTCTTGGCCTTGCATTGACGTAGCCAGATACTTCGTACATACGGAGTACAGGGTAAAATATAGCCGGGTCAGACTGCCGGGTGTAAGTGGTCTTCACCGAAAGATAGTAGCTATTGCGTGGCTGCATTACAGGGATCTCTTAGCGGTTTGTCAGGAACGATGCATTCGTAGTTGGTGCTCCACGCTGCTGCACTTACTACTACTGTTAGGTACTTCGTACTTGGGTATAAATTTTAACCTTTTGACCAGCTTAACCGAGTCTGCATGCACGATTCATGCAACACCGTTCCGCCTGTACAGAAGCCCCAAGGCAATACGACGATACACACATGCATGCACGGAGCGGGAAACAATGGTAATTCAATTCTCATGTCAGAGATGCCGCTGAGCAGAAAACGTGCATCGTATTCTTGTCTCAGCCCTCTTTTTCCATCCCTAGAGTGTTTTGTTTCACTTCGCCTCTTTCCTCTTTTCTGTTAATTCTTCAATTTCAATCAATTATTCATTTTCTTCACGAGGAAGTTCGTGGTGAGGGATAAATAGACGGACAGGTCACTTTACAATAGAGACGGATACACCAAAAAGAAAAGGAGAACAGCGAGATGGCGCCCACTAGGAGAACGAGCAAAATGAACAGCTCCACAGACGAAAGCGAGCCACCGGCATCCACCATCGCGACCGACTCTAAGATCAACCCCGCCGACGCACGGCACTACTGGCAAGGCATTGATGCTAACGACAATGGCATGCTCGGCGGCTACGGCCACATTTCCAGGGTAGATCTGCGCGGCTCTAGGAGCTTTCTGGCCAAGCTAGGGTTCGGACGCAAGCAGGGAGTCAAGACCATAGGCAGGGCGCTGGAGGGCGGTGCTGGGTACGTCTCAATAAAAAAAAATCCGACTGAACCGGTTCTCGGGCCGGCCCTTCCCCTGCTCTCGTTTTTTCTGCGTGGCCGCTGGGGGTGCTGGCGCGAAGAGCGAGGGGAGAGAGACCGGGGTCTTTCAGGCGAAGGAGGGGACGTGGCTGAGACGTGTGTGGTGGTTCTAGCATCGGTCGCATCACGCATGGTCTGCTGCTAGATCTCGCGGAAACGGTCGACGTCGTCGAGCCCATCTCCAAGTTCACCGACGCGCTCGCGACGGCGGAGGGCGTGGGCAAGGTCTTCAATCTGGGGCTCGAGGAATGGCATCCTGACGAAGCGACCGACATCCGCTACGATGTCATCTGGAACCAATGGTGTCTCGGCCACCTGAAGGACGCCGAGCTCGAAGAATACCTAATCCGGGTGAGTACCCCGTGCGATCTTCATCTTCCCCGAACCCCCCGGCCCCTGCCAGGAGCATGGTTTCACGTTTTAGGGAGATCCTGTCCCAGGGTCAAAGTACTGATTCTGGCGTGTTCAAAACAAAAGTGCAAGTCTGTGCTCAGCGTCGACGAGGACGGCAAGGTCACGGGGGTCATTGTTGTTAAGGAGAACATGAACACGTCCGACACTGACGCGTTCGACGAAACGGACAGCAGCGTGACAAGGTAAGCTAGCTCTTCGACAGCGTCGCCTCCTCCCTGCCAATTATGTCACATTACATACATGCATCCCATGCCATGATGCCACCATGAGGCTTGCATATATTAATAAGCTAGGTACGGGCCTACTGACAAAACGAATCACTGCAGAAGCGAAAAGACGTTCAGGGTCATATTTGAGAAGGCAGGGCTTCGCATCATTAAGACCGAGCTACAACATGGGCTACCTGGCGAGCTATACCCTGTCCGAATGTTTGCGCTCAAGCCGAAATGATAGCGACAGCGATAGTGAGCGCGTGCGCGCAATGCAACGTGGAAAAGGGGGTTGGGTTCGGGTTCGCTGTCCGTGGCCTCAATGCCTAACTTGAGCCTAACTTGATTGAATGCGTGTGTGAATTCCGTGCGCAGGAGACCAGGGCGAGCAGATTTACCTAGCCGCGATGCGGACGGCCAGGCCATATTCGTAGATAGAGAGAGAACCCCTGTCCTATCTCCCAAAACAAACAACGATAACATTGCTGCTGCTCATCGTTGCCTATTCCTCCCTTCCCTGCCTTGCCATGCCTTCCTTGCTCTTACTCTTGCAACTTAAACGCAAAGGGCTCAAGCCCCCTCGCGCCCACATCGACCTTGAAGACAGCACCGCTCAGCGCGACAGCCTCATCAGGGCCGTCACCCTTCTCCATCTTCGCAGAAGTCATGAACAAGTCGGTGCCGACGAACTGCGTGCAGGTGATGTTGTGCGTGGGCAGGTGGACGAGGCCGACGAGCTCGCCCCGGGGCGAGATCTTCAGCACCCGCGACTCCCCGTACACGGCCTGCCACAGGTTCCCGTCCGTGTCCACGCGGAACCCGTCCGGTTCCCCGGTGCCCACGTGCCGGTAGAACACGCGCTCGTTCGTCAGCTTGCCGTCAGTTTGGGAGTAGTCCCAGGCGTAGATGGTCCGCTCCGTCGAGTGCGTGAAGTACATGGTCTTCCCGTCCGGCGACCACCCCACGGAGTTGGGGATTGTTACCGGGTGCCGCATCGATGTGGCGGTGGGACTGGCGTCGCCGAAGAGGTAGAGGTGGCCTGGTGTAAGTGTTAGTACGTATATGTGTGTATAGCAGTGCTGGTATAGACATTTGCCAATGTCTAGCCCCCTACTTTAGTCCGTCTCATCATAGTTAGGTAAGGGTAAGGGTAATGTATGGTAAGGGTAAGGGATAAGGATAAGTGTAAGGAATAGTGCGACGGTCAGGGAGCTCAAGCCCCTGACTTATTTTCGAAGTTCGTTGTCAAGTTCCTTTGCGTTCTGAGCAATGCTTTTCATTCATCTTACCTTCAGGCTGGAGATCAAGTCCAATGTCGGTCATGGAACCCAGCCAGAACCGGCCGTGAGGGTCGGCAGCGCCATCATTGCTGCGCAGCCTCTCGTTGCCGGGGTCGTCGAAGCGGGCAACATACTCGTACTTGCCGGTGGTGCGGTCGAGCACCGCAATGCCATATTTAATACCGATGAGGATGCGCTCCCGCGGGTCGACGCCCTCAATGTCCGACGTGACGGTGACGGGCGCATCGAGCTGCACCGTGGTCACGGACTCCGGGCCCTCGTCGAGCTTGACCCAGTGCACGCGGTGCTTCTTGATGTCCACGAAGCGCAGGCTGTTGGTGGCCGCCTCATAGAACGGGCCCTCGCCCAGGGCGCATTGAATATGAAGATACGGCTCAGTGACGTGCCACTCCTGCAGCTCGGTTTGGGCCGACATTGTGCGTGCTTACTGTTTGTCCGCTGGCTGCTGCGTCGATGGGAGCTTTTTCCTCAATCACACACCGTGTTTCAAGCTTGCCAAATCTGCCCTACTCTAGTTCACCCTCTCGGTGGAATTGCGTGTCCCCTAGTAGAGGACGCAAGGAGGGGGGAAAAGCGGTGGAACCTCTAGACAGGACCTAGTTTGCGAGATTGTCTTAGTGCGCTGCTGGCTTCTAGACTCTCTAACAGACCGTCTAGACTGTCTGTCTATTGTGTGCCCAATGCCGTACCACGTCCTGTCTGCCCTATAATCCCTTGCGTCGTTTCGCCGGGTGTATTGATGTTGTGCTTCGCAAACGCAAACACAGAAATAAAAGGGGGTATGGGTTTGGGTGGTGCCGTGCTCGCTTTCTGCGACAAGATGGTAGCGAGCCATCTTTATTAAGGGGGCGAGCAACGGCGATGGAGACGGTTCCAGAGCATCCAGAATTACCCGGAGTCGCGGGCCTGGGAACCGTGGAATCTGGGATTTCTCCGCGACGGCGCTTCTCGCTTGCAGGCCACGGCGGCTGATGTGCCGGCGGCTCAAGTAAGAAGGCCGCCGCCCGACATCAATTCAATCTGCAAAGCCGCGGTTACAGGTCCGTCCCTTTCCGTTGTTTTTACGGGCCAAGGATAGAGATGCTCCAGCCCATGAACCCGATGTAGCGGACCGCCGTCCGTCAAGAACACTGGCTTATTGAATATCCATTGTTCAATGTCAATATCCAATGCCCAATGCTGTGTCGCGCATATGCGACAAACCCAAACAATGTGTCCTCAGCCGGCCTCAGTCAGTCGGTCTTGCTTTTCAATAGTGTACAACATTGAATTGGGAAGGCGATTGAGAATCGCTCCGACCATGGGCCGAACATCACAGCGATCATCGTCGCTTTGCCTATAACCGTGGTGTAGTTGAGACGCCGCTCAAGTAAATCAGTCCTGCTTAATCTTCTGTACGGCTCTCTGATAAGACTTGGTCAGGAAATGGTTGAGATCCTCGTCGTGGTCACTTTTAGTTCTCAAAACGGCGGAGCGCAGGTTGACCGCTAATCCCACACTCTGCAGTGACATGCAAATTGTGTTGAAATATCGCGAACAGGTTTATCAAGAAGCATCATACGGTGTCGTCACCGAGCTCGTCCTCACCGCTGCAGCACAGCATCGCGTGCAGCAGCAGCAGCTTAGTGTACAGAGTCCGTGTGACCTGTCTGGCATGGTCTGAGCATGGTCTGGCACGGTGACCGCTGTTTATGCGCGAGTGTGCAGTCAGCACCGTATCTTATACCTGGATGATCCTGTACGACTCTGCCCTCCACCTCATCGGTTGGCAGTGGCAGGACGAACGACCCCCGGAACGGTTCATGCGACGCCACTTCATGCACGGTCCTGTTTGGCCGTGCGGCGGCTTGCTACTGCAATGTCGGTGAGGAACCATCGCTAGTGTAGCGAAGCTTCTTTTGGTCAGGCTCAGGCTGCCGGCAACGGATGTTGGTCCCCGCAGACTTAGACAGCACATTACAAAACACGTATACAGTACGTGCATAAGTATTGATGCTTGGCACACACGATGCCTGATACCTGCCGCATCGCAGCAGCAGAGAGCCATAGCCGCTATCATGCAATGCAGTCTCTCTGCCTTCGAGGGCCCCTGTGTACGTGCAGCTCCCTAGGGTGGAAAGAAGCATGCTGTTGAGGAAAAGAATTTAATGGACCTAAGACCAAAAAGGGGGACTTTCAAGAATAGTGAAAGATTCATGAAAGCCGACGGAGACTAGTAGTTTTGTTATAAAAATTTGGATACTGATTAATGAAAATTGATATCTATAATATTCTGTTCTATACACTCACGACCACATGATCACAATTCAATGCGGTCGGTCTTGTCTCACCTTGCTAGGTTTTTCGAGAATCGAGTAAATCCCAGTCTCCCCACTCGGCTCTCCGCAAGATGGCTGGCAAGGTACTGTAAAGTAGTGTACACAAGGCTACTCTGTAGGTGGCCAACAAGGAGCAGATGTCACATGTCACTTGCTATCCTTACCGAGTACAGTAGTGTATTAATTTGTACTTCGTACGAAGTAGAGCAAACATAATTAATGCTGATGCTATTTATTGCGGACAGTGTGATGAATTCGGAGAAAAAATCGTACCAGTAATATAATTCTAGCGTGTGATAGTGCAACTGCACGCTCAAGGGATAGCCGGCAACGGCTTTCTTTTTTAAGATCCAATCCAAATTTTTGCATTTGATTTCGGCATAAATTTCTAGGCCTGGTCAGAACTGGTCTCTGGTCTGGTTATCGTCCTATGCAATGTTCCGTAGACCATACCAGAACCCATAGAATTTTGCCCATAGGTAGTGATTTTGGTGCCTATGATAGCCGTAAATAATCCCTGTCAAACCGGGATCCATTTGAGACTCGGTCCGGCAAGCTGCTTGCCTCGGCAACTGCACCCGATGCTCCCCAACTCCAAGTTTATATGATGTTTATTGAAAGGGAAATGCCATACCCGAGGATCCATAGAAGATACGTAGAAAGAAATTCTACATGCATATATCACAGTGATTGTCAGTAGGCAACGAACTATTCGTATCATACTTGTCCAGTGTAAGGCCGGCCTTATACTGTATCGTGAATACAGTGCTAACTGCATAACTGAACCACAGGATCGGTGTAGAACCAGTGGCAAGGCAAGCTAGGGGAAGCAACCCGGGGCCTAAATATGGCCTGGTTGGGTTCAACGAGCGTCAATTTTTTCCCTGGGTGGTGACGAAATTAACCGCCTTCCCCCCCTAGCCCGGTCACTGACCCCTTGCAAGTTGTGAAAATCCGGGTTGAGGTTCAAGATGGAGATAAAGCATTGGTGATAGCGTGAGCATAGGGCTTCAACCCTCATAGACAGCCAAGTGATAGAAGTATTTAAGAAAGCGCCAGTTGTTCAAAGTGAGATATATTCCGATAGTGGATACTTGGCAAGCTTTTATTTGTCGGATGTGCATGTGCTTGATGTTTACTGAGGGGTTTAGAATTCGAGGGTTTCCTTCTGGAAGCATGACCACGTCTTTCCATTACTTTTAAATACTACTCTAATTACACTAGCAATCATTCTAAATAACTTGAGCCAAGACTAGAGCGGGTCTAAACAACACTACGTTGCGGTTCTGTTGTCAAAATTAGTGCTTGACTGAGACTATATGACTATATCACCTCGAAGTGCAACGTCCTTACTAACGTGCAGCAACTCAGCCCGGAGGCAAATAACTAGTTTATACAGCGGCTGACCACAGAATTCTAAAATTTACTAACCTTACCAAAATTTATAGCTATCTTATGATGAAATATTTTCTCTAGCAGTACCTCAACCGAGAGTAAACATGCCAAAAATACTTTTCAATTATAGTGGGGTGATTTTCTGCAAACTCCCTACACTATGTCTGTAGTGTACCTACGTCAGCTCCAACGTGTACGCAACTAGCGGACTAGTGTAGATAGTTTTTCCTGTCTAGCTTCACTCTGTGTCCACCTATGCGCAAGTATCATCTGTGTCAGCCCGCTGCTGGCCAGGCCTTGTTCCGAGCTGCTGCAGACCCGCCGCAGTCACTTGTGTTAGCTGCAGATGCAATGCATGCCATACCTTTCAGATTTTGTACGCACGTAGCCCCATTCAGTTCCCCGGTCGGGTGCGGAGCTTTCGGCAGCAACCAGGGCGAATCATTGGGCTCAAAACATTTGCTGGGACAGCCACGACAATTGTCATGCGAGTCGAGTGGTATTCTAACCGGCTCATGTCAGCACTCGTTGGCTGTTCACTAAGATCCTGTAGGTATATATACAATCTGTGTATAATCTGTATGAATGTATGTTTGTGTGCATATTTTATAGAAGCCACTGAGCAGGGTAATACCTGTGCTACTACTGCATATGTTGACAATATGCCCTAATATTCGAAGGAGCCATATGCGTAGAATATTAGCGTGCAAGAAAGCGATGACGGATGTCCTAATACTGTCACTCACCTGCATATGTTTATGCAGGCATTGTGTAAGTGAACATCCCTGTCGCTCCTTAGTAGCCCACTGCCTACTCTGTTGTACGAAGTAGTGTATGCTACCTCGTAGTACGCTTACACTAACTAGCATCAAGAGAATAGACCAAGCAAGGACTTCCCATATTATTAGTGTAGTGTCGTGTGGTTTAATATTGCCTATACTACACTACCCACGTACGATTGCCTACACTATCAACTATCATGCACACTAATGCTTCTACTAATACTTACTTACACGTGTATACGCACGCAATAAGGGACGGGCCGGCGAGATGGACGGAAGAGGCTTGAGCATCTACCCGGGAGGTCGTGTGCTGTGTATAGTGTAAAAGGCTACTCATCGCTCAGCCCAGCACATAATTATCTAACCTAGTGCAGACTAAAAGATACTACATCACGTAGCGCAGTGTGTGCAGCTATCAAAAATCGACACGCTGAGCGGGCTTACACTTGGGTATAATCCTGGTGTATAATGTGTGCACTACGGCAGGTATCAAGCAGAGAGAAAATTTCTTATGGATCTTCTGATCATCTCCCCCACACAAACACACAGCTACGACGGCCAGCATCTGCGTGTCAAGAGCCTCTGCGGCTGATAATAGGATCTGACCCAATCGAATGCAAGCGAGCATGATAACTAATGTAGGTAGGGGATCGCTGGTCTTTAATTCCGCGTATCGTGCCGTGCCTTGCGTTCTTGTCCTCCGGCGGTATTATCTCCTTTCTCAAGGCGGGTTTCACTCTTGCTTTGAGTGGCCGCTATGCAACATGGACATGGGTTTGATTAAATCTAGTCCGGGGCATACCGGGCAACCCACGTGGTAACACACCCGATAATTTTGCTGTTATAGTGTAGCGTAATGCTCCACGGAATAGCAGTGGGTTTTATCGGATTTGGAACGCCATATCTTGACGGATGGCTAGCCTGTGGATGACGCAGATGATTCTTTGCAGCAGCACTATGCAAGATGCGTAAACAAGACGGCTCTGACATAACAACACGCTGTGCCTCATTGGGTTATTTTCGAGGAGCCCGGACATTCTTACCGAAGTCAACGGAGCAATGATACACTGCCTAGGGTACAACAGTGGAGAACAGAAAAAGCAAATTCCCTTGGACCACAGAGGCAAACTACCCAGTGTAATGTATACATCGCATAATACCTACAGTACAGACCACAGGTTGAATCCCAAGGAGCAGCCCAGGATGATGCCCCAGGGCATTATACTACTCAGTACTCCGTTCAATACCTAACTACACTGCACTAAATGCCTCCCTTGGTCTTGCAGCACGCTACATAGTAGTGCATGGTCACATCGTTCTTCGTGGGTAGATCGTAAAACTGCCGTTTTTTAATTGCATATAGTGTGATCGCCAAATGTGGCACGACTATAGCTTATTAGAATACGACATTAGAGACAATACAACTTTGCATATGTCGTATCTTACGATGGTCGCTACCACCTTCTGGGACTCGCTTGTGTCCCAGCTTCTAAACAAACCACTGGGCAGAACCCATACACAGCAGTAAAACCTAGGGTACATCGCACACCACCTATTGCCGTACAAGCGACAATACACTACACCCGAGGTGGCTTAGACTGTGATTCTCTACCCAGATGCCTGGGTTGGAGAAATCGGGACACAGAATCCTTGCGCATATTACGGATACTACTTCGTACACTGCATTCCATTGACCCGGACAAGCTAGATGGTAATTAACCTAGCCAATTTCGCAGCGACTTGTAGTGTAGTAATAGTTCTCTTTGAGGTTGCTCTTGCGAGGTTTACTCGAAAGACCAGAGTTGGCAAAGCCGGGCGGAAGGACGTTTATGGTTAAATAATCATACCGGTATATGAAGGAGAATATTTTATTTCCTCTGACGCTAGGTGTCTTTGGTTCTATTTTATTTCTCATTTAATTCTGCATAATATTGTGTATCTAAGTACATACGGAGCAGGAGCACCACTCAGCAAGGGGTTCCCCAACGACTAACTGTTTTTAAAACGTGACGGGCATGCTCATCTCATCACACAGCGCTTCATATACATACAATCAACCCGTCGCATACAACGCACGTACATATGCAAAGCGTTGATGCCGTGGCTTGTGAGCCCAACTCCTGCTGGATTGTCGCCTCGGTATGTTACATGCTTATGCGGTTCATTGTCTAGTGTAATATAGTGTACACGTCGTTCCCAAAAGAGCACAGGTAGGGGCGTCGGGTGTTATCTTTACAGGATACGGTCTCTCAACATTGTATACGTTAATAACAGAGCCATAAATTGGCTGAGTTCCTTACACGATATTATTCCACGAGACTGTGTACTGAGTACACTAGGCTAAGTAAGCGCCAACGGCTTCTCTGAACCCTCACCGTGGCACTGGATCTCACACCGAGGACTAGCCCCAATGCTCAGAGACAACAAGTTTCATTCTGTATAACTACACCAGTATGATGCAATACACTACATAGGTATACTTTGGCAAGGATTCTATGGATCATATACCATCAGGTAGGACCGGCCGCTTGGGCTGTAAAATATGCGTAAAGACATCCGAGCCGATGATTGGCGAGGCACCCACATCTAGATACTTTCATGGCCCAATCCATGGCTCTATTCCGCCCCGCAAATACAATAGATGGTGTAGAGTAGGGTACCGTACATGTACTTACACGAAACTGCTGCTTACTTATGTAGTGTAGTATCTATGGATATACGCCAAAAGTCTAGCTGTGCTGGCGATCCTACTGCGACCCTGCGTGATACTTGACAAGGAGCTACGATACGACACCGCTCTGGCGGCGTTGGGCTGGAATCAGCTCCCCATTCTTAACCACTCGGGTGTTGGTACCTGATCGCTTGATCCGATGTGTCGCGCGAAGTCACCACGGAAATGGATATATAGTACCAGAGTGACGGCGTAGTATGCGAGTACTCAGCGTCTACACTAGGTATTCGAACGCTGGCTAGTGTGGTGAATCTAAAAATCAACAGTGCCCTGGCCGTTTTGCCCACCATGTCAATATCAAACGGTCTTGTTAATAGTGCAATGACCGAGGGATATACCCTCAAGGGGGAGGAGCATCCAATCCATGAAAGCGTAACACAGTACGAGCTGTGCAACACTTTAACAATAAGAAATACCGCTAGGCAGGTCGGTACAGTATTGCGTGCAGGCCGAGTCCCCCAGAGGCATACTTCCCGCATCCCGCGGTGTGGACCTGATAGAAGTCTTTTGGATGGTAAACACTAGGATAAGGTGGGAGGGCGTGACGAATTGCTATGATTATTATTACCTTTTTCACCTCATTGATGGACCTTGTTAATGAACACACCATGGTGTACACTACGGAGTACAGGAGCACAGCTTGTCTTAGTAGAGGATCCCCACGCGGATCTACTGCCAGTGTTCTCGAAGTGCCCTGGCCTAGGATGATGGCGAGCTGGAGGTGACAGGTACACCTCATACATAATATTGTGTGAGATCCCGCATCTCCTACATACATTACATGCCAGTATGCTTATGATGTACGAAGTACTTATTGGACGTAGTGTATGTAAGATGTGCTGGCCAGATGGGTCCCGTCTGGTCCCGTCTTCTCAGACTCGTCGTTATCGCTGTGACGCTGTCAAGGTCGCATTAGTCGACTCATGACCCAAGGAAACCGGCCTGTTTCACCTTCCCGTCCCGAGTCACGATATCCTCGCCATGATCCGTGGTATCAAGTCATGTAGTTACCCACTCTCAGTATGAACCGGTATTGTTACTCCAGAAAATACCACCTTCATCGGCTATTTAGATCAGTCCAACCTTATTGTCTGGGGTTGGGTTTCGCAGACTGTGATCGTCTCTGGAAATGAGGTACGGCATAATGAGAGCGTGTTTGTTTCTAACCTGGGTCTCATAACATTCCATACACTCGCTCGGTTGGACCGTTTAACCCAACGGTGGGCTCGTGACCAGGCACCCGCCACTGACGATCCGCCATTGATGGCGGATGCATGGCTACACTATGCAGTTGCATTTCGTATCCTGCCCGTGTCCCTATTGCATCACTACACTACTTCGTACAGTAGCTCCCAGGACTCGCCGATCGACTAGAGCGTATGGAGTAAACAGCTTATGGTCAAACTCAAAGCACATGGCCAAGAGGCTATCGTGGTCTTCTTTACCCGCCTAGAAACCCGCTCATCTATGCGGCGTACTGTATACTACCTCGACTAGCGCAAGCGGTTCAATCCAGCCTCATCTGCCCCGTATGTCACGCGTCCTCTCACCGCCCAGATGATCAAGTGAACCGTATGCCGGCCTACGTGTTCAGACTGGAGACAGCAATTATGGGCTGGCAGCTCCATCACGATGCCTTCATTTCCGTGCAGGTCAAGATGTGCGCCCAGCTCGTAATAACCAGCCAAAGGAAATAAACCCCTACAAAGTGAGCGTATTGGTACCCGAAAGCCCCCACTACCATTACCATGCGGTCAGCTTCGTAGTAGGCAGTGACAAGCAGTCAATCTCGAAGGGCCGTGTGAGTCCCATATCGTAGCAGTCGATAGGAGACGTCACTGGCCAACCTACCTATGAGTTTGGGGTCCAGTACATCATTTGCCGGAAGGGGGCCGGTATAAACACCGCAACAGCTGTAATGGGTTGTATCGCGATGCTTCGCATACGTCTTAAAGATTACAGATATCCATCGAACATAACAGGTTCGGGCTGTAAGGCTGTCAAGATATAAACTCATACTAGCTAACGTCTCGTTTTGCAAGTTAATATAGGAGCTTATGCTGTATGTTTCGATGAAAATATACGTACCTAGACTAAGAGGCGCAACGTACGATTTCCTAAGCTACCTGTACCTATCCCCAAGCAATGTATACCTATACTAGTGTAGATGAATATCGATCAGGTAAGGCTAGGCCCTGTCGGTAACAAAGTATCAATGGTGGTGTACAGTAGTGTACCTTTGTGGACTTTGTGTCCCTGCACCCCGGCTGGCTGGCCAAACTGTACGCAGGCACCCATGCTGGTCCACTCCTAGACTACTTAGTCTTAGTGATAAGAGATGCCTTTTCCTAAATCGGAGCATGAGCTTGGGAATACAGAGCAATAATTCAAGAGGAGCAACCTCGCTGTAAAATACTCTAAATAACCTATGAAGTAATACACCTTACACGTACGATTTTTTCACATTCTGTGTTACACTACTCCTACGAGTACGATTTACGAAGTAAATGTCATAGCGACTAGATTGCCATCTTGTAAAAGAATCCTCATTATCATATACTGAGCTACACACTTACTTACTTGGACGTTGCCGATTCTAATTATATCAAAGACCAAAATACGACCGGTATTACGGCTCTCTTATTCCTCGACAGCTATCGTTCTTCAGCCGGGGTGTCAATTAGTTTATCACCTGGACCCTAGTATCGAGGTTTTCCGTCTTAAGATCTTCCCCCAGCCATTCATTGTGCAGGGCCCTCAGGACCCTCTGACTGGTGGAATACTTGCGTCATTCTTTCATTGGCAGTTATTGTGGTAGCAGGTCCCCGGTTTGGGCACTACAGGACAGCTGATCTTCGTGCCGCTCTCGTCCAGAGCACTGACCTAACTCCCTCCACTCCTTTCTCACCAGCAGTCTTTATTTCGAACCTACCACCATCATTATTAATTACTTCTCTCCGTCTCCCTTCCTATATAGGTTCTGCCCAGTCTTGAACTCTCGCATAGATAGGCGAATCTTCGTCGTTCGCGAAATATCGTACCTCGAATAACGCCTCGTCTAGCGAATTACATGACCCAGAGTGGAAGTGAACTCCAGCATATTCCCCTACCACCGCCCTGCATTACCGAGTAGACGAGATCTGAACTCGACCATCTTTTCTATACGACACTCAGAGCTATATCATTCCGGGAAGGCATCGTGGCGGTCCTTCAAAAGGTTTCTTCGACCACCCCGCAGGCCTTTTCCTATAATTTCCAGCCATACGGAATTACAGATAGTCCATCGCTCTGCAAATATTGGCCTGGCCAGATCCGTGGTCGCCAAGGTGGTGATAAGCCTGACAGTGGCGGGGTGGAAACCAGGAACTGGGAGTATCGAACTGCAAGTGGAAAAAGCGGTCGATGTCTGGATCCTGGCGACCACCCAATCGCACGGGAGGTTTCGATGTCGGGGAATCAAACAGGACCGTCTGTCTCGCCTCAGACATCACCAAGGACGCCTGGGGAGTCTAATTTATATCAGAGCAACTTAAGGGGAGGAGGTGATCATCAAAGGGAGGATAGAGTGCCAGAGAGCACTATTAATGACGATACAGGAGCGCAATCACTGCCCCTCAGGTCCATCGGTGTTCATACAATACTGAACCCCGCCGAGACCCAGCAGTTGACGAGAAGGCGCCGTGAAGAGACGACTTCTAGCCCCAAGGCGCCAAGTGCGGCATCCAACCCAAGTCCCCGGGGGCCACCACCATCTTTTGGCTTTCTGGGTCAAGGGGTAGGCAGACACGAGCATACGAAACCAATCGTCGATGATCAGATATCAATGGCGCCGCCTTCTATGGAAGGCGGCTCTCCTGGGACAACCCGCTCACATCCATCGCTGACAGTAGCACAACGAGTTCTGACCTCTCGGCCCCCGAGATTGAATAGTCCTGGGCAGGTCCACCCCTTCAGGGCTCTCAATCCACCACATTCTCTGCCGCAGCATCACTCAGCAGGGCCCCAAGAGCTATCGCGAATAATACCGCCTGAATCCGGGGTATCTGGACGGCCAGAGCAATTTGTTTCTGCGAGAGGTTCACCTTTAGCACCGCAACTCGGCAGGGTTATGAGCCCAGCAGGGCGGCCACCTTTGAACAAGACATCTTTAACTCCATCAACGCTGCCTATCTCGCAACCTCCACCTAGCCACCTACACTCTAGCTTGCAGGGTCGGTTTTTACCTGGTAGTCCAGTTGTCCCAACAGGACAATCCCCTGGATATCCGCCACATAGTCCATATACAACGGCTATTGTGTCTCCAAGTCATAGTCGATATCCTGGTTCTGGAGGAGATCATAGGTGGCCTGGAGGGAATGAGCAAGTTATGCAGTATGAATCACCAGGTGTAAGGGGCTTTGCCTTTGGAGAAGGCCAGGCAGCCCTTCGTATCCAACCAGCCCATGGCGAAGCATTCATTGTTCCGGTCGATACGCACCAGGGATCTAGACAAGCCGATGAAAAACGTCAACGAAACGCCGGTGCCTCTCAAAGATTTCGCAAAAGGAAAAAGGACCGAGAAACTCAAGAGCGCTTAGAGCACCAGAGGATGGAAAGTCAGTACCGCGAGATGGAGGCACGGATTCAGACGTTAGAGAACGACCGAGAGAGGCTTCGTTCGGATCGTGATCGATTACGTGATATTGTGTACCGAACTCCCTCCCTTAGTGATTTGGCTTACCAGGGGCCACCAAGTCCAGATCGTAGCAGCGAATCTGGCCCTTCGCCTCTCTCGTCGAGGACTCGATATGGCACCGCCGATCCTGAAACTGGTGAAAGATCATCGCAACGGCGTAGAACGGATCCTCAAGTCGAGTTTATGACAAGTCCTTATGGCTCAGCACCCGAATCTCTCCCACCTATCGCCCCTTCGGCCTATCCCGGCTCGATATCTCATCCTGGAACACCCGCTGGAAGATCACAGCCACCGCAACTGCCGCCGTTGCGGCTTGGGTCGGCGGGAGGTACGCCTACAACAGCAGTGTCAGCTACAAACACCCCTGTCCAAGCTTATCAGCAGGTGAAAAGAGAACCATATGAGGGGGGATGGATGGGAGGATCTCGACCATCCAATGATCCATCACAGAGGTAGACACCAACAGCGGACCAAGAGTGTTGAAATCGCGATCAGAAAATACTTTTAGTCGACATCTTTTCTGTTGTATATGCATCTTAATATTCGTTTTCCTTTGCCAACGCGGCAGGCGAGCATTGTCAGCAGTCAAGAAAGGAACCCCATTATTTTTCACTCACTGGACATAATCATATTTTCTTCCATTTTTATCTTGAGACAAGGTGGCTATCATAGATCTCATTTTTCAATCAGGATCGGGCAACCGATCAAAACATGAAGCGGGGGACTGGACTTCGAAAAGCATTGTAGCTTCATTTTCAAGCGGTCAAAATTTTGCCAGCAGCACAGGTTCGTGGTTGATTATAAGCAAAAATAATACTCTAGGCGAACCCAGAGCGAGCCAATGTCGGGGTTCTGAGAATTGTATACCAAGGAAAGGGAAACCACAGCAATGATTAGGCTCCCGCATCGAACCACCAACGAATACCCAGGTGCTACCGAATCCTCAGTGCAGAATTTCGCACTACACATTTGCTATATTGCTACACTGCATTCTACGGGAAAATGAGGCCGTCCGAATTTGGCGTTGAGGCGTCTCATTGATCTAAAAGTTTATACAACTGGAGTCGAGGCAGTGGATGCTGCTTTATTGATACCAAATTGCGGAATACACCAACAGGCTACAGATAATTTCCTTTACTATGAATTAACTCGGCTATGTAATAACTCATTCAGCGGTCTAGATCTAACTAGATGGTCTGTCTTGATATTTTTAACCTGTTATAGTGGGAGGGAACGGCAGGAAAGAGGTGGGAAAGGTGAAGGTTTCAATAACAGGGGCGTCTGTTTCTCTGAACTCAAAAGAACTCTAAATGGAGTTTGTTGATAGTTAACTATGTACCTATGAAGATGAAATACCACAAATCCATCCAAAACTGTGTGAAAACTCACCTACATCTTTTATTTTGGCGTAATAGCATCAAAATACAAACTCTATATCATTTTTAGCATTATGGTATCCTATCGTCATGCACTGCGAGTAAGCCCGCAGGATTTATTTTGACGTCCGCGCAAGGTACAATGGATCAGTGGCGACTTTAAGTTGGTCATGCAATTGGACACTATGAGAGTACATATGCTGCAGCTATAAACATTCATTTTGCCAGCGCCCATGGTTGGACCTTCGAGAAGCAATTCTCAAAGCAACGGTCCCTATTGGCAGATTCGACCTACAGTTACACCTACAGGAAAACTCTTATTATCCAGTTTGCCCTAGTTCCACCACTACGCCACAACAAGCTGCTCCTTCACTGAACATTACATACGAAGCACAAGGCAGCACTTTAGGGACGGAGGTATCTCGTCAGGTACTTCAAAAAGCAATCAACAGCCGGAAGCCTTTTTGGATACTGTAGAAAAAACCTACGATAATGAGCAACAACAAAGCCATAGGATAGGGGCCTACAAATCGTGACGCATTGTAAGGTCAGTGAATTAGTTAGCCCTACTGGCCGATAGTGCTGATCAATGCCTTATCATGCGGAATCAAGCAAATTAAAGTCGTAGTGTGCCGAATACAGTAGTATTGGGTACAACTACACTAGTAGACAAAATCCACCAGCAATCATTGACGCCGGATCCTTCCACAGCTTCCCGTTCGTAGCCCAACCTCATTTCCACATACCATACGAGAGATTGGGTTGCCAACACAACTATACAGTACGCTACACTACGTGTACATGCTTCTATATTTGGTGTGTGTGAGGAAACCCCTCCACGAACCCGCTCGGGAGACTCCCCGTGAGGCAGTGGCTTACCTGAGTCCAAGCTTATTCGTGCGCGGCCCAGGTCCTATTTAGTCCGTGCAACCAGCTCTGAAAAAAAACTCAAATTTGGATTATTGGTGCTGGTGTGGTGTGATCTCCGGGCTAAGTGAGTACCCGATTTCACAAGTGACTCTAGGTATGCCTACCATCGTACTGTAGAGCTCTCGCTCGTTGACACTTGGTGCTACGCTCAAGCAGCATTACGATATTTTCAACCATGAGCATACGAAGTATACTCCAGAAGCTTGAGATAAAGTGCCTAACCCGAAAACGGACCATACCTTTTGTTGTGTGCCAATACACTACAGTGCTGCATTTCTGCTCCCTGCCTGGTTTGTAGTGTAGGGATGACCTGAATTAAACGGAGCACACCATAGATAGGTGATGGTCGTAGGCCTAAAACACTATGTAAGTAGCTAGCGAGATGTCAACCTAAGACTACCTATCTACTTCGTACACTGAGCTAAGTCTAAGCCTCCCTCTCAATACCTAGTACATGGTAGGGCTTTTGGCATAAAAGCGAACCGTTATGAACGGTTAGCTGCTATGACATTAGGAAACGGATCTGTGGTTGCGATCGACTCAGCCGTCTCCGAAGGAAGTTAGTTGGTCCTAGCTTAAATTAACACTGGAGCTAAGTTCGATGATACGGTTTAACGTCTCGCTTGACGGAGGACATATATCCGTTATAGCCCCCAAGGGGCGTGATTACTGAAATGGAGAGGGCGAAAATCGTCCTGCCAGCGTGCTGAGAAGCTGAAATAAAGTAAGCCAGCAGGCACACTTCATCGACAATGTTTATTTCCTGCTTTCTACAGGCTCTTTATTTACCACCATCTACTACTGTATTTGATCACTGTCCATCGGATGATCCTTATTCCCGACAGACTATAGCAATCAAGTACTATACCCTATACCTGAAATGGTACTTGGCGAACCACACGGAACAGCTAACACTGGAACTAAAGACATTCTAACAGCCACGATCACAAAGCAATGGCATCAGCTAAGTAGCAAGAATAAGGTACTGACGACCTATCAATAGCCTGTGGCATTTATTTCAACGACTGATCTCAGGTTCAAGAGATCAAAATGGATTTATGTACTTCCCTCTCTCTGTTACTTTATTCAGTGAGAATATGCTTCTTACCGATCACACATTGTTGCGGGTACGATACGAGGGAGTCTCCCGATAATGTAGTGGCCAACTTTAACTGCGTCTTGTTCAGATGGCACTCGACCCTCACCAACTAAATCCCTTGCATAATAATCGATATACACCCACAGATTTGAATTGGGTTGTTTTTCTACATAGTGCCATGATATTTGACTGGGAACAGAATGCATATCTTTCATGGCCTCTAAACTCCCCTTCCCCCAACACCGTCCTATCCATCTAGAACACAAGCGACGAGGAAGCATGGCGATAAACAAGCATTTCAAAACGCATTCTCCCACGTCGCTACTGCATAGATCAGTAGTTCAAAATTGGAGAGACTGGCGCAAATTCGTCACCGAGGTAAACATAGCTCACTGCCAAGCAAGAAATATGATTGTAGCAGTACTCCGTATTTATGGAGTACCCTAGCTACAATTCTTCAATATCACTAGATCATCACAGAAAGCCCTAACGGTTCATACTCGAGTCGCTTTGATGAGGTGACCAGAAACGCAGTCATATATGCCCACATTATCCCGTGATTCTCGAAGTATATCCGTGTGTTGGACTCTATCATATAACATACCTAGAATAAGTCTGGACTTCTCCTAACATCGCTTTCCAAGGTGGGACGACCACGGAAGAATCATTAGGGCAACCGCCCAAATTCAAACAGTATGGAGTAGCATGGTACATAGGTATAACAAACGCAAGTCCTAACAGGAAAAGTGTTTGAAAAAACTACAGTTGGTATCAATAGCAAGAAGTAGATATCTAGCGCAAAGCGTGTTAATCATATTCATCAAGAAGTCACAACTGTCGCAGAATACGAATGCAGCTCTATGCAATCGCACTACGAAGGTTATTTTCATCCCGCACCTTCGTACCGGTATACCAGCTCATCTCGGCCCTGTTACGCGTAGCGTATTACCGTACTCTAATCTCAGGTAACTCATCTAAATGCCTGTAAACCATACACCAGACTTGCTTAGCGTGCAAACCCCAGAAATTCGTCGCACTATTGATTGAATGCTCATCCTTGTTTCTAGGTCATGTGCTCACGCATTCCTCTAATTCATCTACACAACGGTACTCCGAACATACAACGTTACAATCAATAGCCCAGATGGAAGATTCAGGCCCATAGGCTAGGGCCACTTTGGCTTTTGCGACAACCCCCACGACGGAGAACTTCAACTGATGATTGATGAGGATAAATCAACACCTGCTGCGAGCCTATCAAGCTCCTAGATTATCGGGCTCTCCGGCGGCCATGGAACGATCCTTAGCCAAGAAAGGGAGAAATCTACTTGGTAACACGCTCTGTATTATTTTCTACCGTATCAGTGACAACCTCAATACATTATGGCCGAACAACCGATAATAGCAGTTAATTAATAATGACTACGCCGATGTCTTCGCCATATGAGAACAGTTTCCGGTTGTATATATCTTGACAATCTAGAGCTGACCTATCTCAGGCGCTGCAAAAAGATAAGTGGCTCGGGACGAAGTCCATCTTCCCAGTAGCCTACCGTCGTACCGCGATACTGTCTCATTCAATCGCGTAATACTGCGTACTCGTCGAGTCTATAGAGAATATATCACTGGTAGGATCTCGACACTCTAGAGCAGTTTTCCATATTCACCCACCGTAAATAATCCTCTTAATCTATTTCTTTCGTCAACCGAGGCCTATGGGTTATGCATCTGGATATTACATATCGAAATCATTTGTCAGGCTCCAAACATAAAAGCAGCTCTCCGTTTTGACTTCGGCTTGATTTGAAAAAAGCTAAAGGGCAATATCATAGCAAATGAGATAGTATGTCAATGCTCTCCAGCTTATTCCGCTGAAACTGGTCACTAAGCCAACATTACGGTACGGTATACTATTCAACAAGCTGGGACAGGTTCTCTGGCGAGGGGCACGACAATAGATAATTTTCACCACAAGCCAAAGTCAAGAACAAGCTTGCAGAAGGCCAAGAGCCATGCTTATCAGACATGCTCATAATCTCAGCAGCCCAGTGCTTTGGAGCACGGCGAGTACGTATGCCCCCCGACGAATCTGTTTTGGTGTACTGCGTATAAATGCGAACAATTATTATGACCCCGGTTATAAATGCATAAAACCAAATCAACATTGTCACTCCATCAGGCAACATTGACCGTTTCATGGTGGCTTATGTGTATACGGTGTGAGCCTAGGAATAACAGCGAATACGGTCACTTCAAGATGTACTTTTGTGTTATCTACTCAGCGCGCCTAGGGAAGGTCTATCCACAAATACAGCAGAGCGAAGTCTTTACATGCGCTGAACCGCGTGAACATCTTTTCTGGGTTGATCATACCCATAATGTAGTCTGCCACCGCTTGTTAGTTGTCGATGACGCGCTTTATATCTCCAGCTCAGCCAACCCAAGGTTGCTACTGTCTCCAGTGGGTCATTATATCCTCTGCTACGATGCCTAAACTCTGGTACTCTACCCTCATTCTCCTACAATTACGTCACTAGGTGGATTTCTCTTGGTGGGAGGGATCTGATGACCTCCTCGCGCGAATGGGGGTTGCCGAGCTAACGGCCGTTCTAACGCGGAGGCTGCAGACAAGACATTCCATACATTTAAGTTCTTGGGTAGGCCGTCTCACTGGCTGGGCCTATTTTGACCAGCCCCCAAAGAAAACGGTGCGAGATGGAGGGGGTAATCCGCTCTAGACCATTCCTAGCTTGCTCGGCAGAAGAACTCGTGATCGAAATGCTCGCAGACATATTGCATAATATTTGAAATTAGCAGCTTGAAAACTCTGGGTAACTTATACATATGGAAGCAGTCCTAAGTTTGAGCTGTACAAGGCTATAAGGATCGCTTAAAGCCATACCAGTCCATAGTCGTGGGGAGGAGAAGCAGGAACCACGTCTAGTTCTCATGTACGTTCTTAGTGGGATGAAAGATAAGGACGAAGACTGTAATTATTACTGGTAAGTATGAATCTCGCAATTTAGGGCGGAAATTTATCTCAGAGATTACCTATCTTGGCCGTAATCTAAGAATAAAGCAGGTGACAGAGAAACATACGATCGATGGAAATATTGATGAGGGGGAAATGGTTGTGAGTTATTGATTGGGTCGCTTATTGAACCATTATAATGAAGAGAAAGTACCAAATATTATCTTTCATAAAATGCCAGACCATTGCATGACGGATTTTCAAGTCTGTTTATAGCACATGATAGTATAGTGACTCTTACAACTGTATATTCAAGTATCTGTACTTGATATACCACGGTTAGCTCGAAGCCTAGCTCACTGCCGTAAAATTTATCTTGAATGATTAAACGAGTTTCGCGAACATGTCTTACTATGTTAGGTACTTCTTTTTTGTGAATGTCCCCCCCTTCAGGCTTCAGACGCTAACTCAATATTACGTACCTCGTCCCTATCAGTCGGAAACACCACTTATTAATGACGGAATATTATGGCACTTGATATGGCATCGTTTCATCAGTTTCAAATATCGTCTCCTCAAAGATTGTCTCTGCCTTCGAGGCTATTATATACCGAGGAAACCGAAGAGCAAGGGGGGTTCACAATGAGGCGAGGAGTCGAGTTAACACGAGGCGTTGAAATGGAATTTGTTCTTGTCAATTGTATTGTCATTTATATCTCAAGTTTTGATACAGGAAAAGGGGATAGGCAGCGCGCTTTGTTAAACTCGGGGGGTCTAGTTTTTGAACTTTGCAATTCTTCCTATTCGCGGGCTTCAATATGACTAACGTACATCTAATACCCCCTAGTAGGCTTAGGTAACACGTACGATAATACCAATAATTATGACGGGCGTTTTATTAGCCTTGCATAGGAGCCGGCAATCGATTCCCATGGGTTGAAAACGGCCTGCATGTGCTGTGTCCCTCATTCGGAACCAAGTCTCAAGCCGTCAAGCCTATAAATCTCAGCATCTTGGTAGCGAGAAGGGTGGATAGAGAATCTCGGTAGTCGATTTTCCCCATATGCCATTTTACTACCTGCCACTGTCTAAAATACGTCTACACTGTGTGGTCTGATGTGATAGCTGTACTGACATTGCAAGATAGTTCCGCTCATGCGGACTCAACACGAAGTTGCATGGCCCGGTTCGGTCCACATCTCGGTTCTATGTACGAAGGCCTCTGTACAATACGGGTATTCTAACAAGCTAAGTTCTCAAACAGCATATCGTCTTCTGATCTATTTTAATTCGAGAGGCACTCGGGGCTATCTCGAACTTCTCAACTCGATTAGTCGCTAAACCGATACGTCTCGCGGACTCTGATTAACCCCTAATTCTTCATCACTCTTCTTGCTGGCATCTTCTTCCGGTTTCTTCTCGTTCGTGTCATCGATAGCCACTTTAGCAGCACCACGCGCCGCAGTATCGATGAGACCATATCGTAGAGCTTCCTGCTCAACCTCCTCATCTGTGAGCAGAGGTAACTCCTTAGCAGCCTTGACGTATGATATCTTTTCGACGTTGCCCTTGGCAAAGATGATATCTATCTCTTCCAGGCTCCTACGGGCTGTCTCCGGGTAGAAGAAGTAGATTACGGGGAGGAAGGTGGCGTTCAGAATCGCGAAGAAGAGGAACGTTCCCCATCCGATGTTCGTGACTAGCACAGGGGTGATCAAGACGACTGTGGCAGTAGTTAGCCACGGTGTACCGTACGTGTTATATGTTGAGAAATTAGCCGAAAGGGATCTCAGGAGTTACATACTGAAAAAGTTGAAGAGCCAATTTGTGCATGTCGACACCGCGTTGGCTTTAGCTCGAGTCATAATCGGATTGATTTCGGCGGGATATCTAAGACCACATATTAGCCGTATGTCACGATTCCACGTACCGGAGGGCGAGAACTTGGTATCCCTCAGAGGAAACTTCTGCTCAACGGATCCAAGTGAATATACTCACAGCCAAGGAAGCGGCAGCCATGTTGCCCCAAAACTAGCAATATACGTGAATAATGCTATGCAGGTGCCAATAGCGGCGGATTGGGTATGAGGAATAAGGGCTCCAAAGGCCAGCACCATTGATAGCCCCTGACCGACTGTTCCCCAGAGGAACAACTTGCGGCGGCCGACGCGTTCGATGAGAAACCATGATACAGTAGCCTGTAATAGTCAGCAATGATGCAGTCCCTACGAGATTATACTTCATTGGGTTGCAAGAGGGAATAGGAGGCCGTCTGGAAGGACATACTACAAGCATGTTAGTACCAATATAGGGGCGAGAGCATTTTCGTCACTAACCAAAAATTGCGTAGACAATGGCATTGACACCACCTAACAAGAGTGCCATATTATGATCTCCCGGAGTGATGAATGTCTCACAGAGAATTGGGAAGAAATAGATCACGGCATTGCAGCCGCCGACCTAAGCGAAGTCAGTACGCTCGATATGATACTCTGCTAACGCATAGTTGGCTATCAACAACTAAGGACTATTGCGAACTCACTTGTTGCATGAACTGACTGCTAGCACCAAGAAGCATCCTACGGAAATGCTGGGTTTTGCCATTCGTGAGCAGTGCCTTAAACGGCGTGCTCTTGCCTCCTTCAACGCCAGAAGCTTTGATCGAATCGAGAATGATACCGCGCTCGAAAGCCGTCTCCTGGCTGTCCACTTCGTAACCTCGAATGGCGGCGATGACGTTGTTCGCATCCTCGTAACGCTCGTGAGTGAGCAGCCATCTAGGGCTTTCTGGTAGCCAAATCATAGCGCTGGAGACGATGATGCCGAAGATGGTCTGGAAGGCGATTGGAAACCGCCAGACAAGGTCCGCTGGGCCGAAAGATGAGCCGTAGTCTATCCAGTAGGCGATGAGGGTTCCGAAGGCGATAGTGCCGCCCTGGATGCAGATGAGAAGACCGCGGTTCGATGTTTTACTGCATTCGGCTACTTTCGCATTAGCAGCCCAGTCTTGTCGAATCCCGAAGCACATCTACATACCTTGATATGTTGGGATCGTTGATGTATTCATCCCGTTTCCGATGCCTGTTATTATGCGCCCGATAATGAATTGTGCCAACGGTGCATGGCCCGGATAAGAAGTGACTTGAATAGTTGCTCCAATGATCATAATAATTCCGCCAGCGATGATTGCCCTTCTTCTGCCAAGTTGGTCACCAACTGCGAGGACAAATATGGCACCGACGAGGCATCCCAAGTCGTAAATTGAAGTCACGACACCCTGAATGGTACTGTTGTTCTTGGTCTCTTGAAAAACGTCCGCGAACGCCGGTGATGTTAATATACCGCTCATCACGCCTTGGTCATAGCCAAACAGCAAAAATCCGGTAGTACAGATCGCCGACACAGCTAGAGAGAGGGGACGGCCACTCAGGCCCATGTAGGTAGGAGGCGCCATCTCAAAGACGACAAGAAGTCGTATACTCGACTCTATCCAAGATAGCTCTGGGCCAATACAGATATTCACCGACAGGCTCAAGCTAATAATCTGATAATTAGAAAAATATAGAGAGTAAGAACAGATCTGGTACCGATCTATGAATACAAGGTGAACCACTACTAGCAAATGATGGGTCATAAAAACCGCGGGGAATGGCGATCTTTTATTGGCAATCCACTGCTCACAGAAACTTACTTAAGCTACTGTAGCCCCATGGTGGTTCGGGTAAGCATGTGCGATAAGTCCAAAACCATGCTGTAAGATTTTACGTACATGAAGGGCAAAGAAGCGGTAACGGCTCGACCCCAATATTTTCTTCGCAATACGACTTCGCGGAAGTGGGCGAGGTTACCTTGTTGGCAACCCACCCAGTGTACCTGGATAGGCAAGGCATCACGCCGATTATGAATTCTCTTCTACACAACAGACATGAGGCTTGAAGCCGATGCTACACTGCTATCCTCGTTCAACAGGAAAATGCTACGGCGGAAAGCGCATGATAGGGCATCGGGCGTCGAACTGAGTGTGGGCCCTCCTTCGCTTGTCTCCGTGGAACTGCACGACAGTGAGGTCATAACACCAAGATTCCGAGGGCCTCGGCAGGGGAGGACCAGGTTTATCAATCGCGGGAATGCCATCTTGATCGCGTACTGATCCCGGGTTGGCTGGCCGCCTATGTACTGTAGGTGACGTCTTAACTAGGAACGGCAGTTGAACGGCTGTGGCGTGCCTAGAAGAGCTAAAAGAGCAAGGCCTGTCACCACCCTTGCTCTTTACGGTTGCGGCATCCGGCTTCCTGCAGCCCATGCTAATATTTTTTCGGCCGATGGTGCGATACTAGTTGACAAGCCATCTTGGAATATGTTGAAGTTTACACAGAGAGAACAAAACAGTATTATGACTTGGTAATTAGTTATAAACGTGCTGTAACTAAGTAATGAGTGAAACCTATGAATGTCCTACTACGATCGAGCGAGTGTCCTGAACCTATTTCAACGTTATCATAAGTGACGGTGCGGGGAAGCGGGGGAGGGTCTTTTTCTCGGATGTTCCGTATGCACGAGACCATCTGAAAATGACCTGCCCTTGCTGCTGCATCTTGGCTTTGCGGTCCATGCTGTGAGGTCTCAGGAGTTATATCTAGAGTAATGAATAGAAAGGAGATTTTGGCGTATATTTCCAGGCAATTTTTTCATTTATATGCATTTCTTTTATATTCACCAATATTTATTGTTTAATTCACTTCGCAGATTCGAGAATTATTGGTATGCGCGGCGATTTATGACGTTGCATCATGCTCTAGTGTCGGTTGCTACAGTATCCCTGCAAGCACACTGCAAGCCAATAACTAATACCGATGTGAAAAGAGGCTGGCGGAGTAATTCCAAATTCATGGTTTGGAGACAACAAGAGTCCATTGCCGAAATTTTTTTCGTCGAGCTTTTATGGGGTAGCTCTTCCCAACGCTTTCTTCCATGTCAAGATCTGTGTGCACAAGTAAAGATAAGCAATGGCCCAAGTTTGATCAGGCCGTCCCATGAGTCTTTCACCGGTAACCTAATTTTCGCGAAGACTGAATTGCAGAGAGTTGAAGAAGTTGACGATGATGTTGTGGCTTCTAGGTATTGGGTCCCATCACATGTTTTTGTGTCGTACTGTAAATGAGGGGTTGCGCCTCGTTGCACAGGGGTCTGGGCAGCCCAGCATCCAGCACACACTGAAGCTTGTGAATGCAAAGTAGTCAGCTTTTATACCGAGGCGTTAGCCGTGGCCATTGAAGTACACGACTTACTTAAAGTTAGCTTGTGGCATTGCGAAGTACTCCTTAGCAGCTTTATAGAATGCAAAATCAACGATAGCCAGATCTTACATATATTGTCCAAGAACGGGGAGATCCTCCCAGCGACTACTGGTCGAGATTCCCTTTAGCAGAAGCAAGAAACAACCATCTTATCACACAAATTGAATTTATCATCTTTAACTAAGCCAAGTTAGATAAGCCCAACGACTTAGGTCATGCCAATGTGAAGATCATATTTTGATTGTGCGATCGCTATGTGAAGATGACTACCTACTTTATACACGCCTACAACATCGCCCTATATCGTGTAACGACCAACATCACCGCCAGTGCCCGACCAAGATCCCGTATAGCCATTCTGCGTGACAATAGCAGTGCCATCAGCGAGACGGAGCGTGGCGTACGTGTCCTTGGAACAGAAGCCGAAGCCTTGGAGATTGGTTGGGTTCTTCGCAATGAAATGCATGTAATCTATTGTCGCGTTCGTGGTCAGTATTCGAAGTTTTATCAAATAATGTAGACATAGATGCTAAGTTTGACTTACCTTGACATTCATAGGCACCAGCGCAAGACTGATATCCAGGACCTGAGAAGAATGCCCAGGATGCGCTGCCACTGTGTGGTGATATTAGAGTTAGCATTGTCCACTTGATGTGAGCAATATGGGAGAAATTCAAAACTCTGGGGGAACTAACTAGGTGTAGATGTTAGAACCACCATTGATATAATTCGCAGGGCCCATCCGGCAGCGTTTATCGCTTCCACTGCACCACGAGAAATCCGGATCGCCCCATTTACTTGTGTCAGCGGTCCAAGGCGCGGGAGGAATCTGTTGCGTGTTGTCACCCTGGTCATAGTTCGTCTCCGACTGGAGCATGGAGACCAGGACGTTGTTCGCATTATGAAGATTCAGCTGGTACAACCACCAATGCTCGCTGCCCAGAGCGTGCAGCCAAGTAGCCTTGGTCGATTCGACGAGCACACCGCCCTTGCCGGCGATGTTGGACCCGCCGGTGAAGCTCTCGGTGATGTGGTCCGCGACCCAATTCCACACGTTCTCCAGATAGGCGGACGACGTAGATGCGAAATGGATGCCGAGGAACGCGCCCTTGCACTCGCTTGCGGCGTTGGTGCAGGCGTTGGTCAGAGCCGATGCGCCGCGAGTACCGCCGACGGTGACGAGGGAGTTCCAGAGAGCGACTTGGCCTGGAGAGGATCCTGCCATGTTGAACTGCACGATGATAGCGCCTGGAAGAACGTCGCTGACGGTGAAGCGCATGTCTTGGATCTGCGCGGTTCCGACATCGCCTGGGTTTCCGACGGACACGACAGGACGAGGGTTGTTCGAGTCTTTGAAGTTGTTGCCATTACCTGTGATGGTCGCCCAGGCCTCACCCACGATGCGCGAACCCTTAGGGATCAAGAGAGTGTTGTCCACTCTGTACTTGCCAAAGGGGAAGTACGCGATCTTGTTCTTGCTGGCGGCGTATTGGAGCACAGAGTTTAGGACTCCAGACTCATCCTTAGTATTATCGCCAAGGACGGTGTAGCCACCGTTCTGGTTCGGGTCTTTGATGTTGATGAAGTCGGTGACAGGGTTGGAAGCGTAGTTCGGCGCCGGCAACACGGGGTACTTTCCGTTGGGTGCGAGCGCACTCGGCCGGGTGTTGGTACTTGTCGTCGCTCCGTAAATTGGGTTTCGGTTGACGGTATTCGCGTATGTGAAAGTGTTGACATGACTCTGAGCACCGAGGATAGTGCCCGAAGGGCCTTGAGCGATAATAGAGCCTGTATCCTTGCTAAGGTTCTCAATAATGAATGAAGGGTATACCGTGGTAACGAAGGTAATGCCCGAGTTGATAGAAACAGCATCTACCAATGCGATCCAAGGGTCACCGCCTGTGTTCATGACGCCGGTTCCGCAGGTATCGAAGGTAGGGGCGAGAATGCTGATGGTGGCGCCTCCGGAAATCAGCATACCAACTGTGTTCTGGTAGAAGTAGATCGACTTGTACAGAGCTTGTTGGTGGCCGTTATGCCAAATTCCGTTCTGCGTAATTCCTTGGTCAGTACAAATCTTCCGGGTTAGAATGAAGCATTGGGATCAACTTACCTGGCCTTTCTCAATTCTCACATCCGAAAGGCCGAGAGTAGAGCCTCGTCCGAGCTGGATACCGGTGTGCCCATTCCCATTGCTAGAGGAGGCCATTGTGATCTTAATGTTTTGTAGCTGAGCAGCTTGGGCCACGCCCCAATACAAAGCGGTGAAGGCATTGCCTATCATGACTTAGCATAACCGAACAGACAGTAATCATGAACGGTATACTCACCTCCTGGGATACTTGTGGTATCAAGAATCAAGTTCTTCAGGCCCACAGCAAAGGACAGCTCTCCCGATACACCAGTTCCTGGATCTTGACCTGTTGAAATTCATTAGATGTGATCGAAATATTCTGAGGATGGCCGGCCTACCTGTAATAAGAGTTTGACCGCCAGAAAACCCGGCGGCTGCTTTGATAATTGGGGGCTAGAGAATGCCGTTAGTTCATACATTAGAGTCGCGGAGCGAGCCGAGGCTTACGTTTGTAGCATCACCCATCAGTATCGTATCCGTCTATACGGCTATAATTAGCAATTCCGATCATGATTGTGTTCTGTAAGTATTCCAAACCCGGAAGGAGCTCCAGCAGCATTCCTTCACCACACGGACGGGACCGTGTGCTCTTTGAAATAAAAAGGCATAATAATCGGCGACGCCGATAATTACTTACGTTCATCTGAATAGTCGAGCTAATCGAATAGGTGCCTGGTGGGATATACACAACCTGTTGAGACACTTAGTCTTTGTTCATTGTCAAATAGTTGCCCAACCTACTCTCGGCTGGGATGCCAACCACTCGGGATGTCGAGTTGCGCCATTGGTGCCGGCATTGATTGCGCGCTGAATACCAGCACCATCACCCGGGCTCACTGCCATATACACAGCGTAGTTATAGTCGCCATCGAGATCCGGGGCGTAACCACGGGGCGGCCCAGTGTGGTCGAAGTTCGCATACCAGAAACTGGTCGCGCGAGCGGCTAGAATGGTGTCATTGCCGTCATCCTTGGGCATGGGCATTGGCGAGGCCGAGGCCCCAGCCAACAACAGCGAAGCTGCAATCGAGAGCTTCATCGTCGGCAAGTCAGCGAAGTCGGTCTCTCGGAGAGTGAGGAGCGCTCACTGGGCTACTACCAAGAAACAAAGCGCCCAGGTGACGGGCCGATCACTTTATATACATATACCCAGATAGATACTTGCGCCGAGGTACCTGATAACACCGGATGACCCTGCGTATGCTACCCGAAATTTGAAAGGGCCTGGCAGCAGCCGATGATGTGACGCCAGCCCCCAGCCAACTTCACGATCCTGCCCGCCACTAGTGTCAATCCGGTCGAACGCCGTCACCCCGGGTACGTTTAGCCATCTTGTCTAGACAGTACCCCAGAGATCCGGACTCCGCATCTACGGAGCCGCGTCCTGCGGGGGAGCGTTCATGACTCGCTGAAGCTATTGAGCTATTGAGTAGCACCGTGATAGCTGTCATAGTTTTGCGGGGAGATGCTGGGTATTCCAGAATCCACATTGTGAAGATAACCCTTGTAAGTTGTCATTGAAGACGGTAACATTCGAAGTAGGTAGGCATGCTAAATGCCATGCGACGGAGTCGATCCCCGTGCTAACGTTACCCCTGATGAATAGGTAGCACTGTCAGGGCACATTCCCATGTGTTCTGGGGTAGAATGGGTACCATTGCCATCACTCAGCGCGGATCTGTCTGGGGCCAGAACTGCTACTACTACGTCTTAAACAAGGCGAGCCCGGCAGTGCCTCGGCCCCGCTGTGTCGATTAGGGCCGAACTGATTGGGTGCAGCTTCGGTCGGCGACACTACATTCAACAGACCTGCCGTATTCGGGCAGAGCCGGCGGCTTTGCACAGAGATTATTTGAATTGCCGCATCGAACTAGAAGGCTCGTTCCATGTCTAGAGAGCCTGCATTGCTACTTAGCAATATCTGTAGCCAGTTAAAAATCGCTCAGGACGTCTATGGAGCTTGCATAGGTAAGCTTTCGATTCTTAGTTTTGGGCCGATATAGTCCAGAGCATTATAGTATAGGTCAGCAATGTCACGATGCGGTGAGAGCAGGGACCAGGACGATCAGAACGTCTGTGAGTAGGGTAAGTCCTCTTCGCAATCAAGTTGCTTATAGACAATCTATGCAGACATGGCATTCACCATTTAAGCCAATCTCTCCCGACATCTAACGTTTTGATTATATCCAGTGTTCTGTGCGCACAGATGCTATGACACTTGGCCTAAGAAGACCATGAGATTGCTTGATCGCCGTTTCTAGTAAACATAGGGCAAGATGTGGTACTTGACCTGCTTCTTGTACTTAGCCCAGTCATCACCGTACTTCTTCGCGCATGCGGCATCATCTCTACCCTCACGGTGAATGAGAAGGACAGCAAAGTACAACACATAGAAATATGTGAAGAGAATGCCCCATCCTTTCGCTTCATCTTGGACAACATAACGGCCATCAAGCATCTTAGCCGCATGAGCAGTCGCAACCGTGCTACCAGCAGTGAGAATAGTATATCCAGATATGCCGGTCGGCAAGCTGAACGGCGAGGCTTGCAACCAGTCTCCAAAGTAGTTAATGTGGCGAGACTTGCCCCACCAGCCAGCAGTGAGCAGTTTCGTGCCTCGTTTTGTCTGGAGGTAGGATAGACTGGCTACCTTCGGGTCGTCAGGGTTACTGCGGAAAAGATTCTTCTGCGAGTTCGCTGCTCGGAATATGTATAAGCCGGTTGCAAACACGGCGCTGGCGGCAACAACGCCGGTCCAGCCGAGATGAACAGGGTACGTAGACAGGTAGCGGGCCTGCGTCGAATACAAGAATGGGACCCAGGCAAGATCACCAAATGACAGCATAAAGCCAAAGCCGTCGGTAGTGATATCCATCATAGTCATGATTCCGGCCTCGAGGTACTGCCCATCGAGCACGTAGAAGGCTTGGAAAGCAGAAACAAAAACAATGCTATCCGACACATAGCCGTAGTTCCGGTATTGCTTAGCGATAAAGGCCAAATCCATAAGAATCCAGCCGGTAAGACCCTGACGCATCTCGCAGAATGTCTTGAGGTCGATCTCGCCAAAGAAAGGCAACGTGATACGGGGGTTCAGCTCGCGGCCAATGTAGAAATCATAGATGAGATTGCCAGTGTGGCCGCCAGCTGCCAGCTCACGCATGTCCTTGTTCGGGTAGTTTGTGTCGACGCTGAAGCTCTTGACGTAAACAAAGATGGCCTGTACGGTCGCAATGAGAATATGGGAGGTCAACAACTGGACATAGTTGTCCGCGATGTACGTCCACACAATAAAGTCGGCACCCTTCAGGTATGTCCCGATAGCACAAATCACTAGGTGGACGATGGTGGACGAGAAGGCTGAAATGATTAATCGGCTGGACCGGGGCATTAGATACGGAATACTTACCATTCATGCGATACTTCAATGGACGGCCATGTTGGACCAACTTCGTACCGAGGACGTCCTCGGCAGGCAGGATTCTCCATAAAATCAAGCTGAATAGATTGTACCCGAGGACGACACCAGTCACCTCCCAGCTATGAAGGCCACTGAAGCCAGGCCAGCCTATTTCGGTCTTGAAATTTTCCAAGCTGAAGCTGCTCGGATTAAGCAGAGACGGTGCAGGACAGCCAGACACGTCGTTGCATGCAAATGCGAACGTGTATAATAGCACGGGCAGCCCGATGACAATGCCCGCAGCACCCAACCTGGAGGTGTCAGCAATTCCTGATGCACAATTTCGCGAGGTGTAGCACTTACGGGCCTCCAAATTCGTACTTGGGCGCCATAGCAGACTGCAGGGCCCTGAAACTCCTTGTGAATACCAAGAACGCGTAGGGAGAGAAGTGATGTTGTTGTCAAAAGCTTTTCTCGCAATTGCGATGGCGGAGTGAAGCACGAGTTAAATATGGAACGACGTAATAGGGGTGAATTTGAGATAGACGCTCAAAAAAAGAAAGCTTGGCACAACGCGTCTCGTACTCGTACTGGCTATCGTACGTGACGGAAGCCCGCTGTTCCGGTGTCAATGACAATTACATTGACAAAACTTTAAATTTAGGTGCATACTTGCACTAGCCTCAGAGACCCACTGCAGTGTGGCTAGTGATGCATCAATGCCATGACAGCAACGTCGTTTCCACATCAACCGAAACTTCCCATAATGTACCTATCAGTGAAATCAGGAACGAATGGGAAAATCAGTGATACAATAGTACTGGGAGACAAAAGACGTCAGAATGTTCAATTACTAATGAGAAATGATTAACGTTTAGACTAAGCCCGATAGAGTCGTCTGACTTGCGACAACGCCCAAACTCGCAGTATGTTTCCCTTTTCGGCCATATCGCGAAACTTGCAGCTTGGTTACTAATACAGCCGTCAAAGCCCTCACGATGTCCATAGAACCAACATATGGGTCTAAAAGCCAATGTCCAAGACATAGCAATGAAAAATGAGTATATATAGAGGACGAGGGCTAGCAATGTTGAAGATGGCATTAAACCAAGCTTCAATACAGACTACACAACAACAGTCACTAGATCTTCACTCCTTCACGCCTCCCTAAAACCCAACTGAGATACTCATCATGTCTGCTCAACGTACTTACGACGGCCTTGTCCTCGTGGATACTCATACTCCGTATGAAGTCCGAAAGTTCCCATATCAGTCTCCCAAGGACAACGAAATCACAGTCAATGTGAAATGGACGTCATCTTCACCGCTCCATGTTCACCAAGCCGACGGCGGCCTTCTAGTCGAATATCCCATGCAGACGGGATCTACCGGCGTGGGGATCGTCGTCGAGGTTGGACCTGAGGCGACGCACTTTCAGGTTGGGGACGAAGTGTTCGGCTTCACGCCCCCGAAGTGGAGGACCCATCAGGAATACTGCACTGCACCGGGATGGATGTTTGGCAAGGTAAGACTTCCTGCTCTTACAAACTTATGAAGAGGCAAAAGGAGAAATATAAGGCCAAAAGGGGAGACGGAACACAGAAAGGAGAAACATAATATCAATTTCAGAGACTCATGAAGACACAGATACCCCCAGGCCTCTCCCCCGAAGAAGCCGCCACAATCCCAGAAAATCTCGTCACGGCCTTCAATACCATCTCCACGGACCTGAAGCTCCCAACCCCATGGCCCAAGCCCCGGGGGTACTCGCCTGCGCTCGCGCGCTCGCGGATCCTCATCTGGGGCGCCGCCTCGTCCGTCGGACAACTAACCATCCAAGTCCTACGGTACTACGGGTACCAGCACATCGTGGGCACGGCCTCGCCCAAGCATCACGCGTACATCAAATCACTTGGCGCTGCGGCCGTCTACGACTACCGCAGCCCAAGCGTCGTCGACGAGCTTCTCGCCAGTGCGCAAGGCGGTGGGGATGAGAAGGGACCTGGAGGCTTCCCGCTCATCGTCGACTGCATCGGGTCGCGGGACGGTTCGTTGGCACCGCTTGCCAAGATCGCGCAGCAAGGGAGTATAGTGGCTGTTATGCTCCCTGTGATTATCTCCCGGCTGGACGGCGGCGGTAAGAAGACGTACTCGATGGATGCGGGGGGAAGTGCTGCTTGGGCGCCGGGCGTGGAGGTCTCTGGTGTGCGGACGCATTTTTATCACCATAAGGTACGTTGCTGTGGCACATTCTTACGCCCTTTTCCTCTCCTTCCCCCCTTTACCCTCTGCACACCCATCAATACACAAGAATTATGTCAGTCAACTAATGTGCATGTATGCTTAGAACGAGATGTTCCGCGAGAAGCTGCAGACGGAGATCATCCCCGCCTTGCTGGCGCAGGGCGTGGTGAAGCCGAATCGATACCGCGTCATTGAAGGGGAGACGCTCTTGGAGCGGGCCAAGAGGGCGCTGGATGCCGTGCGAGAGGGCGTGAGTGGCGAGAAGCTTGTTTGGAGGGTGTCGAATGAGTGAGACGGCTTCGTGATGTTGTGTATTTGGGTGTATATGTGTGTAGCTGGGTGTGTAGTTGTGTGTGTGGCTCTTCTAAAAGGGGGGTTACCACGGAGACGTGAGTGCGAATTGCTTGTGCAGGATCTACGTGCGTATCTACACCATCTCGAAGAGGTCTTATTTCACGTTCCCCGCGAGACAGGTTTTAGACCCCGTAAATGACGAACCACGGTAATTGCAGGACAGTCTCTTAACACAAGTATTCTCATACCATAGCTCGGCAACGGTAACTTCATCTCCCTGAAACGAAACATGCATATACACATACTTGTTGCCTAGCAAGATCTGTCTTCATCTTTCAACTATAGTAACACGAATCTCAAATATCCTGTTATCTCGAACCATTTATTCTATTGCATTCCGAATGACTCGATGGGAGCTGCATGTCTCAGCCGCCCGCCTTCTGGTCTACATACATACATCATGCGCGCTGCTAGATCCCCACTCCCCGTTTTTTCCTCGTAGAGATAGACGCAACCACAATACAATACAATTACATGACCCTCCTCCCCGGTTCAATGCAATGTGTATGTATGAATGTACGCCGCGCCTTTTTGTTTCCCCACAATCAAGCCAAGCTTTGGGGCCGAGTCATTCCTGCAGCTTCGAGAGCTCTCCACAACACACCGCGCACAAGCGCACAAGCCAGTCTATGCCGAATCATCGCGGTGCGATGGATGTCCACTTTCGGCGAGCTCGCGATTGATCGCAGCTGTTAGGGCGTATAGGTGTGTCATAGCCACAACTACCTACGAAGTATAGAGAGCATACAGCTACATGCATACATAGAGGCGAGAAGATGGTGAGCTACTAACGTTAGTAGCTTATCTCTCCAAAACGAGATCATCTAATCTACTTGGCAGTTCATGCCTGCAGCGATTCACTATATGACTCTTGTAAAAGGTGTGGTTAGGCTTAGAGTAGAGATGGTGCCGTCCGTCAACGGCACTTGCACATCTCATCTTGATCATCTGATACCTACGTACTTCGCACTACACTAGACTACACCCTCGGTGATACGAACAGGATTAAAGTGATATGCAACGGAATACAAGGAGGATGGCCCGGGGATCTCCTGACAAGAAAAAAAAGAGAAGGATAATGTAGGCTGCCATGAATTATTCGGAAGGACAACGTAGTATGTTTTTCTCCCGTTGTTGCTCTTTTTCATGCATGAAACATCAACCGAGGCCGTTGGCCGGAGCTCCCCAATAGTAATCTGACAAAACCGGTTGCCTAGCATACGCTCCCGCATACCTACCTGCCTCAGGTGTGAGAGGCTCGGTGTGGGTAAGGTGTGTCTACCGTAGGCAGGTATACCTATTCAGGTGAATGAGGATAGAAATGAGGACACTCATTCACTCACCATGACCGGACCGTTTTTTGCCTCTTGGTCTTCTCGCCTGTTGATTACGTAGTCAGGATCCAGGCTGTAACACTCAGGATTGCTCCTATCTCGGCACCGATTCCACGATGACATATTAACCTGCGAAGATCTGTCGTATAATTTAGTATAGTATAGTCTCGTGTAAAATCTAAGTAGTGAATGACCAAGAGCCGAGGTGGCAACATCTAAAAAAGCGCCCCCAAACCAAATAGACGGTGAGAAGTGGAAAAAGCGACTAATCAAGTCCTAGATAGATATGAGAGGGATGGAGGGTTACAATTACAGCACTCGCCAGACTTGGCTTTTGGATCATGAGGAGTGTAAAGTAGACACACAAACGCACACGGTGCTCGATGGGCTGCTGCTTGCTGCTAAGGGTCGGGATGGGAATGGTTCGATCTACACTACCTTGTTCTACTGCAGTCTGCAGCCCACAAGGCAGATAGGGCGCGGACGAGACCCAGTCTCAAGTACATACATACTGTAGGCCGGGGAGGGAGAACGAACGGCGGCATCGTTTAATGGGAGCTGCAGGAAAGAGTCATAGGTACGAAGTAGATACAGTACATACACTTATCTATCGACAGTACATGCCACTTATGCTGGTAGCTACCTAGGGTCCGCGGGGCAGTCAGTCGTCTCGATATTGTTGCTGGGATGTGGGAGATCGGGAGCTTTGGAGAAGTGGAGTTTTTCCACTCTTTGCCTTATTACCACTGCAGCATACCTACCAGGAAGCTTAGCTACCTAAGGTATCTTCCCGCTCGTGGGACCCGGCAAGATACATCCATACATGGCGGCCAAGCCCGCCCCCATTTATATTCCCTGTTGGCGGCCTATTATCGACGCCAGAAACAGGCAGCAATGGCAGTGGCTGTGTGGAATCCAATGAACGGCCGCCAATTCCAGTCACTGCCTTCGAGAGCAACGGTTACTGGGTGACCAGGCAGCCAGCGAAAATTCCCCCAGACGAATCCCATGTCACACCGTGTCGTATCCCACGATCGCCAACGCGGTAATACCTGATGGCAACGGGAAGAACAACCCCGCAGCGACTTTCTAGCGGGGTTGGACTTCCCCCTCCGCCCATTCGCTGCTGGGACGATTGAGTGAGCAAAGTGAAGCTATTCTGGCACCAATGCGCTCGGTACAGGCGGCGAGTCACTTTTGATCGACATGTCGGCACTCGAGATTATCATATTGATTTTTTGTTTATTGGTTCTTTTGATTGCCCCTCGCAAGTAAGACAATTTTAGGTATCTAGCACAGAATCTATACAAACATGAAGCTTCAAAACCCGTGCTTCCCTTGACCCTTAGTCGACATAATTGGTATCATCTAATAAACGCCCATTGCCGACCCAGATTAAACCTAGCGCTATTCGCAGTGAACCGACCCAATTCCCATCGGCGCTGTAGGCGTCCGATATCTCGTGTAGTATAGTAAAACATGATGTTGAATGACAGCAATATGCTTTTTTTTTGGTGGATTTTTTGACTTGTTTTGAATGTATGTGGTTCAATGCAGTTAGCCCTTGTAGGTGAAGCGATCTCTCAACCGCTCCTTCTGAGCCTCAACTTCACGTTCGTGTGCGCGTTCGCGTGCGCGTTCTTCCTTCTTGTGACGCCGTTTCATCTCCTCCTCAATGGTAAGAGGTTGCGTGATAGAGACGGAGCCGCGTCGGTAGCGCGTGCCCGATGACGAATTCTGTGGTGGCGCTCGGTTCGCAATTGCCTCGTTCTGTCGTGCAATCTTGGTTTCCTTATCGCGTTGTAGATGCTGGTCTCCATGCTGAACACTGGATAGGCGCCGGTGGCGGCGTTCCTCGTTATTGCTATTGCTGTCGCGCGACGAGCTGGTCTTGGAGGATGATCCTTGCTTGCGATGTTTGGGCGGCTCGTTGATGATCTCTACTTTGATTGAGGTAGGCCGGTCGCTGGTCTCTCGGTAGCTGCTCGGCTCAATGTAGACGTCACGAGCAGGGCTGGAAGATACGCTGCGCTGGCGGTATAGCGATGGCGACCGTGAGAGTGGTGAGCGTGACAGTGGTGAGCGTGACAGAGGTGAATTGTCTACGTAGAGAGAGTGGTCTCCGCTGCCTTGCCTGTCGTGTCGTAGCGAGCGTCGTCGGCTAACGTCGATCACTTTCGGCTCGTTGATGTAGACTCCTGAGCGCCGTCGGCTGGAGCGCTCAGAGTCGGAAGTATGGTCGGAATGGTAGGATAGGGGAGGTGTGGGTGGTAGTTGGCCGTGGTTGTAGGCGGTCCGGGGCTCGGTTCTGCGGTATCCATGCGGGCGGCGCAGTTCTTGCGTTCTGTCGCAGAGCTTGCCGTGTCGTGAGCGGTAGCACAAGTCGGGCTCGGACCAGGTGTAGACACGGCCGTCTGGCCGCATCTCGCTGAAGACCTCGTTCACACACATAGTGCCGCCGTTTGTCGCCTTGTCTCGTGTGGTGTTAGGGGGATTGGGTTGTACGATCCGCGGCGGCGGTCGTGGGTGGCGAGCGAGCGCTGGTGGTGGTGGTGGTGGGCAAGGACGCGATTCGACGGCAGATCCTTTTTGGTCGCGGCACCGCCTTTGGCGGTAGAATGAGTTGTTGATGAGGACTCGCGGCGTGGATGCCACGGCAGCGTCGATATGCAGCGACTGGGAAGTCAACTTGGCTTCTCGAGGTTGTCGTCGCGGAGGTGGCTCCCAGGGGCAGCGGCTGAATAACACGCGAGCAGACAAATGACTCTCCGACGGTGAAGCGGTGGGAGAGTGACGGTCTGGTAGACGAATACTGGTATGCAAGCAAGTAAATGCTTGATGATATACTATAAGAGATGTTTGAGTGGTGTTGGATGAGACTGGATGGACTGGATGGGCGAGATTGGTCTAGGGGGGTTGTGGACGTGATTCCTTATTAAATATTGTCTGAGACGAGAAGGAGGGCATCTTGTAATTTTGTATTATTTTTTGCGCGCAACAGCATGTACAAGGTAGGAAGGGGATGTACAGTAGAAAGAGCAGGGGTCCTCTCCATCCCTGTTGCCCTGGTTCACCCGTGTACCACGGCGGATGCCTGGCAGAGAGACCGCCGATGAATCACCTGTCAACTCTCTTCCGTTAGGTACTCAAGCTAGGTGGGTTAGTGTGGTGTCCACTAAGTAGGCGGTGCGCTAACCTGGGAGGGTGCAAAGCGTGGTACATACAGTGCAGCGCAGCACGGAGCTAACGGAAAAGGAAAGGTGCATTGAAACACAGAGCAATGGGCCACACCCACACCACAGCCATTGCGGCGAAGCTGCCAACCCAGCAAGTTGCCTATGTATGTAGTGTAGCCATGATGGTTGCGTTTGACCGTGTGAGTATCGCGCCGAGAGGTAGACATCATGCTCTGTACAGAGCAGTGTAATAATTATCTTGTAGGTACATTACACACCCCTCGTGTCTACTCCAATTTATGGTGAGTTCGAATAGGAATGGCGATGCACACCTGTAAGTACACTTCCTACTTAGACTACATCTACCTACTTACATACCCACACGACAATGTGGCTTATGTACACGACGTGCGGTACTTTGGCTTCAGGCTACATTGTATTATACAGACATTGTAATCGCAGCGACTGGAGGGAGGGAGCCCGGCGAATGGGATCGCATTGCTCGCACGCGCCCAAGAGTGGAAATGAAAAAAGATGAAACGGACGAGAGTGAGGGTGGCCGCTGGGCATGGCCAACAGCTGAACAAACACCAGGCAGGCTAAAAATGCCTCGAAATTGCGAGAGATAAAAATAAATGCTATGGAGCGTGGTGCTACTAGTAGGAACAGCAGTGTCAGTGGGAAATTCTAGGGGATTTACAGATCGTCGTCTACCCTAGTCCGCTCTCAGCCAGCGACCTACTTAATTTACACAGGGGCCAAACGCCGGCGTCCCCAGAGAGAAGATGTCATGCAACGGTCTGTCGTACTTCGTAGTTGTAGGAATAGTGTAGTGTACTGTAAGTCTGTAAGTAGGTCTTCCGTAGTAGCACTGATCGCAGCAGTAATCGTCGTAATGACTAAATAAGAGGATGCCCTATTGGGGAACCATTCCAATTCCTTGACCGTCGTGGAGAAGCACCCTCAATGCACAAATGGGGACGTCGAATTCAAGACAGATCTGGTCAATGCTTGGCAAGACTCGATCGGTGTTGACTCACCACCACACGAGACCCTCCCCGGGTCCGATCTCGTAGGTCTAGACAAGTAGACGGCGACACTGCCTAACCTAGAGTATTTACACTTTACACGACATACCGGACAGATAGACCGGATTACTCGAGACTATCGGGACACCTACTCGCTTGTCCTGAGGTTGGGTGTGTGGCATAGCTGTAATACAGTGCAGACGAAGATTATCTGGAAGCTTGCGGTATTACAAACGTAGGTGCTCCGTACCTACAGCCAAGAATTACAATGTTGCAGCAAGCGGTGCATTGGATGGCACGACGGTGTCCCGACAACATGCCTTCATTCTGTGCTTCGTTCTTCGCCGTACGCAGCAGCTTGTGTGGGCCGTGGCCGCGTGGGAGGTATGGTACTGCAGCGTCGTGATTTGGTGGAAGAGCGTGGAGGAAGCTCCAAGCTCCAAAAGCATTGTTGGTTACAGAATTGCTGGCTCTGTGCAGCTCTCGCGCCTCCGCTCTAGAGTCGCACTTCTGCCGCCGTCTCGAAGTTCAGCGTTGCTTGCACTGCCCCAGCCACGGCAAGCGTAGCAACCAGGATCGTGGAGCCGCAGAGGACCTTGCAGATAGTGTACAATCATTCCGACGGATATTACCTATCTACGTACTCCATCTGGTAATATCATTGTGCCATTATCATGAAGACTGATGGCGGAGTGGTGAGACCGCATTGTAGCACCTCGTGGATAGACAAAATCCGGGGCGTGGAACAACTAAAGAAAATTGAATGGACGCCTAGGAGGACGACCATGCCTGTGCAGCTAATAACAGAGAATGGGTGCGTATGTCTCGTGTACGATTAGGTACCCATTGAGAAAGATTCTTCAGTCGTAAAGCTCGATCTGGCTTAGATTCGAGGTTATACTACATCGCACCTACCTTCCCGGACTTTACATCAAAGTTGTGGACCACTGCCTGCCTGGCTGGCCAACTTGCATCTTTAGAGCCAACATGATCTATCCCAGGCGCATGTAGGCATCAACATAATTGCACCTCGTCTAATCATCCCAAGGCTACGAGAGAGAAGAGCGCGCTTGCTTCTCAAGCGCGCGCATCTATATGTTTGCTTATGCGTCTACAATAATCGAACGACGATATCCAATACTACGGCCTACTGCTCCCTTCGCCTCCTATTTGTGTCTATACAGCATCTAACACAAGGCCAGATATTCCGTACCCATATCGCATCTATTGAATGTCGTGCGACCTGCCTCAGCGTATACGCATCTGCCCATCTGAACGCCTTGTCATGTACCCGTTTTTCCAGTGCATCTTGTGCTGCGTCATTCTTGCCACCCTTCACCGAGTCCGGAATCAAAAAAAAAAAAATTGATTACCCATATTGAATTGTGTATGAATTCCGTCTCCGGCAGAAGACGCTTGGTTGTCTAGCTGACAACGCACGCGTTCGTGGCGGTGATACGTTTGTCATTTTTCCAGACGCGCATATGCGATGCTGTTACGTTCGTAACTTCTCTCCCACCACCTGGTGTATAATTATCTCTTGCCTGAGACAGCCACAGTTGGTCTCTGTATTCTTCATTGGACACCACAGACTGCAAACTGCATAGGTCACCTCCCATTGGTAGGCGCCTATCTCGAAAAGCCGACAGTCTTCTATGACGGTGTTCTCCAGCAGGGGCAGTGAGGCTTTGCGCTCGCAGGATTTCCTTGGCCCCCAAATGCTGACAGGATCCCCATTAGCTGGTGGAGAGAACACCTGAGGCATGACATGCGAGCCTGCTCTGGCGCCACAATCGAGAGGGAACCCATCGTCCTGGGCCGGCAATTTAGCTACTAGCTGCTAGTCTACGTAAAATCAGATAAGTCATCAGGTCTTCGATGATATCGCTCTTACTGGAACTACTGGAAAATTCCGTGGTCCGCGCGCCTTCGACGTGAAGAACTCGACCGTTCGCACTACTGAATTACAACTCCACCAAGACTAGGGGAAAATGGAAAATCAGCCCTACCAGGCAGATTCGGGTTCTCGTACCCAGTCCAGCTCGGAATGATTACCTAACAACGGTCCGCTTCCACTCTAGAGACAGTATTGTACATACAGTATGTATGCTACGCATACCATCTCGTGCAGTTCCTGGTTTTTGCACGCTAGGTCCGGATGGGCCGACAAGCGGAACCACGGTCGCTTGGCGGTCGATGTCTTGCATGGAGGCTGAGCATACTGGTGGTACTGGCAAACCAACAACTTTTTGCGATCGCGAATCAGTGCTCGAGGTGAACGAGATTTTTGTCGCCGTCGCCATCAGGGCCGGATTTTGTGGTCGTCCGTTTCACCAGGCGCCCGTGTTGGTTTCAATGTTGAACGTGAACGTGGCCGTGGCAGTGGCCGATCGTCAAGATGCCCGTCCACCATCACCGTCAGCGCTCAGTTATTGTCCCCAATACGGAGTACTCCAAGCAAGAACCATCTGCAAGCTTTTAGCAAATGTGCACTTCTGTAATTTTCTCCTGTATTATTTCCATACATCTGCATGTCTGCCCGCACATGCCGCTGTGGTTGCATCATTAGCTCCCAATCGCCGTTCTTCTCTCTTCGGCATCACAGCCCGCTAATGAGACTGCAGGACAACCGATCCAAACCGCCCTATAGCATTCTGCCAGCGCTTTCGTCGAGTGCTACGGCGTCATTGGTGACATGTATCATGGCAATACAATCACCTCATGTACTGCTTCTCTTACGCGTCATCAACCCGGCCGGAGCGCAGAGCCCTACCTGCTTCGAGCATCACTCACGTGTTGTACGGCTGGTGGCCAGCTTGTCAATTCCTATTGCTGGAGTCATTTGCCACTCGAGGCTACGATCCCGACAGTAGCATTTCCCAGCCTTGACCGGTTTCACTCGGAGCTTCTGGCGGTCAGTGATGGAGCTGTTTTGGCCCACCTTCCTCAGCACGCAGCTACCCGTGTCTGGATCTATTGTCTTCTGTCTCCCGTCCGAGATCAACGCGGTAGCACGGGTCAGACGGAGACCAACATCTCGACGCGTTTGCCGCATACAATCTATAGAATGACAGGTTACGCAACAGAAGGCCTAAAGCTCACTACATGCAGCGTTCCCTCCATCTTGGGACGGCAGCGTCCCTACATTTTGTGTATCGTGAACTTCTCCAGCATGCCAACGACATTCCTATAGGCCACATAACGAGCATCTACATGGGCAGCCAAACTACAGATGAACCCACTGGTAAGATCGCTTGAACCATTCCTCCTAGTGGCCTGTACATCTGCTCTCAAGGATTCTTGCCTTTTGCTTTTCTTTGCACATCACTGCGCTTTGATTGTAACTCGGAGTGCAGGATTGCAGACTTGGTATGCAGAGTTTGACACTTAATGCCTGGCTTCCGTCGGGGTCGACGTGGTTCTGAGAAACCGAAAGTCGGTGACAGTTGTTCATCATTACTAGGATGACAGCCAGTGCATTTGCAGATCAGATGTCGGCTCTGGCGATTCCCATGCAGTCGAGCGACGCCTCAATCAATCTTCACTGATGATGCCGCAAGGCAAATGCCGACCTGGTATGGTAGGCATTGTCTATAGCGTCTGTCTGGTAAGACGGCCCCATGGGGCTTGTATTATTTCACTAAACGATCCCTCCAACCGCAGCTCCGGACACTCCGAGCGCGTTGCGTTGTATCTGAGCATTGCATATGCGTCTAGCAAATGAGCGAGGGGTGATAAATGCCGACTCGCAGATGCTTGAGCGGTTTTACCAGACACCGCTCTTACTGCTAGGATAAACCCAAGCATCCATGCTCTTCAGCTTTGGTCCAGACGTCGATGGCCCCCTCGAACACTTCGGACATATTGACAATTGTTTATGCGTAGCGTAAGTACGGGGTGAGGCTGCGACGCCGTCTCATTCCAAGATTTTTTTGGCACATACGTAATCATATTATCCGATATACCACAGGCGTATGAATGTCCGTGGTGCAAGTTTCTGATCGATCGTTCGTCAGCAAGACCTGATGATTTGATACTAAACTTTGGTACTCTCGGATAAAGTACGCCATTAGGAACGCTCGAAGTTATAACCTATTGGAGATGCCTGTGAAAGCAAATGATGTAAGGGCCGTCTTGTGTGTACAATATCGTAATAGTGTAGTCTAGAAGCTTGGTATCATTCAGATCAGTCGTACCTGTATCACGACGTCAATGGCAACTAAAACAGGTACTTTGTGCCCTACGCTTTAACCTCTCACGGTTCCCAATCTTGAGGATTCCATCTACCCCTGGCGAAGAACCTCTATTCATGCTATTACTTCATTTAAATTCTAAGTAGTCCACGTCTTTAGGCCAAGAACTTCCTCCCCAGCTCCCTCCGCATCCGATCCAAAAATCTTGGGGAGCTCTTTGATTTGCTAAGGAGCATACACAAGCACAAGACGAGAAAACTGATCTCGAATCCCCGGGCTTCGTTCGACAGTTCCGCAAAGATCTCTGACCCAAGACTCTACGTAACGTGGTTCCCGTTTTCGTCCTCTCCACCTCCGTCTCACCCACCATAGAGAGGCAATTGGCCCGAACATTCCCATCACCTCGGACGACGCGGTATGTCTAACCCAGACACGCGTTCACTTACCATCCGGAGCGATTGTCTCCCGGGCTGACAGTAGTACCGGGATCGGTACGACACTGCCCCTTGATGGTGCCCTCTAGCACGGATATCCGAGCTCCATGATACCCAATGCAACCATCCGGTAAATTCGAGAATTAAGGTACACCGGCCACGGCCGAGACCTCGACCGTACAATTCTGACCGTACCAATACTATCACGCCGATCGTGGTTATGGCTCCGCCGCCTCTGCTGTCAGACGGTGCCGCAGTACCAATGTCAATGTCAATACTAATGCCAATGCCACGAACTCGAATCTACTAAGCAAGCAGAGCCCCAGTCCCAGCCCGTCGGTGCTACATATACACATATACACGCACATACATACACACACACCTACACACATACACTGCTGTCTGTCATCAGTAGCTGTCAATCGTACGACCGGGGCTCTTCCCCTGGTGCCTAATACTGCCGCGACGACTACCGATGACGGGCGGACGCACTGAAAATGACTCCCGTGTTTCCCGTGCCGTGCCGTGCTACTTTAAGGTATATACGCGTCTCAGGAGACACGATGCCTAAGTATCTACCTAGGTAGAGACGGGTAGGTACGGTAGGTGTGTACCTACATCGGCACGGGCCGATGACGGTTGGAAACACACACCGGGAAGACGGGGCAGTAGTGGGTGGGGCTACGACTGCTCAATTCCGCCGCGCGTCGTAAAGGAGAGCAGAGTTGAGGTTGTCCGACGTCTCTTATGCCTAGTGTCAGTTGTATGGGTGTGGTTAGACTTAGGCACTAGTATACCTATTGCCTTGCCTCTTGACAATGGTGACGAGCCGAGAGAACCGGGCTACCGGTATCTATGCCTGGTCAACGTACTGAGCTACATTACATGGAGACGGCTTGAGGACGAGGATGAACGGGTACTGCCACGTAGGTAGTATGTATTATCTCCCAAGCCGTATGCCGAGACAGAAACTCGTAATAGATAAGAAGACAGCTTCCTTTGTATCCGTGCATTTTACTACTAAATGATAATAGGGCGAGCGAGTTCTTGTCTTCATGCAGTCTGGGTACTACGGAGATTGCACAAGATGGAGAGCTAGATGATTCCCCCTTGATCTGCAGGTAGGCGGCTTGGCTTTGTCCCAAAGGGCGTTCTTATGCCCGATGGCGATATTTTAGGTGAAATTTAATATCGAAGTTGTTAATAGCGATGCAGAGGATACTATCGTCTAAGATGTTGAAGCTGTAGTAAATACTGTCATCAACAAAGCTTTCAATAGATTGATTACATTATTCTTGTTAAGAACCACTAGCCGTCCTAGCCCCAGCCGATTCTCTATGCCTGTGACAATTATGCATATGTCGTCCTAATTCTATATCTGCTCTTGCCGCGTATACTCATTGTCAACACTCTCCGTCGCTCCCGTAGAACTCTGTGTTCGTTCTGTGATGGTATAGTAGCATAACAAATAGAACCACTCTCGTCCTATGCTTCCTCGCCTACATAGAACTTGGGATAAAAAAACTTATTCATGCCTTACGCTATGTACAACGGATATAAACAGGTAGGTGTCTACTTAGCCATAATACACAGTCAACACGACCGTGGTAGACTTGACAAACATTACCGGTGAAGCCTCATGGTAACAATAACACTCACGGCCTAGTGTTTATAAGTTTAAGGCTTGAACTATCGTTCGATCTTATAGCAATGCATTTATTCAAGTTGCCTAGCCGCTCGCTGGCTCATATTATTGGCATAGTTCTCGCTTCTCGACACGCCTAATTTCTTTGTGCTTCGTGATCTCGCGGTGCCACTACATCCATCGTACATACCATATGCACGGCTCGCGGCTTTTTACCTCTCTACCTCTCTCCCGGGACCTCCAACATCTGTTTTTTGCTTCTTTTTGATCGTTGCCCCTGAAACCGTGTGGTCTGGATCGACGGCCTGTTACAGACGCATATGCAGGTTGGCTGCTGCTGCTGGCTGCCCGAGCGCATTGCCAACCACGTGTCGTGAAAACCGCCATTACACGAAATGCAGCTTTTTTTCCGTTTAATGCCCAGATTATGCCACGAGGGGTATCCAACCATGCCACTGCGGTACCACAAACTTTACGAGACGAATGCAGTATGCAGGATAGAGTATGGTCTAGATTTGGCTATGATAGATCTGGCTTGGAACACAACATAAACGACGACCCTGCAAAATCTGGGGAGCATGTCTACCGGTAGGACAGGACGAGGATGCATAACATCGTCCCACCCCAGCCCATGCAGTAGCCATAGCAACAACGGCAGAAGCTACCTAGGTAGTTACTTCGTTTCGAGCTGCCCACTCACACACTAACCCACTCACATACTTACACACTTAGACTCCAACTTACACTCACCACCCATACGTGTCCCCATTAATGCTAATCATCTTTTCGCTCTCGGTATCCCTCTTCCCCTCAACAATATCTCTACAAGCGAGCCCGGAAACCCTTGGGTCAACGGCGCCAAGACTTCGCAGAGTCGCGGGGTCACCGCCTCCCAGCTCAGTCGCGGCCCACCCGGGGTCGAAGGCGTGCACGACGACGCCGGCGTCGCGCAGGTCGTACGCCTCGCAGGCCGCCAGCATGTCCAGCGCGGCCTTGGTGCAGCGGTACGCGTTGTACAGCTGCGTGTACGTCGGGTAGGTCGGGTCGAAGCGCGCGGTCACCGAGCCCATGGAGCTGGTCACGAAGACGATGCGCTTCTGCTTCTTCCCTCCCTCTTCTGCTACTGGAGATTGAGATTGCTTCAATAGTAAAGGCTTAAAGGCAGCAGTGGTCCGGTACGGCCCGATGACGTTAGTCGCGTACAGCGTGGCCATCTTCTCGACCTCGTCGGCGATCGACTCGTCGCTGATGCCGGCGTTGTTGATCAGCACGTCGAGCCGGCCGCTTTCTTTCTCTACGGTGGCTACGGCCGCGGCTACTGATGAGGCCGACGTGATGTCTAGCTGCACCACTGATAGGCTGTTCCCGTGCTTGCACTCCAGCGTCGCCGCCGCTGCTTCGCCGCGCTTCAGGTCCCGGCTGCCGAGATACACGTGGTACGGCGCCAGGCTGCCGCTGTCTGATGGCGCGGACTCGAGCAGCACTTTGACGATCTGGAGCCCGATGCCCTTGTTGGCGCCTGTGCGTGCTTGGTTAGTATTTAATTACCGGATCTTGGTGGGGCGATCATCGGGACGGACGGAAGCCCGGAACGGAGCCGAGTCGGGAATGGGAAGGAACGGGACGGGACGGGACGAACCTGTGACTAAGACTATGGTTTTGGCCATTGTTTATCCTGATTGGTTTCCGAGTTGATGTATTTTGACTAGTATAGATCTCCTCTGCACCTGGATTGGTGAATTCGCAGATCTGTTAGGTTGACTTGCTCGATGCAATGCCACCTTGACGATCTTTGTACCACCGTCTTTTATAAGACATTCTCATTATAGTCCGCATACCAACAACCCGGAATTTAGCAACATGACACGGACTTTACGGCAAATGATCGAGCCCGCAACTCGCTGCCTGGCTAGCAACGTCACATAACGAAATAGTACCCGAATTGGATGTTCATGATGAGCGCATATCTTCAATTAACTTATGTCTGTCTGGGCCCAAATAAATGGCTGCCTAATCGCTTCTGTTAGTCTAGTGGGTCGGAAAAGTGAGGCCCAATTCAGAATCGTCTTGTTTTCCCTAGATGGTAAAAACTATGATGTCTCCCTTGTTTTAAGTACAACATTGAAATAAAAATCATTCCACAAAATTGAAATTTTGTATAACGTAGCGTAATATTTCTTCATGAACTTTTCTATGCACAAAAATGAGAAGAAACACGTACGTTCGTTGAAGTTAGCGAGTTTTAGTGTCCTCCGCTAAGTTTGGCGTGACTTTTCGAGCCCGGCTGCTCCAAATGGGGAATTCAGAGGTTTCAACAATGGGCCTGCTATGGTAGGTCTAGATAGTTCAGCTGTTCTGCGAATAAGTAATCAACCTAGAATAACCTCGAAGGGCGCCCATGACAACTCAAGGCCCGGGCTTAAGCGGCCGTAATACCGGCTTGGCCCCGTCCACCATGCCTCAGATCTCCTATCTTCGGGACTAAAGCCGGGGACTGTTTCAATATTGCGCTGTCAATACAAAAACCTACTATGCCATTCAGTTCACTCAGTTCCGTCAACGGCGAATTTACATGACCATGGGGTACTTTTTTGTCTTCATGATCACCGCCACAGGGATCGATTCTGGATTCCTCATCGCACTACGAATGAAAGTAAGTTATAAATTGACGAGCCGGTATCTCGAATTTCTCGAATTATGAGATCTTGCTTCTCACGTTATGCATGAGTACGACAGCGATCATTATGTGACAGGGAAATGCCGAACACGATCACGAGCCTCAGGAGACATATAAAGTTCCCACAATTCTCGCGATTCGACTAGTCTAGCGGCGGCCCATTTCGAATAATACTGGAAGCTAACAGCAGGCGTAAATAAGAGCCATGTATAGTCGTACGCGGGAGTTTTCCGTTTTTCTATGAGATTTGCATCTCTTGGGGTAATAGGTCACAGTGGCGCGTATGACTATCTCAGGCGTGGGTAAATTAGATTTAGTAGATCGTGAGACGAAGTCAGCTTGCTGCGGTATAGGTCACATACACGCAGAAGTATCACTCGAATTAGAACACTATGCGACTCGTCAAGAGCAATTTTGCAGGATATGATTAGTATGATCTTTTTTACACACTCGTCATTAAAGACGTGTTTCTAATGTTAGGTTAGGTTAGGTTGGGCCGGGTAGGTAAAGTGACTCTATAATGCCAGTGCCGCCCCGAAAAATGATTTCAATTCATACGCCAGCCACCAGTCCAGTTGGTAACAGGACAACCTCCAGATCATGTCGGCATGAGCACATGTTGAGCATTAGCAACGAACCTCTTCCCCTTCTTCTTCCTCTTCCCCATCCCAAGCCTTCAAACATGAACAGCTTGGCATTATACCTCTTCGTTCGCGACCGATTCGTATTCGCCTCTCCTCCTTCCAGTCATGCCCAGTCCCATAGCAGCCGGACTCTCGTACACCTCGGTGTAGTTAATACGCTCGCCGCCGAACATCGCGTCGCCGTTCTCCCTCCGTCCGAAGAGAGGAGATGTATCGCACCAGAAGTCTCTACAGTTCTGCGCATAGCCTTTGCTGTACGGGTTCTTCTTCTTCTGCATGTTCTTCCGCGTCGCGGCGCCGCGACCGGTCGCCGTCTCGATGAAGGTATCCACGCCCAGTATCCGGCTCCACTGCTGCATGAAGCTCCTATGTTTGTGCCCGTGGCCGCCTTTCCGTGCGCCCAGCGGGTCGTCTGCTGCCGAGGGAGGTGCCCCGAACTCTGGGTGGCTCGGGTCGAGTGGTGCTCCAGTGCTGGTGAAGGCGGAGCCGAAGCTGCCGGCGCTTCCGTCTTGGATGCCATACATGTTCTCATACGTCGTCATAGCTCGCGCTACCTGTATGAATTGCACGAAGATAAGCATGCTGACCCATGTCAGCTGCAGAGTTCCCCATATACCCAGGAGTATCGTATAGGCATCGGCATTGACGATTTTGCAAAGCGCCTCAGACAACGCTAAACAATCAGATGATCCCGTTTGAGGTGTTTCTGTGAAATAACAGTACAACAGCCAGTCGAAGGTGACGATACCAAAGACCAGGTTGACTAGATACACGAAGAAGTGGCGGTGATTATTGATGCCGACACAGTTATTTACCCATGGGCAATGGCTGAGGAGGTGTTAACGGGGTCCGGGTAGCGTGACGAACATCGAACTTACTGGTCATGCTTCGCGACGCATCGCTGGCATCGCTTGCAGTGTTTGCTTCGAAGTGGTGTACGGATCATGCAAGTCACACAGAAATTTTGTTCGTCATATTTCCATAGACGCAACAAATCGTCAATGGCAGCTTTCTGTTCCGCAATGCCGTTCAGCTTAGGCACGAAGCCTGGATCGAAGATCATAGAAGCCGCGTAAAAGTATGCCACCATTCCATAGAATACCAGGAAAAGCAAGTTGATGAGCGGATGACTGGCGTATGTTGCTGCTCTACGTTAGCCACTTGATAGATACAGACTGGACGAGACAGGTAAACATACACGGGGCTATGACCAACAGCCACTGTACACCGATTAAGAATAAAGATCCCGCGAAGATACCTGCTAGCCATGGCTATATCTCGGTTAGTAGGACGATGGGCCTTCCGAAATAGGAGAACGGACCGTTTTATGGAGATGTCTCATATCTGGGGGCGCGTATTCTAGGAGCTGGTTCGTAACCCATTGAAAGCCGAAAATGACGAATAGCGCGATAAACACTGAGAGGAATATCGGCAAATGCGACAATACCATCAGCTCAACCCATATGATCACTGTCGGTAACAGGAATAGGAATTTGTTCATGAAGCCCCGCTTGTCTTTGAGGAAAAAGGACGAGCCGGGCCACCAGGGGACGGCAGCATGTCCATCCTCGTCGTAGCCGCACTCGCGCAGCGCACGACGCCAAGCACCATCGGTGTTCAAGTCTTTTGCGGTTATGGCGGGGGTCTTGCCGGTGGCGGTTTTGGCGAACCGATCGGCGCCGTACTCGATCAGCTTGAGGATGCACTGCGGCGAACCCTTCACGAGTGCCCAATGCAACGCTGTGAAACCCTGCTCATCTGTCGCATGCACGCTCGCGCCCCATCGCAAGTACAGATCGACGCATTGCGGGTACCCCTTATACGCGGCCCACATGAGGCTCGTATGTCCGTATGCATCGCCCACGTCGACGGGGATGCCCTGGTGCAGCAGCAGCGTCACCAAGAGTACATTGCCGTTGAACGTGGATATGTGTAAGGTATTGTAGCCCTGCGAGTCGGTGATCAGGGGGTCGGCGCCGTGCTGGAGAAGTAGGTTCATGGTGTAGTAGTTGGCGCGCTGGGCAGCCCATTGGAGCGGCGTCGCGACGGACTCGCCTCCCTTCTGGTTGAGGTTGGCGCCGCGGTCGATCAGGAACTTGCACATCGCATACTGATTATTGATAGCAGCCCACTAGAAACCGGGTTTCGGGTTAGCAGAGCCTCAATCGTCGGCCAAGCAGGCGCAGGGAAATCAAATTACATGGAGAGGCGTTATTCCTTCGTCGTCGGTGTAAGTAGCATCGTACTCGGAGGTCTCGAATAGCTGCTCCATGGCTGGGATGTCGCCAACACGAGCGAGCTGCATAATATCGGGCGGCGCGGCCGCATCGCTGCCGGGGATATCGCCCATTTCCATGTCCTGCGAGTTGAGCCGCGGCGTGGCAGCGCCGCCCTTCGCAGCCGGCTGCGCGGGAGCACTGGTAGACATGTTACCGGGGCCGGGACGAGGGCTCTTCGAACAGTCGATCCGGCGGTCTCGGTGGTCTCGGCAATTCGTGTAGCTTGGACTATCGTGTGACGGTAAGGGCGTGGGAACTTAGTATTACAGACCCTCGTCTATGGGCATGTCGACCGGAGCACAGCAGGACCTTCTCGGTGTCGGTGGGAAGAGAAAAGCCAATGATTCAAGTCGTCGTACTATACACAGGCGAAGGGGAAATTACAGGCAGCTAGCGCGTGTAGCTCAGAGGAAAAACGCTGCGTTAACGACGCGGTTCAGTAGTACCGTTGGTACAAGATTAAATACAATAATGCTCAGGAACTGGATATTCGGTAGCGTAAACAGAGAAACGCGTAGACAAACGCTCAACGTCGCAAAGCTGACGTGCTTGCAAAAAGCTGAAATAAAGGACTTTACGGCGAGCGACGAGATGGAAGTGTTACATGGCGTAGCAGTGACTTTGCTTATCCCTTTGAGTGCCATTTCGGCACCAGTACTTTCACACACCTCTAACACCCTAGAATGGAGAGTTTTAATTGGTTGGATACCCCCGCTTAGTGCTTATACAAAGTACTGGTGCCGAAATGGCACTCAAAGGGATACTGTGTAGAACGTACGCATGTCATGCCAAGCCACCTTCTTTACAGGGTTGTTTAACATGGTTCAGGAGGAACAGCGCATGGGTAAGGCGCCAGGACACAGCCACGCACAGTAGATTCGGTACTGTAACAATGACCATCTGTAGGTGCAACCTAGATAGGGACCATAAGGCAAGGTACAGCCAGCTGATTGGTCCCTGGAACTGCTACTTTTCTGAAACTCTGGAAGGCGCAGTCCCACTATTCTCCCCGCTAAATAGCCTATGACACTTGTACGTTAAAGGGAAAGTCAATTTAGTAGCGACGACGAGCCAATGGACATCCCCACCACGTCACTCGTGTTCGTTTAAACTTATCGCAGCTCCATACATACCAAGTAGCCTTTTCAGACGGCACCGCAACTATTTTATACAGCACCAGTCGCCGGCAGTTCCAATCGAATTGAAACAAGGAAACTCAAGGGAATCGTCGCCACTACTTAGCCGAATCGCATCTTCGGCCGCGGAGGATTCTGGCACCGGGAATACCCATCCCCTCTCCCTCTCAGCGATCGCGCCCATAACTACGATTACAACTACAACTACGACACTGTCCTTGGCCATAACCACCACCAACACAATGGAGCGTCTAAAATCCTTCCTCGAATACATCCTCACGCCCTCCGTCCCAGTAATAACCATCGGGCTCCTCATCGTGTTCCTGGCGCCAATCCTCCTACACCTCTTCATCACGCGGCAAACACCCTACACAAGCCTCCCCTCCATCCTCCTCGCGGGTCCCGCAGGCGCAGGCAAAACCTCGCTCCTAACGCTCCTCGAGCGCGGCAGCGCCGCGCCGGCAAGCACACATACGTCGCAGAGCGCGCACGCCGTCGAGCTCACTGTCTCTTCTGCAGAAGGGGAGAAGAAGAAACAATTGTCCTTCCGCGAGGCCGCGCGCGATGATGCGCCGGGCGCGCATAGGAAGTTTTATCTGGTCGATACGCCCGGGCACGGGAAGTTGAGGGGCGCTGCGATGGCGCAGCTCGGTGGCAGCAACAACATAGGAAAAAGTGGAAGTGCGGGTGGAATTGGTGGTGGAAGCGGGAAAGGTAGTGGCGGTTCGCAACAAACAGCCTTCAGCGACCCCTCCCTCCTCCGCGGCGTGATCTTCGTCGTCGACGCCGCCGCGCTAGACGAATCCATCGCGGACGCCGCGACCTACCTCTACGACGTCCTCCTCGCTTTACAAAAGCGCGCCAGCGCGAGCCAGACTTCCCGGTCCCCGCACAGCGTCCCCGTTCTCGTGGCCGCGAACAAACTCGATTTATTCACTGCTCTTCCCGCGTCGCTTGTGCGGAGTAATCTCGAGTCTGAGCTTGCACGCATACGGCAGTCGCGGAGTAAGGGTTTACTGGATTCCGGGGTCGGGACTGATGAGGTGGGGTCGGAAGAGCAGGATACTTGGTTGGGAGAGTATGGGTCGGAGAAGTTTAGTTTTGGGCAGATGAGGGAGTTTGATGTTGAGGTGGAAGTTCTTGGTGGGAGTGTGCTTGAGGGGAATGTGGATAGGTGGTGGGATTGGATCTCTGGTCGCATTTGAAGATGTTGTTGGGGGATGGAGGGGTTATGGATTGGAAGATAATAAATGACTTAATCACGGCTGCTGGTATGTAGCTAGCTGCCTGTATACAATAAAGTATTTTATCTACCACGAACATGTGCTCCTTTCGAGCAATTATTCTGTGATAAGTTTTCGACTAGAAGCCTTGAGCTTCGACGTGACTTCGGGAAGTCCGAGAAGAGTTGAACATGGCCATCACAAGAACAAGCGGTAGGAATATGCATATATTTCAAGTCGTGGTACGGTTTTCGCTGGATTCTATAGGATGAGTAGAGTCTGCAGTGTGTAACGAGCCTGCCTACCGGTCTAGAGCCGCCGCAAGTTGAAATCACCGTCGCCGCTGGGATCCGACATAACCTTCTAACTAATCAATCCTACCTCGTATCCTAAACGCCAAAGTGTTTATGTGTATGCCCTGGCCCTGGCCGTAGTTTCCAGAACGCCCGTATCGAAGTGTCTATATATCGTGGGAAACCCAAGTGTGCCTGCCACAAAGCGAAGACACACATGTCTAACCTGACCTATTTGGAAATATCTATACGCCGACCTGCTTGACCATCCAAGTAAGAAGATCGACTTTCGTGACGACCGCAACCGGCTTGCTAAGGATCTTATCCTTGCCGCCGCTGCTGGGCTCGGTGACGATGGCGGCGCTGTTCCACTCGAAAAAGTGGCTCAGCTCCGAGAGCGGCGTGTCGAGAGTGATCTCGACAAACGTCCGATCCTTGGAATGTTTCTTGCCTTCGCGGAGATCTGTCACCACTTCGTCGATCTGGCTGAAATCAAACACTGTAGAGTAAAAGGTTAGTAATTGAGGTAGCCAGATCAGAAGATTTGGTCGCCGGGACTGGGGTATTACTTACTGACGTCGGCAATAGGGCTCTGGCCAGTCGCGCGGCCCCGCGAGATATAGCTCAGCAGATTCCCCAGGGTGACCAGACCCACGAGCTTACCGCCAGGGCCGGACAGGACGGGCAGTTGATCAAATCCACGGTCGCGCATCGTCTCGATCGCCTCAGCGCATGCGGTTGTTGCCAACACTGATGTAACGGGCTTCAGGCGTAGAGATCGGATCGTAGCGCCAGCATAGGCGTCGTCGGCTTTCGTGGAAGCAGACACTTTGCCGCTACCATTCTCGGCAGATGAAGGGACGGCTGCGGCGTCCGTGGGCAACAGCAGGTCGTTGGCGGCCAACCAATCGTCATCGGCAAACTTGGTTAAGTAGCTGCGAATGCTATCCGGAAGTACGACGACTGCAACATCATCCTTGCCGAGACCGAGATCCTTGGTCGCCTTGACCATGGCGGCCATGGCGCTCCCAGAGCTTCCGCCCACGAGCAGACCTTCTTCGGCAATCAGCCTCCGAGCAAGCTGGAAAGACTCCTTGTCGTCTGTCTTATACCACTTGTCGACTCTGCTTTGATCTAGCACATCGGGGATGAAGTCGTACCCGATGCCTTCCACCTTGTATGGCTTATCCCGGTGCTCCTGGTTTAAGGAATCGGGTAAGGCAAGGATACTGCCTTGGGGATCGGCGGCTACGACCTTGATGTTCTTGTTGTGCTTGCGCAGGCCGTTGGCCAGCCCGGTAATGGTGCCGCCTGTTCCCGCGCCGGCTACGATACAGGTGATCTTGCCGTCGGTCTGCGTCCAGATCTCCTCGGCGGTGCCGAACTCGTGGGCGAGGGGGTTGTTCTCGTTCGAGTACTGGTCTAGAATGTGGGCGTTCGGGATCTCCTTGACGAGACGTCGCGCGACGCCGATGTGGCTCTCGGGCGCATCCCAGGCAGCCTGCGTAGGTGTGCGGATGATGGTGGCGCCGAGTGCTTTGAGCACCGACACCTTCTCGGCCGACATCTTCTCAGGCAGTGTGATGATGGTCTTATATCCCTTGACGGCGCCGACGAGGGCCAATCCGATGCCCGTGTTGCCGCTCGTGGGCTCGATTAGGGTGTCGCCGGGCTTGATGCGGCCGCTGCGCTCGGCCTCCTCAATCATGCGCAGCGCGATCCGGTCCTTCACGCTGCCGCCGGCGCTGAAGAGCTCGAGCTTGGCATAGACCTGGCACTCGATCCCGAGCGAGCGCGGGATTTTGTTGAGCCGAACCAGAGGCGTGTTTCCGATGAGCTCGGTCGCTGACACTGTTGTCGCAGGTCGAGGGAGGACATGGGGAAGATTTGAGTCGGAGGCACCCTTCTTCGTACTGGCCATACCATTCGTACTGGTCGTCCCATTGGTGCCATTCGTGGAAACCATCGCTTCGTCGTCGTGATCGTTGTCGTTCCTTGTAGGATAGATGGGATCGGGTAAATTACTATTAGGGTGCGTAGCAAGGTAATGAGAGATGGAAGAAAAGAAAATGAGGCTTTTAGAGGTCTGTAGAACCTTATAGTGTTTTAGGTTCCAGTGACTGAGTTTGCCATCCTCGAGTAGGATGACGGGATGTCCGTTATCACGCAACTACCGACTTACTGTGTATGTACCAGAGCTGAGGGACGGTAAAAAAATCTACCCCGCTGAAAGCCGCTGATATGCGACCTGAAATGCAAGCCAGGGGCAAAACTAGGGGGTTCTACGGAGGTGCGGTTCACAATCAACAACCACGCTAAACTAGTATTTACAGTGGTTAGCGTGGTTGTTGATTGTGAACCGCACCTCCGTACTCCGTAGGTTTCACCAAATGCCAAGAGTGCGACAAGTTGGGCTTAGCGCATTTGCTACTTTTACCCAGACTCGGCTCAGTAAAATGACAGGAGAGCTACTCCGTATTGTTGTCCAATTAACACTGCAAAATCAAAATAAATAATGTCAAGGTAGGAGGCACTGCATACATGGAAGTGAAGTAGTTCGTCAGATCTTCTTATGAGGCGAGCCAGAAAAGGCTGTCGTAAGCGTAGCCCGTCACCCTATAAAGAATGGCTGCTCCCTTGCACGCAGTCAATGTTTGCATCAGACATGCAGGTGATGATTGCGAAGCCTCTTCTCTCAAATCAGACTCCCTGCCACTGCTCCGAAACCCAGCACTACCTTTTGGATTGCTCCCAGCCAGGTCTGCGATCGGGCGGCGGGTTCTTGCCGTAGATACCTGAGAGAAGCTTCGAGCCCAGGAAATTGCCGATGCCGAGATCTTCGTACAAGTTCAGGGCATCTTTATATATCATATCCCAACCCTTAACCACAGGCCCAATGATTTCTGTGATGGGAATCTCTTTGATATTAGACACCAAGCGATTGAGGTCGCGGCTGACCACGTCCCAGATATCCTTGACGAATTTGATGGCCTCGGTGACCGCAGTTCCGATAGCGCGAATCCCTTTGTGTGTATAGTACTACCTCGCCCAAGACATGTGGCATGACTTCGCCGACGCCACCAACTGTACCGAACTCGCCCGCGGCGCCATCCGCCTGGGCTTGCACGATGCCGATGCCTGGGACGTGACCTCGCCCTATGGCGGGGCCGATGGCTAGATTCTTCTCTCCGACGAGATCCTCCGCCATGAGAATCTGGGATTGCAGCAAATCGCCGCTCGAACCAAGGAATATTACGCCAAATACCACCCATATGGCGCAGGCATGGCGGACATCATCCAGCTCGGGGCCATCCGCGCCGCTGGATTAGGACCCGACGATCCGGGGTACGCTGTTCTACCGCGAGGTGCTGACGGGCGATAATAAGACCATCTTCATCCTGCACAGCGACACGTCGCTCGCGACGTACCCGGAGACTCGGCCGCAGTGGTTGTCGTTCGCTAGCCCCGCGGGCCAGGCATTGTGAAATCCTGTGAGTCTTCCCACCCCCTCATTCCGTGGGAATAAAGGCACAGAAGACTTCTGTCGTAGTCTGTCCGCTAGATAGATAGGTCTCGGGGAAACACAACGATGTTCGGCAAACAGGTCGCCGGGCTTCTACCCTTCGACACGGTCCTGCTGAATGCGGAGGTCAGGTTCAAAAATCGCTGCAAGTCGAAGGACGGGCACAAAGCCATGGTTGCCCATGAACCGCCTCAACACGGCGCTGCTCGCTCTTGTTATTATTTTGTCTTCCTTGCTCCGAACCACGCACACATACGCGATCCCCTCGGGCCCAGCCGCCTCGCTTTCACGCCTTCAAGTGTTGTGCTCTGGATAGTCGCCCAGGGAGACTATCAGTCTGCCAAGGCGCTTGTCCTGCAATCCTGCGGCACTGATCATCTGAGCCCGATGAAAATCCGGCCGGAAGTTAACTTTTAGTGAGATGGCATTCTAAATAATTGCTACCTATCATAGGGTGGCTAAGCCCTCCTATCCTCCGCCGGTAAAATTACGCGTTGAGCAGGAAAGATTATACGGCAGGTATCACTGTATCAGAATCGGTACAGCTAGAAATTTGTGTGAGAGGAATATTTACCTTTACCTTCCTCCATTTAAACCCTTGGAAGCCCATGTATAAGCATTAGACCGGGGGTTGGTCTGGGCAAATGTTTCACAGATACAATTGTTGCTAATATTAGAACTGCCTGAATGAGATATCGTCATGCGTGAAACAGCTACTCCATCCCCTCCATCCCCTTCACTTGTGCACTTTTGGGTCCGATTGTTACCCTCCCAGTCTTTCTATTTGTACCAGAATAATGTTCCAATTTATTTTTGCTTAGGATAGATAATCTGCTCCCTATTTCTTCTTACGACTATCTCCCTCCGCGTTGGTCGTCGGCTTTCACGTGAATCTTTTTCCAGCATCACGGCATGAATACTCCCCCTTCGATTTGATGTTTATTCCCAAGCGTCGCCGAATCATTGAGAGTTCCCTTCGCAGCTTTCGTTCATAATTGGTTCCGCGATCATGAGCAGTAACATCGACATATCGGGATTACCCGCCGCGGCCCCGCCTCCGGGAGTCACTCCCAACTTTGTAGATCCGCCTCCAACGCCGGCTCCGTCATTTGCGGTCGCGGGCGTTTTTGTCACACTCATGCTTGTCGCGGTCCTGATTCGGTTATTCGTCTGTGCGCGTTTAGCGAAAGGCTGGGGGTGGAATGACTGTAAGACTCTTGTGACTAGGGCTAGAGCTTTGCTGACCCAACGTGTCCTGCAAGATACCTGCTTCATTGCCGCTGTGCGTTCTTTCATGGATCTTGACATTAGAATGGGTTGACTCATAACCAGTCTAGATAGGCTCGGTGACACATACTATTGTCTATCTCGTCTGTAAGGCGTCTGCACTGCTCAACCGAAGAATGGCTTCTTCTAATATCTCTTAGTCCTTCAGTTACATCCTTTACGGAATATATATAATGAATCAGTGGCATCATTCTCTTCATCATACAGTGGCCAGGTAAGAACTGAAACTCCCTATGCAGTATGGATATTGATACTAAAAATGCATAGTTTATCTCAGTGAACGGGATTACGTATCTATTTGCCATTTTCTTCACCAAGATATCGATTATTTTGCTTTATCAGCTACTATTTGGCGTTAATCGTGCCTTTCGGCTTTTCACCCGGGTTACTCTCGTCATTTTCTGCCTCTTTTATCCACCCATCGCTGGAGCTTCGATTGCATTCTTGGCTCGGTGCAACGTTCTTGACACCGTGCGGGAGCATGACACTTCACTTCGCCTCTTCTGCAGTACCTTTAGTTATTACGTACTGTTTATCAACGCCAGCTTCAACGTAGCTACCGACTTCTGGCTTCTGTTACTACCAATACCCATTATAGCGAAGCTGCAGGTCTCGTTGAAGCAGAAGCTCGGAATCGGTGCCATCTTCGCTGGTGGTTTAGGGTGAGCGACGAGAGCTGTCTGTGTTCTTGCTTGTTGCTAATTGTAGAAATAGAGCCTGCGCCGCCAGTATAGCACGACTAGTGGTCATTTCTGTCAATTTCGACACAGTCGAGGTTACTCTGGTGTTAAACACATTTGCAGAATTAAGGTGAGCTTATTCCTCAACTCCAGACCAGCTCTCGAAGCGCTTAAGTAGCGACACAATTTCATGGCCAGGAATAATTTTGCCACAGCATCGTTGAAGTTAACATCGGCATCATCGTGGCTTGTGCACCTTGCTTCCCTCTCTTCTATAACCATGTGCGCGGCTGGTTACTCGCCCTTCGAGGGTCGAGAAAGGTTGATAGGCTTACAGACGAGCCAGATGATATTCTATCTTTTCACTGAGTGGGTAAATTAATAGTTTTCAACCCCACGAGGGTTTGTGCAGAATGCGTACAGTAGCCCTGGGACGGTAGTGGCTCGTCACAGTTGGACTATCCACCAAACAATCCTCCTAATGACCTCGTACTGCATCGCCCCCAAGCTAGTAACAGGTGATATTCACATCAGTCATAAGTTATCCGGCCAGGACAGGCTCCGATGCATCCGAAACTTGGGAGCTATTAGAGTATCTCCGTTGTATTGATTTAACCTGCTGCTGTCTCTCGGCGCGGTCCATTTGATTAACGCAAATAGCATCAACCTATAGTCATATAGCCGAATGCAATAGTGCTACGGCGACTCTGTTGATTAGAGTCCCTTCCAGGGTGTCTGTTGCTTGAAGTCTGTTAGTCAAGCTGTGGTCTGGGCTACCGTGTGGATTGCGGTCTTCTCGATAGGTTGGAAACATGCTTATATTGGTAACTAAGGTAAGGACTGTCTATGCCATCGAGGAGATCCATCCTCTCAGGTCTTCGTAGTGATGCTTGCTGGATATGTCACTGATGCCATATTCATCAAGTGGCCCATGATCGCCGCTATCTCTTTTCGTGGGCCATTCTTCTTGCAACGGTTTGTCGGCCTGCCATCGGTCCTGATGAGTTAGTTCGTAACGAATGAATACGACTTCCCCCGTGCTTGAAAAAATAATAATGAATCCCAATGCGCTTCTCTCTCTTGCATATTTCGCGCTGGCCTATCTTTCTGGTGTATGATTCACTTCTTTGTTGTCAGGTGACGTCCTTGATGTCCCGTGTTGGGTCCATACTTGCAAGTGACCTTGCATTTCTTCAAGACAAGAGGGCTCGGTGTGGTTTCGTTGACTGCTGCATGGGATTAGCACTCAAAGTCATTATCACCAGGACGTCGCGCCGTCGTCTACTCACATGTCTCGATATTCAGTCCAGGAGACACATCAAATTGCCAGACTGCTTCAATTGAACGGTTTGGCCCGCCCTCGGGAGCAATATCGAAAGGCAAAGTGATGTTGGCACGACCTTGTGTGAATTCCACTTGAGTGTTTGAATTTAGGTCTTCACTAGTCAAGACACAGAGGCCGAGCTTTCCCATTAAACCCAAGTGACCGAGAAGAGCTCTTAGTTCAGTGAGAAATGGCTGGAAGCCACTGACATCAGGTCGCGAGGACACATCGTAGACAAATTCGTATGGCGCGATGCCCTGCTCTATGAAGCGCCATGCACTGCTTCTGACGTCGCGGAACTGTTTGGCGAGACTTGTAGTCTTCCAAGGCACAGCCACGGATCCAATATTGACAAGAACTTCGTCCTCATCGAGAGGGAAGTGGTTATGCAGCAAGATAATTCCGAAGAGGTTCTGAACCTTGTGCTTGATGAACACTTGACCGATAGTCGTGGTCAACTGATCAATCTCCGTAGAGTTCAAACTGCTGCTAGCATCCGCGATGCTTGGCAATGAGTTATAATGTTGAGCGGAGTAGGGAAGGACGGCGGTAGCCATGGTGCTGAGATATCGATCAAATGATTTCGAAAATGATAGCTGAGATTAGCTTATTCTTGGGGCAATCGGTAAATAAGGTGTGTATTCGAAAACTATATGCCATGGGGATTTTCACAGAATAAATAGAAGTCTACCGTCAGTCAGATCGTTCCGAGAGAGTAGGGGGAAGTGTAGTTTATGGCTTAATAGATTGATTAATTGATTCCTAAACCTCCTAAATAACTATCAATGGGTCTATTGAATTTATATATACGTAACAGGGTAGTTATAGCTACTCTGGTGTGAATCTTTACTTGACATGATACCCCTTTCTTTCGTGCTACGTTTTGGAAACACCAAAGAGGTCCATAGATCAAACAGTCCTAAAGGTCTAAAACCGAAGCTCTTACGGCCCTACTCTAAGAGATACTGCCTAGTGCTAGCCTCGAAGCTCGTACGCAGAAAAAAATCTATGAATAGCTTACTAGCAGACGTAGTACTACGTCCTACAATCTCGAAATCCAGAGAGTGGCTATAGCCACCCTAGTGTGAGTCTTCAGCTGATACTAGATGTATGTGATAAGGGCTAAGGTATGGGGCTTCGAATCTCAATATATCCAGAACAACAATAGTATACTAGGGCCTCGAGAAGTCTATGAGGAACAATCGATCCCATAACTCAAGGAAAAAGCCTTCTGTTTATGCCTATAACCTCTGGGTGCTTATTCTGCTTAACCCTAACCCGTTGGAACTTCTGTAAGTTTTTGGGTTACCATCCAGAAGTCCCACAGGTCAACCAACTCCTTTGATCTAGTCGTTCCGTTAGCACGGCGCGTACACTACGCTCGGATTCTTATAGAGCCAACAGCTCCTGGTGTTACTTGGCTGTGTGACATTTCGATGCTCTTAGCTAGGTACATATGAGGAAGCTACAACTGACTAATGTCGTTGAGTTAACATCTAGAAGCGAACAGTTGACATCATTTCCGATTGATCGCAATCTACGCAGAGCATTAGATGATCCTAGGTTCCTTGATCGACTGGGCGTTCTAGGATACACAATCATTCATTTTATGCCTTGCATCATCCCAGAAAGCAGTAAGCTCGCGCAGGCCAATCCTCTCATTTGGGTCACGCCTAAGACAATCTTGTACTACCTGTTTCCAATGTACTGGGATATCCTCCGATGATTGCCAATCTTCCACTACTTCTTCCGTGCTTGTTACGTCCTCGAAGGCGTCCATGTCCGGCTGGCGTAATAGCATCCACATGCAGCGGCCCAGACTAAACACTTCAGCCAGCTCCAGAGCTCTCGGGCATTGTTTGCTCCATTCTAGAAATACGTTCCATACGTTCCAACCATTGTCACCGGGTGTAGTTATGGGCATGTTACGCCGCTCCGGTCCTGTGTATTTTATGTACCGAAGAGTAGTAGTTGAACCTGCTGGTATTTCTTCTACGTCACAGGTCCCGTCAATTTCAGGAGCTGCCGTGGTAACAGGGGCATCGCTTTGCTCCCAGTCAATAAGCACAAGGCTAGAATCTGCGTCGAGCAAGAAATTCCCAGGCTTCAAATCCATATGAAAGGTATGCGCAACGAAGTGGGTATGTGCAACGGCCGCGGCCATCTGATAACACCATTGGGCTTTGCACGACAGTGCTATCCGTTCACCGGATGCGTTATTCTTTTCGATATGACTAGCAAGGCTTCCATTTGGCAGGAATGGGTAGAGACTGCCACATACAAATGGTCTGTCGTCTCCATGTTTGCAGATAGTGACCACAATCTGCGCCGGGCCAATAATATTGGGATGGCGTGGCATGTTGCTAACCAGCTCCATTGATCGATAGAATATTTTCACTTCCTCATGAATATGCCCGCTTTCGTAGCTGTTCAAAAAGGTCCTGAAGTCGATCCCTTTAAACACAAACTGAGACAGGGGGTCCGATGGGGTGTGCACCAGAGTAGTACAACCTCTTCCGCCGAGCTGATTCAGCCGTATCAAACTTTTGAAGTCCACCGTGTCCACAGGTTGCACAGCAAGCTGGCTGGGCGGCAAGAGAAGATTGATGTAATCGTTGAACAAGTTCTCACGACAAAGGGCCCACGCAGTCCGCAAGGGAAGATCAGTCGAACCAAAATCAGTCGAATCGAGGTCGTAAACGTCGATGACAATGTCTGGATCTTGAACTGTAGGATTGTCGCTACATTCTGACCAGACCGTAGCAACTGCCGACCATATTGCCATGCGCATGGAGAGTCGGTTGGGGAATGTAGCGCTTGGGCTATGGACGGCTAGATCGTGATAACAGTTCACGATCCGTGTCGTCAGAGACTGCGATGGTTGGGTATTGTCAAGCGTAAATCGAAAGATCAATGTCTTCTCGTGCCCAAAGGCTTGAGCAAACACGACTGTCTCAAGATCATTACCCCAGATCCACTCACCCAATACGCCGAGTGCTGTCAATGCATCTTGTTCTCCCATCTTTGACTTGACCAACAAAAGAGTGGATTTTGATCAATGATGGCAACTTCTTCGCTGACGCAAAGGTAGGATTTGTTGTCTATGAGTACGGTATGAGGCTTCTGATTCCCACACCAGTACCTTCCCATTCGTGGGTGAGTCACATTGTTGTGTGACCTCTGCAGAACCCGCACGCAAGCTAGGGATATACTAGCCCGCCTGCTTGTGCTGTAACTTTGGTTCAGACGTGTTACGGCGGCGCTGTTCGCGGGGCCGTGGCACGAATACTACTGGAAACGTGTGTTAATTATGAGGTAGGGAGAAAACGAAGAGACGGAGCCGCGAAGCTGGCTGTCGCAGACCCCTTTTTTACTCTAGTAGTTGGTAGGCCAGGTCAGGGTCCACTGTAATTAAGGCAGGGCCACCGATCTCCAGGGACCTAGCTAAGCGGGGCGACCCGCGATTAGGGGTCGGTCAGGGGGACAACAGGGGTCAATTGGGACAGCGTATCCAAAGCAGGAAGGAAGCCGCAGAACTTTTTCTGCCTCAGGTTGTAATTAATTAAAGGCTGAGATAGGTAGGTAGAGAAGAACTTGAAGAATTACATTCTAGTCAATAACTGAGTACTGTGGCTCGTTAAAGCAATGAAAGAATGAGAAGATCACTTTAGTCAAGCATCAAATCTTATAAATACCTACCTAACCTTAGGTATGGCTATCAGGTGCCCATCACGAAGCTGAATAGTCAACTGCAGTATTCATTTCATCTGAGAGATTTCAGCGTGATCATGTATTAGGTAGGCGTGTGAACGAGGCACATGGGTACTTACACAAGCACTATCTATCGGAAAATATATAACCACCTCTTGCAATCACTGGACGCTCAACATCCTTTTCCTAGTAAGCGTGATCCAAAGCCGTGGCCCTGGTAGGACGCTAGAGGCCGATTGATCTTATTGTTCACTTCACGCGCTGCATTGTCGCGCATCTCCTCTTTATCAGGCCTTTGAGGTGTTCGTGGGATCCTTCTTTCATGCATTCAAATGCAGTTGAAGACCAAAGGTGATTGTCGAACATCAATTCTTTGTTAGTCTCAACAAGAAATAGTAACAAGCAATGATAATGTCAATGCATAAATAGTCAGAAGGAAAGTGAAGAACCCATATTCCTGTGCATGATAATCCAACAGTCAACTATCATAATTATATCACATTTCGACATTGATTCAACATGGCAGAAGCCGCGGAAGACCAACACTTCGATGAGGAGATCGCCGATGAGCTCTTCAATGTAAATCTAAACGAACAAGCCGTGCCAGGCGTTCGGATGTCCAGGGGTCTACAATATTGGTTCGAGCTTTGGCACGGCCGATATAACTTCATCGTCCACCGCGGAGAAGACGTTCAACCAGCGCAAGCCCATGAGTACCCAGAGGAGTTTGTGACTGATGAAGCCAGACCTGCCCCGTTCCCTTTTGGCCTCAGCGAGACGTGGTATTGTGCTATTCTCGTAGCCCTTATCCTCGCCTACCGTGATGGTACTGATAAGGGCTGGCTGGATGAATATGTGTACCCCTATCTGCCGTTGGTAAAGCTTGTGTTAGGCAGAGCTCTGGTAACTACGGTGGTTTCAGTACTAAGCACGCTGGCCTTCGAAATATTCGGGGGCGCGTTGGGCCAAAACTTCCTCTGGAAAACCACGCAACTCCATGATTGGATCTCGGTTATACTGATCAGGCGCTTCGGTTTTGGGGAAGTCGACGAGGACGGGGAGCCCATGTGGGCTGATGGCGATTTTGTCTGGATCCGAGATGATACGTATAGGCGAACCGCCATACGCGACACACTTCACGGAATGGCTACATTGGCTGCCGACTATCTTGCCGTGTTCCCCCTTCGAGTTCTTAATCACCTGATGACATTGTGGGAAACGCACGCAGGGCTAAGTTGGCTAACCGATAATTCGAGGTTGTCTCTTCCGACGCCAAGTTCAGACAACATACAAGATACTAGAACGCTATTGCTCGAATTCGGCGTGCCTATCCTAATGCAGTTCTGCATTCTAGTGCTGCTGTGTCTCCTTAGGATTCTCTATATGGCAAAGGCAGAGAGGTTGGCGATGCGGGGATGGCGAGTCATCGATCCCAAGATGACTATTGTATGGCATCTGATCCGAGCGACGGCTACACATTTGACAGCGTATACGGCCTATCAGATCGTCTGCGGCATCATAGTAGCAATGAAATTAGCGCTACCGCAGAGAAGCCGGCTGCTCACCATCGTCGATGGTCCCATTGTTCCGTTCTTAGGCAGGATCCTGCCAGAGGGGAGAATAGTCGCTGCCGCATTGATTTTCTTCTTCCACTGGCTGATAAGAAGAGCTAGTTCCGTCTGCGTCCGCTTCGCTCGGCCCTTTTGGATCCCTTACATCCTATGGCAAACTCGGTATTCAGTAGTAGGTGCAGTGAGGTACTGGCGTGCATTCGTCGAAGTCTTGGATAATGATCTGTCTCTGGATATCTTCGACCCGACAAAAAGAGTTATTTCGCGTGCTGCGATGACGGCTCTCTTTGGTCTCCGGAGCTCGTGGCCGGCAAAACTTAACTTAAGTTCTATCGTCGATGTTGATTGAAGCCGCCATTTGGTTTGATTTCACGTATCTCGAAAAGATAAAGATTTAGAGTTTCTGCTGATGTTTATATAGGGAGGGTATTAGCGCAATTATCATCGAGAAAGAGACTACGACATAGTGATAGTTAAGAAGCCGTAAGTGATAATGGAATGTTCTTGAAGCCGATCATAACTCTCTTATAGTAATATGTTCTAGTAGCATATGTCGTGAAATGCCTCTATGGACACTCCATCGCATGTCGTGCTCATACCTGCCACATATATCAACCACCTAGATGCCAAGCTGCTGTGTTATTGAATTCCAGCGAAGCTGTGAGGCTCTTATAGTGCCTCTGAGGAATCTCTGAGTCTCGGATCGGGGGATCGAAAGGGTCAATGCGGCAATTGCTATCACAACAGCTAACGGCAGCGAGGTTGCAAAATACACTGTGAATGTATTTCGACTGATCTCCCCTACGTCAGACTGCATCGAAAGAATTCCGGAAATGACGCTCAACGGGATAAAAAAAGTCGCTAGCCATGTAAGACGACCGATGTTACGATTGTCTTGCAGACCACGACGTGAGTTGTCGATCGATATAACCGCCGTGACAACGTCGGTAAGCTGGTCTATCCGGTGTTGATACTCCTCTAATTGGGACTGTATAAGTAGGAAGTCCGGGTTGTAGTCGCTGCTCAAGCTCGGTCTAGCTTGGTCTGGTACGCGGCCACCTACTGATGCCGATGTTGCAGGCGATGCTCGAGGCCCCCCGTTCGGCATGTCGCCTAAGTTGGTGAGTGACTGTATCCGATTTGAAAATTGGTCAATCTGCCGAATGGTATCAGAGACCATCTCGCGATAAAGTGGCACGAGTCGTCTCCACATGTGTAGCTTCTGCAGCATATTATCAACGCCCTTCTTGCCTACTCCAAAAAACTCGGGCTTGACGATCTCCCAGTCTAACTGATTGATCCTCGTCTTGATATAATCCGACATTGTAAGCCATTCAGAGCAAACAAGGTGGAATAGAATTTGCACAGGAATAATCATCTTTGAATCAGAGTTCGTATTGTCTCCTGGGTAGAAATCTTTTTGCTGGGCCCAGAAGATGAAATCCTCGAAAATTCTATCTTGTGGGGGAGGCGGTGCCGTGTCCGCCTGTCCATATGCAGGCGGCAAGGACCATAATGTGCGTCGGCCGCGCCATAAAGGGACACCTTCTGTTGTAGTCGGGTCAAGCAGAAGTATACCTATGATGCCCATGAGGTTATCATCTGTTTTGTTGTCAAACGTATGAATGGTAACTCACCGACAGGAGCGCCCTTTCGAGAATTTTCGGGCTGTAGCCAGAATGTTGCCGTCGACCTCATCAGCCCTACTACGGCTCCCTGCTTGTCCCAGAATGACTTGTTGCTCAAGTCGTCGTCTAACCGACGTAAGACATTCCAGTTGTTAGACTCTTTATCCGCTCTTCTGAAACCATGGTCGCTGTGCCTCGGATTATCGCCATCAACATCAAAATATCGAGCGCTAACATATCGCAGCTGCATCCAATTTTGGTGTCGGCTCACAATATTGAGCAACGGTGGATTCCTCCACGGATCACGAACGTTGTGCCAGGCATAATTAACGATATGTGCCCTAAAAAAGTCTGGCTCAACCCCAACTGGTAGTACATGATTAGTATTCATTTCGAGGAAAGCACAGCGGTGATTTGAATTATAAAAGGAAAGGCCGACACTGGGGGAGTCCCAAAAACTGAATCGCCTGGGAGCCTACATGTGTGACCTAGATTCTCGATAACGTCTCTCGACAGATCCTCCGCTACGTATAGCCTAAACTTGAGGCCATCATCGGCATCTTCATTAGACAGCCCGTCTTTCAGACTTTGAGTCGAGGTAAAGTCTTTCCGTTTCACTTCTGTAGAATAGTAATCGAGAACAGAGACATGGGTTCTCTCAATGCGCTCATTGCGCGCTTCTTCTCTGGAAAACTTCTCGTCACTGCTTAAGGGCGCTGCTTCCAGTCCCGAGTCTAAATCGTGCCAGCGCTGAGGCACAGTCCCAATGGACATGAAGTCCGCTAATAGTCTCAGATGGTTCCATCCAGTCTCTGATAGTCTTTTGACATGGGCTAGATAGGGATACGCGCATAACGTTGCCCTATCCAGATCAGCCTCTCGATACGGAAAACACGCGTGGGCTTTGGGGCCACTGCATACTCATCTACAGCCCACCGCGCTGCTAGCTTCTTATACGCTTCGTCGCTATCGTGGGCTTCACCGGTCTTGTACTCATTGGTTTTGAGCCCAGGCCGCCACCAGCCATCGGTCGCGGTTCTACCTGTGCGCGTCCAAGTCGCCATTTTACCTTCAAGAGTCGGCTTGAAGCAGGTTATAAGCTGAATGCCGGATCAAAACACTGCAAGCCTTGCTTAATTAAGTCATTCCATCGGGACCGCCCCCTCCATCATCATCTGCAGGCTGCGGTTGAGCCTCCAACAACAAGCGCCGGCACGTCTGAACTGCCGGCCCAATGCTACGTAGATAAGATTACGCGTAAGGCAGCCGTGTCGCTCATCTCTCCACTTGGTATACTAGAGCCTCATCTGTGGCGTGAAACAAAATGCAGTTAGAATTGGGTCATGAGTCTAGACACAAGATGGGTGTCACTGTTTTGTCGCGTACCTTTCTAAAACAACAAGCTACCTACCGCCGGCCGACCGGTACTTGTTACGTCGAATATTTCTGACTAGGACGGACCAAATGGGAACATCCCCTGAATTTGCTCCAATTTGTTACTAACGGATTCTGGTGATGGACTGACTGCAGGCTGCCGAAGTAGGCCGTGGTCCCGACCTATTAATAACCCAAGACCTACATCTTAGCGCTGAACACGTACAGTTTATAAGTCATCTTTTGTATGTTCACACTGTATGGACAATCAAGTACATAAGTGATGTAGGTAAGTGCAGATACTCAGCGTAAAGGAGGCCTCAGTGTAGAGCAAGGCTTTGACAAATTGTTGAGAAGATGTTCATCGTCGCCCTGAGCTTTGTGTACATTGGTGCAACACTGAGTCTTGAGTAGCGAAATAAATTTTCGATAGGTACGGAGTAATACATATAAACTTGAGCAGAACTTGGGGGGCTGCTCCAGGCAATAGGTGATCCCAATAGGCTGGGCCCGCTATTAGCTCCCGCCTAATTCGAAGTCTAGTGAGCACCAGAACAGTCCTGAAAAAGGCAACTATTGAAGACACAACCGTCTCTTATTGGCAGCGCGATCCATCAAGCTTTTTGCCATTTTCACAATCCATACTTCGTACATGCTGAAAGTCAGTATGATGTACGTGGTGTTAGTGTCTGCTTCGTGGACCTAATTATGGATGCATACCTGCAATCCTCTGGCAGAACGGAACTTATACTTCAAATATAGGAACATAACTGCACGAACAAAGAACAACTGCAACGCAGCAGGCTGTAGGCACCGTGGTAATTGGTCAGGGGAGGCTCGGTTAGTGGTGAGAAATTGTGTGACACCTGCCGCATATAGGTAATAGAACTTTTCTTTTCCTCAGGAGAAAGAATGCAGATTAACTTGGCAGCAGCTATGCGTGATTGTTAATTGGTAGGTAGATCGAAATCCGAGCTTCGGCTTGCACCAGCGAAAGGCGTACGGAATATTCGTCTTTTTGTATGCTACATCACCCCATGCGGACTCGTGCAGCGGTGCAGCTGTCCTGCGCCTCAAATTAACGAGGCATGATCTGCTTAACACATTGTCCCATGATGCTGGTAGACGCTACCGTACCCAACAGCAGCGGCTGCACCAAATGCTGCTCCAGTTAAGGCTACAATAGACACTCAAACTCGAGGAAAACTTGCCGACTTATACCTATACTACGCGACACGCTACTTAGTGCTCACGAGGGTACTTTTAATTCGCAAAGTCGGCTCGCTACCTTAGAGTTCATCCGTGCTTATATGCAAGGCCCCTCTCCGATCGTGGCAACAGGAGGGTCTCGGCTTCAAGAGAGCAAATAAGAATACGCTGGAGGATATCTATTTGCTAAGCTAAGACGGTGGTGGCCCCGGGCTCGGTGATGAATCTGCCCTGCCCAGACGCTTTACACGCCATGTCATACCGCGCTCCGGGCCCCTCGCTTCTCGTGTTGATCTTAGTGGCTGCAAGAGCTGAGCGACTGCTAAGAGTGAGTAAGACAATACATTCAAAAAAATGCGCACTGGGGGCCAGCCCACGCCCTTCAGTCATGAATTGCCTACAGTTTGGTGCGGCTGAAGCGCTAGGTAATCAGCTGCTCGCAGGTCTACCTACTGTATGTATGTATGTATGTATGTACCATGCGCTTCCCAGTGAGCAGACGCATGAGGCGGGCACAGTCGAGAATTGGCCATATAATTCTGCAGCTGAATGCTATGGGTCGAAGAAACAAAAAGTCCCAGGTCGTAAATTTCATATAAGTAGGTATGCGCCTCGCCCAGGAACTTCAGGTCGGTGCCAGTACGTCCCACCTCCAACACTAAGACCTCGTCAAGGCAGTGAAGAAAGAAAGCAAGCGACTGAGCAGAACAATTACCAGTACCGGACCCAATTAGACGCAATGGAGTCAGTCAAGAAAGGCGAAACACTTATACCTACGCCGAAATGGTTCATCGGCCTGCGAGTTTTACAAATAATCGTGGCCTTAATTGTCGTCGCCTTGTGCGGCCTTATCATTCACGGATACTATGCCGACCCGCAAGGTCTTGCCATTGCTTCTGTGAGTGAACTCTTTTTCGTTACGAAAATCTATCTTGACTGCGGGTGGCTGACCACTTGAATTCTAATAGAGCATCTTGACCTGGATCATCGCGCTGTACGCCATACTTACAGAACACAGCGCAGCATGTCGCTCTGGTTATAATACGTGGGCGGTGTTATCCTTGGACTTCTTTATGGTCATCCTATGGCTAGCAAGCTTGGGTGCCAACGCTGCATATCGTGCTACCTTTGTCACACCAGTTAATGCGGATTGCTATGACGATGGCTCTGCCGTGAACGCCGGTCACTGTGTTGTATACAAGCGTGCAGCCGTCGCGAGCGCAACAGGTCGTGCAGAGTTATCAGCCCTAGCAGGTGTCAGTGCTATCATGTTGCTGCTTCACCTTGCCACATTTTCCTACGTCGCCCATTATTTCCGCCTTGGATGGGCTAAGCACGGCAACGATGCTGAAAAGGTTCCCGGCGCTCCTGCTCCTGCCGCTGCTCCCGTAGGCCAGCCTGAGGCCTTCACTAACCAGCAGCAACAGCCATACCCCCAATGGTCTCAGCAGCAACACCAGCCTGCCGCATATGCCCCCCAAAATCCTACATATGAACAATATCCACAAGAAGCAGATGCAGGATATGCTGGTGGACAGGGTGTGTACAATCAGAGCGTACCCCAGCAGGCGCCCCAAGACCCTCACTATCCCCATGGTACACCAGCCCCAGGTCAACCGTACTATCCTCCTCAATAAACTCCATGGAAGAGTAAAGGTGGACGAAACTAGCGAACATCATGCTGGTCTCTCTTTCACACTGTCTCCTGTACTGTTAGGTTTTCTGTTTACGGTTGCTGAGACACTCTTAGTGTAAGCAAGGCGTTGGGAGTGTTCTACATATACCTAGTTGTCATATGGACTGAGCACGGGTCAATAAACATACAAATATTATGACTGAATCAGCCCAGATTGTCTATGATGCCCTTCTTCACCGACGTGAGATAGTATTGTTTGTTCCAATGCTGGCCGACCAAAGACTACAAGAGCAGAGCCAGGGAGAGATGAGATCATCACGTAGGCCTGAACAAGACTGCCACAATATACAATACACCCAAGAGAATTCTATCTAATCCCTTTGATACCCGAACTGCTATATGGCTACCTAGTAGGTTAGGTAAGCATAACCCATTATGCAAATACGGACTATTGTCAAGCCACAACATCCACCACTAGCCACACCTGCTGCGCCAACCACCGATATAGCTTCAGACTAATTACCAAAAGGGCCGAAGACCGTCACTAACAGCTCCTTCAGGACCAACAACTATAATGATTCACGTGACATGGCAAAGACATGCTAGCCAGTCGTTCCGGCAACTTTGTGATTCTGTGAAGTTGTCAACCAGGTAGGCAACTAGGTTGGCAACTTGGGATGCCATATCTCTTCCCTTCGATCTGCCTCCTGCATCTTCCTTCCCATCTCAAAACCTACACCCCTAAGAGCCAAACTCAAAGAAGTGATCCTTCGCCCGGTTGTTCTCTATCTCTAGCCTAGCCATCTCTATATCCTTCTCATAGCAGTGTTAATCATGGGAGAGGGCGCTCGCTCACCCCCGATCCTGAGCCCCATCGTTGTCACTGGCGGTTGTGGCTTCATCGGGTCGCACATTGTCGAAAACCTGCTCCAATCCGAACCGGGTTGCCAAATCCATGTTGTCGACGTCAACACCAACCAAAATCGCTTCGCAGGTGTTTCATATCACACGTGCGATATATCGTTGGCGGACACAGTCAACGCTGTTTTCGCAGAGGCGAAGCCAAAAACTGTTTTCCATGTAGCATGTCCAGACTCCCTCGTCAAGGATGCCGCCGTATTTCAAAGAGTCAATGTAGACGGCGCTCGGAATTTGCTGAAGGCATGTCATCGAATCGGGACGGTCCAGGCTTTCGTCAATACCGGCACATCTGGCGTGATTCACGACAGTATTTCCGATCTAGTCGACGCGGATGAGACATTGCCCGTTCTTCAATACCCAGCACAGAAGCGCGTCTACACGTTGACCAAAGCCGAGGCAGAAGCGGATGTCCTCGCAGCCAATCGACGGTACGGCGACGCTTCCATTTTGACTGTGTCCATCCGCCCGTCGTCGACTTTCGGGGAGCGCGATACAGTCACCATGGGAAAAATTGTTGCCAATGCGCGAGCAGGGAAGGCGAGATTCCAGATAGGTCCGGGCAAGAACATGTACGACTTCGTGTACATATCCAATCTTGTGGATGCTCACATCCTCGCTGCTCGGGCCCTCGTCTTGGCCTACGGCCACCCTCCGCCTGCTCCCGAGATGAGAGTCGACGGTGAGACCTTCCACGTCACCAACGAGGAGCCCGTTAATTTCTGGGATTTTCAGCGAGCTATCGCCGCGTCTGTTGGGCTCCCCGTCAAGCAAGAAGACGTCAAGGTCGTGCCGGCGTGGGTTGCGATGGCGACGGCGGGTGTCAATGAGTGGTTGTATTGGCTGTTGACGTTGGGCAGCCAACAGCCGAGCATCACCCGCGAAGCCATTCACCTCACTACCATAAATCGCACGATGAGCAACGCCAAAGCAAGGAGGGTGCTTCACTATATTCCCAAAGTCTCGATAGATGACGGTCTTGCCAAGGCAGGCAAGTGGTTTGTAGAGGAAGAGGAGAAGGCCAAAGCCAATAAAAAGACTGTCTAATCATAGTGGTGTTCTATTTAGGTTGAGTATACTTGTAAGCTGTCTGTTGTTCATTTTCGTATGTAGCTACCGTTAATGATCATCCTGCTCAAGTGGTCATCTTAATCTATCTATGACTTTGCAACAACGTTCTTATAGCCTCAGCTAAACAACCGTGGTTTGGCATTGCTATTGGGGCACCCATAGCCCGTTCTAGCCTGTTGCAGCTGGCAGCCCAATTGTATGTACACATAGCTGGAGATGAATCCCGATGGGTTCTATAGTTTGCCTGCACCCCATATCCTGCTGCAAAGCAAGCGTAGTATTGACGGGAATATCCGTTCAATCTGAGTATTAGGCATGTAGTTTATATATGTAACAATGTATGAAAGAAAATAATCGTTTTTTTTTTCGTGGGTAGGTACGTAGTAGGTAGTACAGAATACCTATTATACTGCATACCGATCGCGCCTCTTCTAAAGGAAGAGACGGCGAAAGACAAACGGTGCGCACGAATAATCGAGCCAAGCCTATTTAGCAGGCAGCACAGGACGAGAGCGGCATACGCATAAGCGCCAAGCGATCTACTTTGTGGGAGAGGTTAAGGGAGAGCAACTCTAGGATGGCTCGCCCAATGGGATTAAGAGTAGCTCAAAGGCCGCCAGTTTTCGAGTTTGAAAAAGCGGCAGACAGGGGTCCCTGATCGGGGGCGCTGAGCCGTTATTTTTCAAAGTGGGTGAGATGTTTAACTTTCTGGAGCTGTTTGAACCTGTTGAGGTTATAATATGGATTAATGCAGCTTTAATCAATAAGATCACTTCGAACAGCTTCGAAAGCTTAAAAGAGCTGTAATAGTTTGGAAGGCTTGGGCAGCTTATACCCGCCAGGACTAATATCGTCTCTAGGCTCTATAACAGTAGCTGCGCTGGACCTTATAGAGCCAGGGTCTTTAACCCGCAAACGACCTGTTAACCCGCAAGATCGGCGGGCTACTTAATTTTTCACACGTTTCGTACTAAAATTGAAGTACCACGCCTATGTGCAAAAGATCGCATAGGTTACTAGTTCATTCTCCTAGATATTGCGTGTCTCTACTTTTGCCAATCTGCCAAGTTAGCCCAACCTTTGCTTTCGCGTTCTTTATATTGACAGCTTCGCACTTGTTTTGTTAGCTAACACGTCAATTATATGAATGCGTTAGAAGTGTTACAAAGTGTTACGAAGTGTTGCAAAATGTTACAAAGTGTTGAAAGTGTGTAAGGTGTTAACTGCGCCGAAAGTGTTACGAGTCGCGAAAGTTTAGGTAGTGGTAGGCAGGTGCAAAAAGTAGTCACTTGCATGTGGTTAAGTAGGTTAGATTGGGTAATTGCACTTTCTAGCACAAGTGGCTTCCCTTGGCAGTAGGAAAAACAAGACAATCTATTTAATAAGAAATACTTACTCTTTAGTACGGATTGTGTAGTGGGCTAAGTAACGCCGATCTTGCGGGTTAACAGGTCGTTTGCGGGTTAAAAACCCTGGCTCTATAAAGTCCAGCGCAACTACTGTTATAGAGCCTAGAGACGATATTAGTCCTGGCGGGTAACAGCTTGGAAGACTTAAACAGCTTCAAAGGTTTGCAATTACTTCGAAAGATTCAATTCCCTCAAACCTGCAATACGAGAACGATCGAAGCCAGCATGTGTACTGTACAATCGGGCTGCCAGCTGTAACAGGCTAAGCAACACCCAAATGGTTCGAGCACTCTGCATTGAAGTCTGGGAACTTGGTGGGGCCGAGAGATCTTCTCTCCCCGCATGCATCCGGGCAATAGTAGTGCCTCACAACAAAACTATGCGGACCGCGATTGTACAATAACAAAGGCGAATATGCTCGTAAACATGATTCGTCTTCATCTCATATTTATAACTTGTATTTACAACTCGTATTCGTATCTACTTCCGTCGAGTAGTTTCCAGTCTTCAGAGAAGATCGTACGATTGTATTGTTTGCCCAGTACTAGCTAGCCGCAATTATAGGTAGGGATACCGCAGCCTAGTGAGCGTGAGAAAGTAGTAATATAAAGAAACGGGTTGTTCGGGTTGCGCGGAATAGCGATCAGCAAGGCAGCAATAGCAAGGATTAATCAACTAATGCTACTTTAGCAGGTGTCTTGTTGTTATCAGATGATCAGATAAGATGTGATGACAGCTCTGACTCACAGCAGGCCCATGGCGTGCCGCTTATAAGTCCTTTTGAAATTCACATGAATTGCTCCTCTTTGTCCCGGCACCAACTTTATGGTCTCTATCTGAACCATTGCACGCCCGAGACTTTTGGGTAGGCATCGAATATTATTCGACAACTGGCAAAAGACAGCGAGAGCCCAGGATAAGATTACGTTCCAATCATGGGACTGCAGAGCGATCCCGAGGCGCCGGTGACGGACTCGGCTGTGATGCATTCTGTCTCGGCTTCGCATGAACCGAAGAGCAATCCCTCGGATCCATTTCTTGTCATTTTTGAAGAGCCGTACGATAAGGACAATCCCATGCAATGGACCACACGGCGAAAATGGGTTGTCACCAACATTCTGTCGGCCACTGGCTTCAACCGGATCGTTGTATCGACCATCATGGCGCCCGCGTTGCCCATAATTGCCAATGAATTGCGTATGAGTCCGACCGAATCGGCGTTGTCCTTGTCGATCTACCTCCTTGCGACAGCCTTCGGCCCTCTCATCATCGGGCCGCTGTCTGAAATGTACGGGAGACAGGTTGTCTTGCATGCGTCGAACGTGTGGTTCGTCGCCTGGAACCTTGCTTGCGGTTTCGCGACAACAAAGGAAGTCCTGATCGCCTCTCGCTTATTTACGGGTTTCGGGGCGAGCGCTATATACTCTCTCGGCGGCGGCGTGCTAGGTGACATTTGGCGCCCGGAACAACGAGGAAAGTCGCTCGGGACGTATCTGGCTATCCCCTTAGTTGCGGTCGCCGTGGGGCCTATCATAGGAGGCGTGATCACAGCTCGTGCGAACTGGCGGTGGATGTTCTGGGCGACTTCAATCTTCCAGGGTATTGCTATTGTGATCTGTTTCTTTACTTTCCATGAAACATCCGCTGCCATCGTCCTGAAACGGCGCGCCTCTCGCCTACGCCGCACAACAGGCAATAAGCAGGTGAGTTGATCATTTATACTCAAGGGAATATGTCGTTGCTGACCGTGGGATGTAAATAAGTATATGACGCTAGACGAGCGTCTCGATCGCGACCAGCCCTTGTCAACTGTTTTGAAGCGAGCTCTCGGTCGACCCTTACGCTTATTAGCATTTCACCCTATAATTCAACTCACGTCTATTATCTCTGCCCTCAACTATGGCCTCTTGTACGTAGTCCTATCTAGCTTTGCCGACATCTTCACCTCGCGGTACCACTTCTCGATAGAGCTGAGCGGCTTGCACTATATCGCCTGTGCACTAGGTGAGCTAGTGGCTTCGCAGCTAGGTGGCCTACTAATGGACCTGCTTTATCGGCATATGGTTAAACGACATGGCGAACATGAACCCGAACACAGACTACCTTTAATCTTCCCTGGGGCATTGCTAGGACCGCTCGGCCTGATCGCATATGGCTGGGCCGCGCAGTATTATGTTCACTGGAGTGTAGTCGACATTGGTGCGTTTATCTTTACCTTTGGGCTTCAACTCTCCGGCATACCAGTCCAGGCCTACGTCATAGATGTATACTCCGACTTCACTAGCAGCGCCCTCTCGGCGACACAGTTTTCTCGCAGTCTTACCGCCTTCTTGTTCCCATTGTTCGCCCCCAGCCTCTACAAGTCTCTCGGCTATGGCTGGGGTAATAATACTATTGCATTGGTCGGAATCGTTTTAGGCATTGCCTCGCCGTTTCTGCTCTGGAAATATGGGGCCCGGATGCGAGCAAGGACACCTATGCGTGATTAAATTGGAATGAGATGAGCGATAACGATCTTGTTACACGACATTTATTGGATACCTAGTATGCGGAAGTTTACACGCTAATGGACATGTCTCGAATGTATCAAGATGAATAACTCAGGCCCTAAGCCCGTGTCCGATTCGAATATTTAATGACAAGAAGGGAGGTAAAAAGGCTAGTATTCGTTTACTAATCTCTATACCTATTGAGAGTATTTTTATCGTACAATTTTAGTCATTGTGTTGCGCTCTTGTCTTAATTATTCTTCGATCTATCCGGTACCAAAGTGTTACCCGTTTTTTGGGTGCATCGGTCCGGCCCGCGTGGCATATGAGCCGATACCGAATACGGACTAGTCCAAATCATGAAGTACCTAACCTGGTAGTCGTGTCATGGTGCTATTTATCACTGGATGGAATCCAATTCTACCTTGCCAATCGCCCGCGTCGAAGCCTCTCGGCCCGCACACAGTGATACAGAGTAGGTATACGCATAATGGTCGGATTCCCCTCTCAACCTGTCCGTCAATGCAGGCACTGACCTATTATAATCTTCTCCCGTTGTGGAACACAGGCTCTGCAGCTCGTTAATTCAAGGTGCGTGTATGATCTGGATCGATGTCATTTCCCCCGATGTCTGGGATTTGGAGGGTAACGTTGCTCACGTACCCTGGTATCCGAGAAGTTAGCACATAGAGGCGGCGATCATCCTGATCATGTATACGGCCGTCCATGGCTGCGTCTCTGATCCCGGCAAGCTAGAGAAGCGAATCAGGAGGATGAACACCCACCCTACTGATTTCTGCAGCCGCTCGTCGCATCGGTTGGGCTAACACCTACCTGGCGGAGGGTGGAACTGTTAGGAGCTTGGAGGGGGCGCGACTTCATGAGAATATGGTCCGGTCCAGACTCCAGATACCACGTGATTACATAAGTCCGAGCTTCGAGCAGGGATTCGGCAAGGTTGCTAACGGCGAACGGGTGGGGTAGTGATATCGTCTTAAATAAGGTGGACACGCTTGGTAGCGAAATACTCTAAGCCTCTTGGCAATTCGTTGCTTCATTCGGACGTTGTTATGACACTAGCACAACTGACATCCAAGTACGGTCTCTCAGATCGATAAGAAAGTTTGCCCGATGCCCGAGGTTCTAGGCCTTTGAATTGAATTACATGCGGTGGAATGATATGGGACGACAATCTGGAGATTGTGTTCAAGCGGATGATTGGCCGCATTCTAACTCTAGATGAGGTGACAGCTATCACAGCAAACCCTCTGTTCCGAATCCAGGACGCACGGCGTAACAGACACTAGGAAGGGTCTCGCACACTAGTCATCAAGTCTCGCGACTATGACGTTATTCGAGTACTCCAGCAAGCCTACACGTTTATGAAAGTCTCCGCGGACGTATATCGTTCCCCGCGGCTTTCGAGTGCCTGGGCTAGAAAACTGTTCGGTGAATGGAGGGATTTGAAATTCGATCGTGACATCGAGATCGCAGCGAGTAGACAAACCAGCTAAGACTCTTATCGCAGATTCGTAACAAGAGGGTGTGAATATTGCTGCGCTAGCTCTCCCATGCCACCAATCCGGGCCTCGGTTTTCAATGTAAGTCGAAAGCTGAATTATGACAGCTCTGATTCCAGATCACCGATTGTATGCAGAGCAACAAGTTCAGTAAAACGACAATCAGCCAAGGATAGAGGGAAAGATTGAGTTCGAACGATATAGACACTAGCTTAGACCTCCTTTTCGCCTCTGAAATCTGATATCTGAAGCAAGCCAGTTAGTAGGTTTTCTCTTTATCTCCATTACCTGTTTGATAGCTTGTGTTGAGCACAGTGATCAACGAGTCTGACCTCCGTACGTCGCAGCCGGAAACGTCTGCCACAATGTTGTGGCGTTCACCGTGTCATGGTGGATGACAGAGTAATTAATGATTACTATAAAATCCGTCTAGACGGAATATTCCTTTTCGATTGGGTGGTCAAAGTGGCTAGCTGAGGGCTCAATACCATAGTGAGTTACCATTCCCGCTTTCTAGGCGGGGACAAAATGTTAAATGACGAGAACTGCCGTTATTTTCGAGTTTTGGCTTTCCGGTATTCAACAGCTCTAAGTGCCGTCTAACTACTTAACTTAGGTAGCTTGACAGCACGTGTGATCGTATGATCTCCACATAACAAGAGTAGTGGCAGTCTGGCAGATAATTACCCAGCGAAGAATAAACCTATCCGAAGCTCCAACTGCTGTACTCCTAGCAGCAGCAAGATCGTGGTCGGTTGCTGAGCAGATAGATGAACAAAGTCTTTACCGTCAACCCAATAGCCGAGCTCGACCCCGCACTGCCTGGGTACGCTCATGTTATGAACTCTCTTATAGCTGTCAAGCCCGAACATGGATAGCCAAGCAAATTGATTCCGATGTCAAACAGGGTCGCGACGGCCGCATTGATAGGCACCCAAGATTTACAAGTGTGGGCACCTCGACAAGGGCTTTTGGACCAAGCGTCTAGCATGCCACTATTCTTATCTACCCGAGTAGATGACAGATTTAAGTTGCATTGCCCAGCATGTAAAGGGACACGAGCCAGAGACATGGGGATCACTAGCGCCATTTTCTCTTGAACAACCCTTACCCGGACGAAGACACATCTGCACACCATCTCAGTTCTACGGACACCCGAGGAATGCATATACGCAACAGAAATCAATTACAGATCACTTGCATGATGCAGTAACCATCAGACTAGTTGAGCTGTTATACGTGACGTATAATGTTCGCAAATTTCGCATCTATTTCGTCATAGGGTGCTCTTCAAGGTTGTTATAGTACCACGGTCATGTTTCAACCAGGCCAAGCAACTCTCGTTATTCGAAGTAGTCATCCGATGTACGCAGTGCGTCCGATCCACATATCCACTAGGCATCAAAGAGGCCGCCATGTTGTAATTACCACCGGGTACGGATCCTGCAGGGTGCCGCAGGTTTCATTTCGATGGGCAATGCCGCGCAAGTGTAAAAATACTACCATCCTAGCCCTCTACTCTACATGATTCGATGCAAGCTCGATCCCGGGGAGTAGCTGATCGACCGAGGGACCTAACTAATAAGTATTACCTTGTGCCTGCTACTGGCCAATGTAACCATGACAGATTCAAACGGTGTTAGTGAACGAAACGGATTCCATTGTGATTTCTTGATGATACAAAGAGCTGCTACAACCCACTTGCATAGTCCAACAACCTCTCTTAAGGCTACCTCTTGAGCAAGTTCACAACACCTCACCGACTACAACTATTTCGAATATCGCGAGTAGATTTGAACACAATGGCTCAAAACTCGATTATAATGCTCCTGATAGCCTTTGTAATGTTCGTTGGTGTCAAGATCCTCTTTGGTATGACAAAAAAGAAGCCAGGTCCTCTACCCCCGGGACCTAAAGGCTGTATGTAATATTCAACGTCCTCAACGTGCATACCTATGCCCTGGCTGAACCTAGAATGGCGCATCCGAAATTTCCCTTATGTCTGCACAAAATTTTCTCATTATTACGATGGCTAAGGCTAGAGTTTGAAGGGCCTCTCTTGGGAAATATCGCCGACTTCCCCAAGCCAGGTGAACTCGAGTGGGAGCATTGGTTGAAACATAAAGACACCTACGGTATGCGATGCTAAGAATTCTAGACACCAGAGCGAATAGCCACTAACAATCATCATGAATGATAGGGCCTATCAGTTCTGTAACCGTATTGGGAACAACTCAAGTAATATTGCATTCGGCAGAGCTAGCTTCCGACCTCTTCGAGAAAAGATCGTCAATATACTCATCGCGGCCGAAACTAGTCTTCCCTAAACTGTAAGCGTTTTCATCTTCCCCTATCCCGTAGAACAACGTATAAGGCTTAGCAGTTTTCAGTTGTCGCCTCGATGAAATTTTTAGTGTTATATCGTACAGCAGAGAGCTCCGGTTGACGCGGAAGATCGCGCATGAAGCGGTTGGTACAGAAAAGCTCTCCAGTCGATATATACAGTTACAGGAAATAGAAGCGCATCGGCTTCTCTTTCGTGTTTTACGAAAACCGGATCTATTGCTTGACCATTTGAAAGTGTAAGTAAACTGTTGTGGTTCGCCATATAATGTAACGTTTGTTGACGATCGGTAGGGAGGCTGCTGCTATTATTCTCAAATTGGTATATGGATACACCATAGACCCTCACGGACCAGATCCATTGGTTCAATGTGTCGAGACAGCTATGGGTCATTTTAATGCGACCTTTGCCGTTGGCGCATGGCTAGTCGATGTCATGCCCGCTTGTACGTAATTTCTTTGGTTTGTTGAGAATTCATATGTTAAATAAGTATATACGAACAAGGAAGCTAAGCCATTGCAGTACTTTACATTCCGGAGTGGGTGCCCGGGACTGGGTGGAAGCAAATTGCCAAACGATGGCGAGCTACGGTTGCAGCAGCTGTAGATACGCCGCTGAGATTCGGTCAGAAGCGGCATGCAAGTGGCAATCTAGAATCATGCCTCGTGTCAGACTTCTATAGCAGTAGAAGTGAGCCAGTTTCGGCGGAAGTCGAAGCGTGTCTTAGGTCGGCCGCTGTAAGTAGTCTAGAATATTACTACCTCACTACCCATAATTACTTCCCCCGACAGGTATACCCTTTCCTTCGAGCAGGTACATAAATTTAACAAGAATTATAACAGGCAACTGCATATTTCGGTGGTTCTGATACGGTATTTCAACAATTCCCTTTCTTACAGCAAGGATCAAGCTAATCTATGAGCCAGACCGTTCACACTATGAGTGTGTTCTTTTACAATATGACAGTCGCTCCTGAAATCCAGCGTAAGGCTCAAGAAGAGATCGATCAAATTATTGGGAATAGTCGACTCCCCGAGTATAGCGATAGGGACAGCCTCCCTTACGTTAGCGCGATAGTAACGGAATCTTTTCGGTGGTATCCAGTAGTTCCGATGGGTGCCCCCCACACAACAGATGCTGACGACGTGGTTAATGGGTATCATATTCCGAAAGGAACGACATTGATACCGAATGTATGGTGGTTTACACACGATCCAGCCGTCTATCCCAATCCCTCTGAGTTTAACCCATCACGCTACCTCGGTCCGAATCCCGAACCCGACCCGGGCCAGTATGTTTTTGGCTACGGACGTCGTATTTGCTCTGGTCGTTATCTTGCCCTCTCATCTACTTGGTTGACTATTGCTCGGGCTTTGGCGGTTTTCAATATTAGTAAGGGCGTAGACGACAGCGGCCGTGAAATAGAGCAAGCCATACAATTCGAGCCCGGTCTTGTCTCTCGCGTGGCACCATTTAAGGCGACGATAAAGCCGAGGAGCCCTCAACATGAAGCCCTGATCTGTCAAGTCGAGGAGTTGTATCCATGGGAGCAGAGCGATGCTGGCGAATTGGAGGATATCACCACTTAAATATGGTTGGAAGGACCCGGGGCTTTTTGGCGTTGGAAGAGGGTAGCAACCCACCTTGTTTAACCAGAGTATTGGGTTCCGGTCGCAGCAGTCAGGGTGATAGATACAATGGTAGCCATGGAACTGACCATGATAAAACAGGTCGGAGATTGCTCAACACTATCATCAGGGCCGGAATTTGGAGCACCGGGCTTACTCATAGGTCCATAGGATACACACAACACAACAATACACTCATTGTATACTCGATTGATCGGCTCGCTTACATCTCACAAACCACTGCACTTATATGGAGAGTGGCTCGATCAGAACATTAGTGACAATGGGCGTTGCGAGTCAGCTGCCACGGCGAGATTCATATCACGGTGGCTCTTAAAGCACATTGTATTATACTATAAACACAAAAACAGGTCACATCATGAGACAGAATATACAGTAAAGCAACGGGTTGAAAATATATTCATGAAAAGGGTATGGGATAAGCCGAGCCTGCCTATCTATCTGCTAGATCCCTGAAGGTGACTGAGGGGACATAGTTCCAAGCTGTATATGTTATCTAGGTATACACTGGCCAGAGGCGACGTCAGCTGTTCATTACTTCATCTACGGTCCTTTTTTGGATTCAAAAATAGTATATTTCATACATGATACTGATGTACAGGTCTACTACGAAAAAAAAAATAAGAAAACTTAGTATTCCGTCACATAATTTCGGAAGGTTTGCTAGCGTACTTCGTACAACCATCGGCTTTCTTACCGCAGGCCTATTTTTGCTTGATCAATTTATGATAATTTACCGGAAGGTTCTAGTGAAGGTCCAGTTGACGTTTGTTCCGCAGATGGTACACGAATGGGAACACAGAGTCAATCAACCTAGTGTTTTCCGCCCAAAACGGTGTAAAACATGGAAACTGACTATGGCCATGTCTAGTCGAGTCATTGTTTGGTATTATTTCACACAAGGCAACAGCAATGTGGAACTGACGATTGATTATTGATCACATAGCTACTTCCAATGTAGGTAGGTATGTACTAGTTTAGATATGGTAGCTAAGTATGTACTATTTGCTTAATGCATGGCTTCTAGCCTGGACCAGGTGCAATTGTCGATGGCCACCAACCAGGTTGTCGGGTATTGGTAGCACGGCTAGTACTGTGTTACTAACGCCTACCAATAGAAGGGACCGATTAGTGTGTATTGGGGCAAAGCCGGAGCCCAGGCCGGAGCCAGTGAAGGACGAGACACCATTGAGGGAGGGCACGAAGGAGTGAGCCGACGAGCGAATAAATGAGGAGCAGATGCCATCTCTATGATTACATGATAGGGCAGGCCCCACTTTGAAGGTACGGTCCTCTGGTACGGTGAGTACGGTATTGTACGAAGTACACCTGCATTCTTATTCAACTCACGACACCTTCTGCGTGTCGTGTAGGTACGGAGTACCCTGTTGTAATCACCCTATTGTAAGCCAGTACGTATGCTGCCCATTGAGTAATCGGGGATGGCGACTTCTTAAAAGCAACACTGGTGGACGAGGCTCTGCTTGCCTGCAGGTTATCTCCACCGCATACACTACTACATTGTTCATGTCAGCTTCCATGGACTCTAGTGCAAGCCCAAGTCGTCCCTATTGTCAGGCAATCGCGAACTCGACCGGAGAAAGCAGAGGTCGCAATCCAAACAATAAGAGCAAAGAGCAAGAACACTCGCATTACATGCCACAAGTGACCCTGAGCTGTGCCTTCCTGTTTCAGAGTCCAGATTGTACTTGATGCTTTTTTTAGACTCTTTTCTCTCACCTGCACACTTTCTATCTCTGCATCTATACATCTTCGCCTCACACCTTTTCTCTTCTCACTTTTTTCCTTTCTTTTACTTTCATTCTTCTATCCGGCATCTCTTTAAACCTTCTCTTTCCCATCCTTTCACGCTCCCCTGTGCACAAATCTCTGTTCGGGTCGTATTATCTCACCGCCGACCGGAAAGCGGTTGTTAAGATACCAAGTACGCGCCGGCGGCCTTCATGCCGGCGGCCTTCAAGTCGCAAAGGGAAGCACCTAAGGCTATTCCTGCGTATGTTCTGTGCAAAGCTTACAGGCATTTCAGCAGTGGCTTTATACAGTACACACTGTACAAATCGTACTTGACAACGATCAGTGGGGTAGGCACTGTAGTGAGTAGTGGTCACTGGGCCAGCGCCGCCGTGCCCGCTGCAGGATTGCCGTCATTGGTACCAATGGCGGCCTGGGGCAATAATCATCCAGGTAGGTACTTACTCAGTGTTTTCGGTTTCTGATTAATCTCTTTCTGTTAGCCGCCGCTACCCACCGCTGTATTATCTGCTTTATGATGCTCTTTTAGCCTCTCCTGGCCTACAGCGTGTTTCTTTCTCCTTCAATCCACTCGACACCCGCGTTATCGATCCCAATCTCTCTGTTCTTGGTCACTTAGACATGCTTTTGAAAGTTGGGAAAGGAAGCTAGAACGAAAGCTAAAACTTGCTACTGCACTATCTAGGTGGCGGAGTAGCATCGAACGGTAATGTCGCATATAGCACCTGGCCTTGCTTTAACACCGATGCCAACGCCGATAGGAATGTCAGCTTCAGCCACAGTTTATTCCTTGACACCCCCAACGTTCCCGATCACGACTACTACCGTCGCGTGAACGCCAACGGTGCTAATACCGCGAATTCGAGCTCGAGCCCGAACGTGAACCTAGACTTCCATTCTCGGCCGCGCCAGCAAGATCCAGCCCTCCTCGGCTACCAATTTTCTAGCAATCCGTACGCCGACGGTCTGCCTCGGGCTCAGCGGCAGTATAGAGGAACAGGAACATCACCATCACCATCACAAGGCTCCTTCGTTGGCCCGCCGCAACATATCTCGCAGGCAACAATAGCCTCATTTTTAAGAGTAGATCCAGGGCCGGTACCAGGATCACTACAAGGCTCCTTCGTCGGCCTGCCGCAGCAAGATATCTCGCAGCCATCGCTATCCTCATTTGTACCAGCATTGCCACCAGCGGCACACTCAGCGCCGGTATCAGGATCACCATCAGCGTCAGTACCTCATCATCAGTTCGGCCAGGGATACGACTATTCCGGAGACCCCGTTACCAGCCCCGACAATAATCCTCCTCAAACGCATGCATACGACCACCAGGCTCGACCGTCTTCTAATACCCAGTCCGGTTTTCAACAATATCCCGTTCCGGCTCAATCGTCTTATCCTCTCGCCACAAGCACGGCGACGCAGCCTCAGTCCTTCATGACCCCCGTACACCTGGGAGGAAGCCCCCTTTCAGCTCAACCCTACCGTTCTGTACAAACTACCCAGCCTCATAGCATTGACGACTTGCATCTGAACACCTTGGCGACCCAAAATTTCTCTTCGCCGTCATTGCCGCCTTTGAGTAATCGCCCTTCGCCAGTGGCACTGTCTCCTATTGATCGTGAAATGCCACCTTCCTCGACGCGGAGGAGACCAACGAATAGAGCGGGAACGGCTGATCTCACTAAGGAGGAGCCCACGGGTCCTGGCATTAATTCGTCGGTGCCCTCGGCAACAATGCCGGTCATGACGCGGATGCGAAGTGTTGCTGATGTCACTGATTCTTCGAGCCGGAAAAGACGTTCCTCTGCTGCGGCGCTGCCCACCGTTCGCCCTAACAAGACTAGAAGAAACGGACCCCGTAGCAGCCAGTCGCACCCGCTCAGCGACGACGACGTATTCGAAACAAACGACCGCAATGCTCCTGAAACGATCGATTTGTCCAATGCCACCGAGGTTCCTGCTGAGTGCTTGGCACCCAAGCCGGATAACAGGGTCAAACTTGGTAAATTCCAGTGTGTTATTTGTATGGACGACACCACTGGCCTGACTGTTACTCACTGCGGTATGTGTTCTGCTCTTGACTTAGCTTTATCGTATCCTCAATCCCGTGACGATTACTGACGCGTCTATGCTAGGACATCTATTCTGTTCGATGTGTTTACATTCCGCTCTTATGATTGATACCATAAAGCGGACATGCCCGGTTTGTCGATCCAAGGTAGAATTGCGAGATAAGAAAGGGAGAACAGTCAAGTCATACTACCCTCTCGAATTGAAGATCATGACCGCAACGAAGATGGGTAAGCGACCGGTTAATACTTGACTCGATCTTCGCGTGGCAATGGAAGGAGCGGCTTCTCTTCCACTTTCCCTTGGAGTTCACAATGGGCTATTTATCAGAAGAGGCATGATCGTGTAAATTTGCCCTGCATACACAGCTCGGCCGGAGAACCAAGCTGATGTGTGCCTACTCCTTGGGCTTCATCAACCACGGACTATCGGACAAGCATCTGCCTCAGATTGCGTATGAGCATGGCTAATATGAATCATCTGCATCAGAAGGAGTTATCAAGGATTTTCATGGGCTGTGGGCGAGGGGATCGATACCCCTATTTTATTCTCCTCGGGTTTCTATTTCACGCTTGAGAAGCTGGGCGAGGCACTGGGGAGAGGATATAGTAATACCTCGGCGTTTTCATGGCCTGTATCATAGTACGATAGTACGGCGCTTTCGCAACCTGGGCAAGAAGAATCTGCGGGGAGAACTCTTGCCTTGCCCAGCAAAAGTATGCAAAAAAAAGTACATACCGCCACACGTTGCGCGGTCCAGATAGTGGTTACACGCGTGAGCTTAGGCATATGCGTACCTAGGTAGATTCTGGTCGTGATCACTGAATAAATCGATTATTTCCCCCCTCAAACCAGTCTTGCGTCATTGATTGTTTTGTTTGCGTATTATACATGACTGCTTGAACGAACACGATACTAGGACTTGTGTTATATCAACCAGGTTCCTATTCATCCCAATGCACTCACTGGCCAACGAACGACGCATGAAGTCATATCGCATTCGAATTTATATTTATTCAAGAGGTTATATTAGATCCCAAAAAGATTTGCTAATATGAATGTAAATGTAGATTTAGAGCAACCTAACCCGTGTTCCCCCCGTCTGGTCTATGGTGGTCCTATGAATCCCTAATTGCGCCGCGCCTCCTTAAAAATACGTATATACAAAAAAACAACAATAATAAAACAATCCGCACTCTATGTATGTATGTAGCTACCACTTCGTTCCAACGTTTCTTGGGGTGGGAATGGTATGGTATGGTATGGTATGGTATGGTATGGTATGGTATGGTATGGTATGGTATGGTATGGTATGGTATGGTATGGTATGGTATGGTATGGTGGGTAGAGTAAGTGTTATAAAATCCCGCTCGCACGATCATCACTCGGAGACTCGGGACGCAAAGTACGCGCACCCCTAGCTCCAGCTCCAGCTCCACCGAGGAGATCGTCGGCCTCATCTCCAGCAGCGGCAACGGCATCAGCGGCACCCGCGGGCCGACCTCCGTCATCGGTAGCAGTGGTGCCGGTAGTACGCCGCGTCTCCTCAGCGCCGTTAAGGACGTACCAGCAGTCCTTCTTGGTCAGCAGTCCCTGGAGGACGCCGCGGTCGCTGAAGAGGACGTAGCGGACGCCGAGCTTCTGGAAGTACGAGACGGCGAGGTGCAGGGAGCTGCGGCTCGGGAGGGTCAGCGGGGTCTGGTCCATCCAGGGCCGGAGGTCGAGCGTCGACCGCGGGTCCGCGAGCGGCTGGTGGCTGAAGAACGCCTCCGTCTCCGGCGGCAGCTTGCACGCGGCCAGGTTGTACGCCAGCTCCGACCGCGATATGTACCCCAGCAGCACGGCGTCGCGCGGGTCGTTGACCACGGGAAACCCGCGGTACGCGCACGAATCCAGCACGGAGCGAAGCGATGCTATGGTATGGCCCGTGGCGGTGAGGACTACGAGGTCTTCGATGCCCGTCATGATCTGCCCGGCGGTGATGTCGGGAACGTGCTGTGCGCCGCCGCCTTCGTCGCCCGAATCCAGGAACGGGTATCCGTTGAAGTGGATCCAGGACTCGTAGATGCCGCGGCGCGAGAAGGCGTCGCCTACCCATTTGGATAACATCACGGCGATCATGATGGGTAGGACGTAGGTGAGGGCACCTGTGAGTTCGAACATGATGACGACAATAGAGACGGTGAGACGCGTGACGCCAGCCAGTGTCGCGGCGGCTCCGATGATAGCGTAGACGCCTGGAGTGACACAAGGCACGTCGGGGTCGCAGGTGCTAAAAGCAAAGAACTGCGGGTGGTTGCGCTGCCAAATCTCCATAATGATGCCAACGGCGCGGCCGAACAAGGCGCCGATGGCCATCGAAGGTAGAATGATGCCTGCTGGGATCTGCAAGCCAAATGTGACGGAAGCAAGAAAGAAGCCGAGAATAGAGGCAAATATCAAGAGGATAATAGTGCTTGCTGAGGCTGCGCCTGTCTTGCAAAGGGCGAAGGGGTCGTCCAGCACGAGTTTGCAATCAGTGAACAGCGAAGAAACGAGTTCGGGGGTCTGCGCTCGCATGTAGAAGTTGGGATAGTTGATGAGGGCGGTGAAAAAAGCGACGATGGCGACTTGGGTCAATGGGCCAGGGAGCCAGGAGGTCGACTTTTTCCATTGCGCGACGCGCATGTTGGCCTTGATGAACAGGCCGCCGTATATGCCGCCCAGGATTCCCAGTAAGGCAAAGGGTATTATTTCGAACCCGTGCCACCCCGTCGAGAACTTGACTTGATACAGCACAAGCTTGCCGGACCGGAAAGGATCCAAAGCCTGGAGGGCTCCGGCGGCAGTCATGGCGCACACGAAGCTCTGCCACATAGTCTTGTCTGGGAAATAGTAGGAAAGCTGCTCTAGACTGAACAAGACACCTCCGATAGGAGAACCAAAGGCAACCGATATCCCTGATGAAGCTGCAGCGGAGAGAACCGCTCGCTTCCTGGCTGTGCACATGTTAATACCGTGTCCGGCAGGAAACCATGAAACTGGTCTGCGCACCTTCATTATTGTTGATAATTGGAAATAATTTGATGAACACGTTTGCGCAGCAACATGCCACATGTACCAAGGGGCCTTCGTGGCCTAGCCACATGCCGGAAGCAACAGCTAGGCACTATGGACAAAATTCAAACAATTAGTTGATCGTCAATACAAGCAATTGTTCTTGAAGGCGGACATACCAAGCCGAGTGATTTTGTGACCAAGGTCCAGCCGCCCAGAAAGCGGCGGATGACGAAGCCTCCCAGGACTGTCTTGATCTCGGGTAGACCGCTATGCTTCGCATATATAGCGTACTCCTTGACGAGAAAGGCGGCGGCGAGCGCGAATGTCATCTTGTATTGGGTATTAGTCGGGATGGCCAAAGTTACGGTTCCATACAGCATAGCATGATAGCCACACACATTCACTCACCGAATACAGCAAGAAGAAAAAGTACTCTATAAACCACTTGCCAGCAGCGCTTCCGATTCCTAAAGCAGCGGCCCAGGGTTTCCAATCGGAGCACTTGGCGCCCTGGTCGTAGCCCAGACAGCAGAACTGCTTGTCGAGGTAGAATGCGCCTCCGTCCGCGCCCGAGGAGCAGTAGCCCGTCTTCAAGTCACCCAACCAGTTGGACACGACGTCAATGCTGGCGGCGATGGTGCCGACAGCCAGGCCGGTGAGCACGAGCACGATCCAGACCTGGCTCGCGTCCGCCAGCTGCTGGAGATGGCCGATCAAGCCAGTGGCACTCGAGTACAGGACACGGAGACGCTGGCGCTCTTTGGTGTATTCGAAGATCCAGTCGATGGCGGTCAGATCCTCGTAGGCGACTCGCCGGCCCGGGCCCTCGGCATACCAGTCGAGCGGCACGCCGTCTTTCGGCCCGTTGCCGGACACGAGCGCCTCGGTCTCGGTATAGCTGTCTCTGTGGTCAGATCGGTCGGAGTCGAGGGTGTGCAGCATTGTCGGTGTTGCTGTGCCCGTAGACGAATGGCCGGACACGGGCGATCGTGAGCCGAAACGGTTGCCGGTCAGCGCCGATAACAGGCGGCCGGGCTGCGAGAACACCGACTGCTTCTGCTTGCGCTTGAAGCTGATGGGTGTTTGCGCATCGCCGATATGGCCGTCGAGTGGGTCGTCTACGAGTACATCGTGATCGAAGTCGAGGTCGAGACCTACATCGTCTCGCTCGTCGGTCTCGTCGCGAAAGGTCGGCGGCCGAGGAGGCTCGTTTGGCGATCGCGACGATGATGACGACGACGCCGCCTCGTCGCGGAGACTCATGAAATTCCTGTGGCTAGACATGCTGGCGGTGTCATGCTCCAAACTGCCATCTCTGTTCGATGCGCACCATTCCTCTCGTGCGGTTTCTGGGCTCGGGTTCGTGTATCGCGTATCGCTTCAATGAGTCCTCTAACAGGGAGGTCTGGACTGCTACTCTTCGTCTGGTTGATGATGCTTCCTATCAAGTGATAGCTTAGCGACCGTTGTAGCGACCATACCCAGTCTTATTCGGTACCGTCACTTGGCTACACTACCTAATCGATAAGCATATTACCCAGTGCTCTCGAAGCGCTATCATTGGCTGCAAGCCTACAGCTTACAGTGCCCGCCGAAGATGTAAGAGACCGTCACATGCTGTGACCAACATTAATTCTCATGTAACTCGACCTGTTACGTAGGCCGTTAAAGAATAAAAAAAAGAAAAGACCAAGTTGATTTGATGAGAATGATGAATAAATCCTGATCTACAAAGAATGGTCGAATTGAGTGCTCGCCTAACGTATAGAAAGATGTTTCCCTAAATCTGATGAGCATTAAAACTTCGGCTTTGCCAAATCCTCCGTATTTCAACATTTCAACAAATTGTATAGCTGGCTTGGTCTAAATAGCACGGGACCATGGAGCTTCCCGAAGTGCAGAAGATCCATCAGCTGCTGGCTGCCAAAGACGATACCTCTCGCTTCGTCGGCTTGCTTCTCTTAAAGACCACGCTGGATAATCATGCTTCCGACCTACAACACGAACAGGTCGAGGCGCTCTGGAATTCCATCTCATCCAGGTTTCTCGATCGTCTAATCCGCACTGGTTCTCGCCCGGCCACAGAGCAGCAGAAACAGTCAGGAGACACGCTTGATGTAGCCGTTGCCGTCATCTACACTTTTACAAAGCTCCTGAACGATTGTGCCATAAGTGAGAGATTCTATGCGCGCATACCCAATTTAGCGAATGCTGTTCTGTATAGGTCAGAATCATGCCCTGTCTGATAAAACATCAATAGTGTATACCAATATACTGACAGCTATCCAGCTCGGGCGAGACGACAGGGCGCATAGTCGACCTGATCCATGTCCTCGTCCAACAACCTGACGGCCAAGCTGCCGGCGGTGCGTCATGTTTTGCAGGACTAGACATGGACAGCTGGAAATCTTTAATAGAGATTGCGCCGCAACATAACACAGTTTTCTCAATATTCCACTGGTCGTGGGTGAAAGGGAGCCATGCAGTGCCAGCTGAGACCATGCAAAAAAAGATTAGTGATGCTCTCTTGTTATTTGTCTCTTCCTTTAAGGGGCAGAACCCAACAACATTACTAGATTTCATCGCACTTCTGTTCGACAATCTAAGGCCTGACGTAAGTACACACTTCGATTTTCCAATGCGTCTGTTTTAGTCCATAAACTGAGGCACGGACATGGCTAATTGTCGTATTTGCCCCTTTTGACCATCGCGAACTGACTTCTTTGCAGCTTAGACCATCAAATCATCAATGGCTTCGGCCAATAGCTAATCTGATACATGATATGGCCTCCAGTAAGCAGACAGAAAACGGCCGACGAGCATTTACTCAATGTGCTGCTGTGCTATTAGCCAGTTATCCTGAAGAGGCTCCCGAACTACTATTCTCCGATGCACCGGATAATCCTAAGCCAGTTGCCTATCTCTTCATGAAGATGGTGCAAGTCGATGTTCTCTCTACCCTACATCTTTTGATACCAAAGTTATTCACCCCTGATTATCCCGCGCTGTCAACCCGTATCGCCGCCGCACTCGACATCACGACCGCGTTTATTGGGTTTCTGATCACCGCAGCCGACGACGACGACATCTTGCAGCGGGGTCTGACGCCAGACCGAATTCTCAAGCTCCACGAAGATCTCATCAAGATGGTCGGCGATGTCATGGAGTACCTGCGAGATCGCTGGGATAACTTCTTAGCAGGTACTCGGGGTATAGAGCCAGCACAAGCTTTGGGGCAGAGCGTGTTCGAAGACTCGATCACGCCAGCGGCGATCCGATTAGCAGCCACTTGGCTCCGGGACGACGACGGCAATGAATTAAGAACGCAGGCCGCCGGATTAGTCGATCTGTTCGCCGAACTGTACAAGATGAATCTAGCTTCGTCAACAGACGTACCGGAGGTCCGCCTGCCGGTTCTGGCTGCGCTCGAAGGGATTCTGCAAACGTCAGACGGCCGCGACGCTTTCAACGAAAGCGACATGTTATCTGGTTCCTTATATCCTGATTTCCGTATAATTCTCGTGAATGATAGTACAGATTTAACTACTAGCGACTACATACGCGGCTCGGCTATAACGCAAGTTTTCCTTATCCTCCTAGAAAACGACGAAAATCTTCAGTTTCAGCCTGGGCCGACAGATCTCCTGGAATTGATTACGAAATACGACGCTAAGCTAGCCAGAGAAGGAGCAGGTATTTTAACTCGCTCTTGTCTTGACTTCCAAACAAATATCTTGGAGTTAGCGACAGCGGTTCTAAATGCCTCCTCTCGCCATACCTTACTCGCATTCCAGCAGAAGACCAGAGCGGCTCTCAAAGTCATAGCTTCACAAGTCAAAGAGAACTGGCGTGCCCTCGATGACGAAGATATGGCTGCAAGAGTGGCAGAGCTGGGTCTTGATTAAAGGCTCCACGTTGATACTACCCCTTCGAAGGCCTTAAACACCCAGGACTGCATGCCCCCTTTCGAGAATCATCTACACACAAGAGGGGGAGGGGCTCTAAATCGGGTCTTCTCGCCCCTCGACCGTCCGGCGTCTCGACGATGACGAGGCATCCTGAATAGCTTCGCGCATATTAGTGTTTCGAGCACAACATCAATGTGCTCTAAATTGCGTACTCATCAGGAGTACGTTGTTCTCACATGTTGCCGACCCCAAGAAAATGCACTCTTCTTGGTATGCTCGGCTTCGCACTCTGCATATGCGTAGATTATTCCCAGACAGACGGGTGTTTGTCACGTTCCTTAATCTGCGATATGCTCAAGGCGAGGGCCACTACGAAGCCCGACCGTATTATATCAAAATATCTAGTTCAATAATTGTTTGGGTCCTTCGCGCCCAACACTTAGCTTGGCCCCTATGACTGCAGACGGGAAAGGGGAGAGAGAGGCTAGAAGTACTCTACAGCAATATCGGGAAGTAACCACAAATCACATCCTTATAAACCATAGCATGCACATTTCAAGCAATACAATTAAGTGAAAATCATGTTATCATTATGTCCCAGCAGTAGATTTCCTCCCCAGCTGCTTAGAACGGGTATCACTCCACAGCCTATCCACGATCTGAAAAATCGCCGTGACGCGACGCATGACCGCACCATCCACCGTACCCCCGAGTCTCTGCTGTATCTTATCCGGGTGCCATCTGACGCGCTCATCCTTCAATCTGGCCAGGAACTCCGTCTCGCCAACCTCGGTCGGGTCTATGCCAAGGACGTAGAACTCCCTCACGGCCTCTGCATCCACATCCTCCCTCAACCCAGTCTTCACCGGCCAAGCCATTCCCTGCAGCGTGCCATCCCATCTCTCCCACGTCCTCGCATACTCCACCCACCGGTCCCTCCAACCCTTCTTCACGCGCCTCTCCTCGCCCCTGCGAAGACTATCCTCCATCTCGCGGGTCAATCTCGCGGCGGCAGCTGCATCTGCCTCTTTCTTCTCGCGGGCCTTCGCCCGCCTCGCGCGCTCTTCTAACAATCCCTGGTGCGTCTTCTCCCACATGCGCTGCCGCACGTACGCGGCGTATTCGTCGTCGTCCATGCGCTCGAGCTCGCCGGACGGCCCGTGAGAGGATGAGTCTTGGCGACTGTATACGTGGATCGGCTGCCCGTACACGCCCTCCCAGTACGCGGCCCCCTCGTCGTCGGCCATGGCGTCGAAGAGCGATTCGCGGAACGCGGTTTCGGCGTCGAGAGGCGCTGGGTCGAATGGGTTGGGAGGCGTGGGCGAGGGAGAGCGAGTGCGTCGCCGCTTGTGCCGGTGGTGATGGTGGTGGTGGTGGGAGGAATCATCTCTGTGTCGGTGTCTGTGTCTGTGCTTGTGCCGCCGGCGGGATGATGCGGATTCATCTTCGTGGTCGCGCTCATGGTCGCGCGCATGGTCGTTATCGCCCTCTGCGCTGGCTCTGTATTCGCGATCGCGGTCGCCGTGCCGCGATGAACGATGTGAGCGCGAATGCTTTGATTTGAAGCGGAACTTGGACGTCTGCCTCGCCGCGCCCTCTACCGTCGGCCCCATCGTCGGGTTTTCATCGTGGCTGCGGGGCTCTCGTGCTGATGGAGCCTCTGGAGATCGGCGAGCATCTTGTGAAGAAGACTCTATGGGGTGTATCTCTGGATTGATGGAGGAGAGTATATGCCGTCTTCTCGGCGACGATGGCTCGGTTGTCATCGCAATTGCATTTTGCGCGTTGGTGCCTCCAAAGTTGATAGAAGTGCCTAATTCGGGGGTTATGATGACGTTAAATGCCAAGACACTAAAAGTATAATGCAGCAGGGGTCCTGGCAGGGTAACAGGCTTATCTTATCTTAGCGCATAGAATCTAGGCGCTAAGTCATCCTAACTGGGGTGCCCTGCAATACCCACTGTATTTAGTACGACAAGCTTCCGTTAAGGCAGCCTCCAGGACTTGATGCGCGCAAGTAAACAATTTACATCTACAACATTCCGAAAGCACCGAAAGTCAGCCTTCCAGAAATGAGTAAACCCGGGCTTTCTTTCGGCCTGAACCTGGCCAAAAAGCCAAGCTCTTCAAAACCCGCACCGCCCAAGCGGAAACCCATGTTCGGCGGCGATGACGAGTCGGACGATGACACTAAAGAGAAGTCCACCGGCCCGCAGGCCACCGAGATCACAGAATTCGATGACGATTTCCTTTCCGCGCGGAAAAGCGACCAGAAACCCAAGAACCGCCTGTCCAAAATGAAAAGCGGTCCCCCAAGTCAACCACCAACAAGTAAACCGAAGAAATCAGACACCCAGATGTACGGCGATCTATCGAGCGCGCTCGACTCGCGCCGACATCGCGAAGCCGCCGAGGAGCTGGACCCCTCGATCTACGACTACGACGCGGTCTACGACTCTCTGAAGCCCGAGCCGAAAGCCACGCCGGAGGACGTGGAGCGCAAGCCCAAGTACATGAAGAATTTAATCGCGTCGGCGGCGGTCAGGAAGCGCGACGCGCTGATCGCCGAAGAGAAGAAGATCGCGCGCGAGCGCGAGGCCGAGGGCGACGAGTTCGCGGGCACGGAGAAGTTCGTCACCGAGGCGTACAAGAAGCAGCAGGAGGAGAACCGCCGCATCGAGGCTGAGGAGCGCCAGCGAGAAGAGGAAGAGGCGCGCAAGAATAAGGACGGCGGCATGACGGCTTTCTATAAAGACTTGCTGGAGACGGGCGATCGAAGACACGCGGAGATCGTCAAGGCGGCTGAGGAACGCGCGAAGGCGGGCCCGAGACCAAAGGATGATGAGGCACAGCGGGAAGAGAAAGAGAAAGAGAAGACGAAGACGGATGCCGACATAGCGCGCGAAATCAACGAGAAGGGCGGGACTATAGCCATTAACGAAGATGGCCAAGTTGTAGATAAGCGAGAACTGCTCAAGGGCGGACTTAATGTGAAAGCGAAGAAAAAACCCGACGTACCTAAAGACGAACGAAAAGGGCCGGAGCGCAGAGACGAGAGAGAACAACAAGGCGGCCGCGGCTTTATCGGTTCGGGCGGCAAGCAGGCCATGCGCGAGAGACAGACGCGCATGCTCGAGGCGCAGCTGGAGCAGACGCTAAAGAGGTCACTGGAGGAAGAGGAAGAGGAGCGGCAGAAGGCCGAGCGCGCGGCGAAGAGCCGGAAGACGGAGACGGATATCTCGAGCGCGAGGGAGAGATACCTGGCGCGCAAGAAGCAGGCCGAGGAAGAGAAGAAGAAGAAAGGTCTTGCGGCGAGTTGAGAGTTTGTCGAATTCACGTCGTGTATAAGATAGATGTATATACAATAAAACCCTCATCTAGAGTATCGTAGATGGAGGGGAGTCCGTCTTCATGACGATACGGATTGTGCTGCGCACTCTATGCCTTGGCTTGGTCTAGCTCTTCAACCCGTGGCCTGGCTGATGAAGCGGCAGACGGCTTGGTACACGTCCTCTTGTAGCCTGCCTATCCTTAATAGCGAAGCTCTATATACATGGCCTCCTTCTCCCAATATTCTAGGGTGTGTATCCATCGCAATCATCATCGGCGCAGTATATCCACCCTTTAAGTCGCATCGCATCGCATCGTGTGGTATCGCATATACGAGAGGGGTGAAAGGTCTCGACTCGGCTCGGCCGGGCCGGGTCGGGTCCGGGTCTCCTTCTCGGGTCGCCGCCCCTTTACTTTACTGTTCTTGTATCTTTTTCAGGAACTCGCCGCTGACCACGTTCCAGGCGGCCATGTATTTCTCCGCGCACTTGCCGAGGCAGTTCTGCTCGCTGCTCGATAACGAGTCGCCGGGCTTGGGGATGCATTGTTCGAAGCAGTTGAAGTTGATTTTCTGTTCGGAAGAAGTTAGTTTCTGGAAACCGGCACGGGAGGAGGAAGGAATGGAGGGGCAGGTGAGGTGAGCCGTACATCAACCAGCTCCTTGGCATTGTTCATGGCGTGCTGCGATCGCACCTCTCGGATCACCTGCGTTTTCATATCGGAAGGATTGGAGGTGGGTTCCATGGTGGCTGTGGACAGGGAAAATCGTGTTTGATATGGGTGTCGCCGAGTATGGACTTATTGCAGGTATTGTGCTATCGCAAGGCTGGACTTTTTCTTGAAAAGTTCAAGCTGTCGGCGGTTCCCTCTGCTGGTGAATTAAGATGGTCTTGGCGTGCATGGCTAGCGCAACTTAAATACCGGGGCGCGTCGGGACGGCACTCAGGGACGCGCCTTCCGCAATGAACTTCCTAACCTAGATTCAATTGTTCCACAACATCTCTCATGCATTAATTGATCGATCGTGTAACAAGCTGCTGCTAGAACTACTTGATCGAGAATCACAACATATATTGCAAGAATTCTAGCACCAGATACGCCGCCACTTAGGCGCCCTTGAGGTCTAGTAACTTTACAATTAGTATAAGATATACGAATTTCTGCCCTTGCCGTTTCGTCACGGCACGGGCGTTGGAGCAGACGAAATATTTAGTCACCCAAATGGCCAATCACTTGGCTATATTATTCATTCGGTGCATTTCTTACTAATATGTAGCTCCCGATAATTTCAGATCGTCCCTGAGTGGTCGAGGACTACGTCAAGATAGACCCGTGCCAGGTCAGATTCGGAAAAGAACAGTTCTACATAATCCAAAAATTCACTGACAATCTACTCTAACTTTCTTTCACGCACCTTTGTCAAAGGATACATGTGCCGTTCTTGAGTCGAGCAGTATTGTAGTTATTGTGCAAGATGCAAACGGAGCTGGAATGCTGCCTGTGCAACGCCTTTGTTGTTCTTTGTGAAGTTCCAACCCACGACCGCAGGCAGTATCGCGAGAACTTCGCTGTAGAAAGAAGTCTCATTAACCGCTCCATTCCTATGGGTTACAGTCTTGTATAGGGCCGCTAATATCCCAACAGACAGCACGTTCTACCCATTTCGCAGGTCGAGGCAGCAGGCAATTGCAGTTTAGGCTGCACAGTTCCTCGTACTGATAGACCGATATATATTTATTATACAGGTTCGCCTGAAAACTAAGAGGACATTCTTAGTACCATTCTAAGTACCATGAAGGTTTCCGGTATGGCGTCTGAAATACCAAAGGGCGGCGATTCGCTCAAACAGAGCGTCGATTCGGCTGTGGATGGAATTATCGGAATCGTCCACGGATTAGGGTCATCGGTAAGTCACCAGACACAAGGACAGCTCGAGCAAGATGGGGAATGATCCGTCGCTGACTTATCGCATCTTAAAAGCTAGAGAACGGTACCCGTAAAGGACTCTCTGCAATAGAGCGTGCGGTGGAGCACAATGGCCGTGATGGCCTTTGGTGGACGTCGTGGATCATCATCGTTGTGCTGGGGATTGGCATCATGCAGGTGCTCGTTAGGGTGCGCACCCAGCTCATGAAGCTCAATGACCACCAGTCCAACTTCAAAACCATGTGGATGGACGACCGGCGCAGAGACGACGATATCCGCCGAGAAGACAGGCGCTTCATGCAGGAGATGCGACACAACACGGGTATTAGGGCCAACAGGGAAGCAGAAGTTCCGGCACAAGGACGCGATATGGCAGGTGAGTGATATTATAATTTTCCCTCCCGCTCAGATAATCAGAATAGAGAGAATGACGACAGGACTGATAGGTGCGTAGCCACGTACGTGCGCGATATTATGGATGCGGTGGGAGTTATCCCCGACGTAGGGACAGATGCCTACAGGCGCTTTTTGGAAGAGTTGAGAGAGACATTTGGGGACTATGACCCATATGATGTATACGAGGACGAAGACGAGGAGGCCTACCATCGAGAGGACTAGGCAGCAACACAGGCAGAATAGATGCCTCTCATCGCCTGCAATGAATAGACGGATTTCATGTCGGCCAAGATTTGTGTTTGGGCTGGGGACCTGTTTACACTCTCGAATTACTTACTTAACTACCTACCCAACCTTTATCCTATCCTAATAGACAAGTCAAAACATCGGATTATTTCTTCCATCTGTAACACGATAGTGAAACACAGCGCTAAGCTGTGAATGCAACATTAGATAGGTACCTATAGCGAACTTGGCAAGAAGGACCGAGTTGAAACATCCCGTCATGGTTGAAGACAGCTTGGGATTTTTGTGAATCGTACTGAACATGATGCTGAAGACGATACCGAAGTAACCTGGTGCCGTTAATGCTCCGCGTCCGTGTTAAAAACTTCACACACGACCGCAGGACTGACCGGAATATACAGTCAATTCTGATCATCCTGTTTCTCTGCCAGATTGGTGCCAGCGGGTAAGAAGATAGCACCCAGGCCCTGTTGGCGCAACACGATGAGATGAGTCTCTTTTCTAGTGATGGTGCACGGCATGGTGGCACCAACTAGAAGCATGCTCGCAAAGGTTTCTCTTTTCATACATGCCAAGATCTCCATTAGTTTTGACATTATAGCTACGGGAGGCTGCGCCTTAGTGTGCATTTTCGGATTGGACTTTTTCCCTAGCAATATGGGAACAGTTAAGGCTGAAGCGCTTTTCAAAGCACATTTGTATGTAGCATCGCTGCAGTCTATCCTCGCGTTTCTTGTTTCCCGGCGACATGCTCTTCAGGTTTCAGTCGTGCAGTCTGAAAATGGTCTTTCAAACCTTGTGAATGGTCAGATGAAATCTTGAGCATTGAAAATAATTGAAATACAGTATTATAACCAACACGATATCCTGAAACATCTTGTTTCGTTGCGACGCGACCCGGGGCACGGAAACTTGGGGGTCGATCTTGGCGATCGTCCAACAACCCTGTGCTTAGTCAAGGGGTCTTGGGATGGTCTACTCAAAACCGACGTCTTCGAATGCGATTCGCTCTCCGACTACCACATCTCTTGTCTCATAATATCGGATGAAGTGAGTTCTTCTACGGATGAGCGCTAACTAATGCGCATGGCCATGAAGGTTGGCGATGCCAGGCGGCCTCATAGAACGAGAATGGCTCTCAAGAGATAGATCAACCGAACAGATAAATATAAGAGCTGATTCCGTTAGAAGAAGGGAAATCTCTCTGCTGTCCATCTTCGCCCTCACCTTTCATTGATTCTTCCGCCTCGCCTGGTTTTGCGAAGCGCCTCTTAAGTCTCTTCTTCCTCGTTCATAGTTCTACTTATCCCTCATAATAAGTGCCCCGGAGGCCATATATACACACAATTATTTGAAGATATAATAATTATCACATCCTTGCCAACTATACCAAATGCATTTCTCACTTGTAATCACTACCTCCGGTCTTCTTGCTGTGGTATCTGGCCATGGTCTGGTGACCTCAATCCAGGGGGCCAACGGGGTCACTATGCCCGGGCTAAGTGGTGAGTGTCCCCTTTACACCTCGTCACATCAACAAGCCTGTATATACTAACACATACTTACAAGTCGCCGACGGCACGCCGCGTGACTGTAGCAGCAACGGCTGCGGCTCTCAGGCCGATACAAGCATTATCCGCGATCGCGAGCTAGGCACGAGCAAAGCCAGTGCGCTAGGGCGAACCGAAGGCAACGGCCCCGTCGATGCCTCGGTCATGATCTCCAACTTCATGGACAATACCGGTGCCCCGACAAACAAAGGCGCTGCATCGTCTAGCGGTGTCGAGGATGATCTGTCTGGTCTCAAGGGGGCGAAACAGAATAAGCGCGGTGTAATTGGGAATTTTATCAATGATTTGACCGGAGGCGGTGGTAGCGATAGCCAAGGAACTCAGTCGGATCAGGCTGTGGAAAACAGCGTGGCGGCGTCTGCAGGACAGGTATGTCGTTGACTAGAAACCTAGCACAGGAGGGGCGTACAGCGAACGTGATGGGCGCCGCGAGTTGCTCGCTTACCCTCTCTTGCTTCCCGCGCGCACCTTAACTCTTCCGATCAACCACTCTGAACAACGTCCGCTAACCCAAGACATCAAACTAGGGCGCAACCTCAGGTCTACCAACATGCAGCGACGACGGCTCGATAACCATGACCTTCCGGCAGATCAACCAAGATGGCGCCGGCCCCATGAAAGCAGACGTAGACGGGACCTCAGGCGGCACCGACCCCGACGCTTTCCAAAGCGCCGAAGTGACGCAAGACGTGCCCGGGCTACCGATCATCGGCGGTCTCTCGCTCGCAACAAAGACCGATTTTCCCCTGACAGTGCAAATGCCCGCAGGAATGACGTGCGACGCCACGGTCGCGGGCGTTGATAACGTCTGCATTGTGCGCGTCCGCAACAACGCCATCGCTGGGCCCTTCGGCGGCTCGGCGGCCTTCACGCAGTCACCTGCGGCGCGGAAGCGCGCTATTGCGTATCGTCTTAAAAAGCGTGCCGAGGGAGGCAAGAACCAGAACCGACGGCTGCGTTAGTTGAAACGACGCGAGCGGGCGCCGTGCGCGCTGGGACTGCAATACATAGCTCTGCGAGTCCGACTAAAGTCACCCGCTACGGCGGCTTCGGTTAGTGTATGTATGGTCGTCGCCATACATGCTTCCTGCCTTGAAGCTATGTTATTATAAAGAAGAAGGAACAAGGGCCTGCTGGAACTGGCCCTGCGGCAGCTCAATCGAGGAGTAATTTATTAATTGACAAGACATTTCTGCTGCTCTGCTTGGCGTTAATATGTGACCTCTGATGCCGCGGCATGTTGATCTACCACTTGATTAGAGTTGAAACACTTCTACTCTTGGACATGAGAAGCCTTCATCGCGCCGAACTAAGAAGCTTCGATCTGTCGTAGAACCTGAAGTCGACTGTGCTGCTGGTAGTGTCGCGGTTTGGCTCAGTAGCGATGTAAAGGAGAGGAAAATAGCTAGGTATATGCACTGTTATCTGCTACCTGCCCACATTAGCGGTCACATACATGAGCGCTTTCGAGCCCGTAATTGATTTGAAAATGGTAACTCAAGCTTAATCAATTAGTCTAACTGGGTATCACTAGTTAACGACAGGGCTAATGGATATTCCGATACACACGGATCGTGTGACTTGAGGTACTTAACTGCCCCATTTTCGCACAAACTCTTCGAACTTGAGACAGCGAATACAGGTTAAACACTTTGGTTTCGGGTTCTGCCCTCCTTTGAAGCAATCTTCGCCGACCTTAACAGCTAACCGGTCAGATGTCTGTTGGTATGCATAGGCGACATAGTCTGGTGCGTTCGCCGGTCCCGCCAGATTCATATCTCTGAACATCTCCCGGATCGACTTTGCTTGTTCCCGAAGCACTGCGATCGAGCGGTCTACTTGCGTATCTGTATATACGCTCCCTGGCTGTGCGGAGCTAGCAGCACTATCAGCAAGAAGCGAATCGAGCAATAGGTCTCCCCCGAGCGCCATGGCAATCAGGCCCGATTTGGCCGCTGCCTCAAAAAGCTTATGGACATCTTGAAGGAGAACATCGCCCCTTTGCGCCCGGCTCTGTACATACTCGTCTAAAACTGACGGGGGCGGTTTTGGAAACGGGTTTCCAACATCCAAAGGGATACTACCATAACACTGCATGAAAGCTCGAACGTTTTCTGCGACTGTCGAATGTTTGCGATACGGGATGGTGTCATGTGATAGGGAAGGACGCATTGGGTTCATAACCATACTTCCTGGTATAGCTTCCCTCAATTGACGAAGCCAGGCAACATGCTCTAGCGCCTGGTGATGATAGACGAGGATCGCGGTTCGCTCGGCTACAGCACTGAGCCTGTCGTTCATGAATCTCAATACGCCAGCGCACTTCTTCTGGTTAGCGCACATGTCATGGATAGCAACAGCGGGTGAGGGGGGGGAGGACTTGCATAAGTCGCTACGATGGCTCGACGATGCCGTCTCGAACGATCCCATTCTGCGAAACTCTTCAAGGTAGGTTTGAGGAACTGGGCAGAGACAGACATGTGTGCGACGGGAATCACTTCTTCCCAAAGCCATTCAATTTCCTTGACGATTGCTGCTGCTTCGCCGTACACGGCTCTTTCATGTTCTGATCTTTCAGCATTCCCCTTGGAAGCCTCATAAAATACAGTTTCCAATTGAACATGGCAGTTGCGAGTCATGAACCATACTATACTGTGTCTTCATTTAGAGGTCTCTTCTTATATAGTATCGAGGAACAACTTACTGGCTCACTTGCAGCCGTGCCGCGTCGACGACTGCCTTGCCTTCGGGGGAGAATTCGTGGACTAGACGTTTCCACTTCAAAATGTGCCGAAGAACAAAGTCGTATTCATCCCAAAATTCCGGGGCCTTTTGGTGAATTGGATAGCTTTCAGCGAACAGGGTGTGATGCTTGTCAAGGAAATGAAGCTCCTTCTGGTAAAATTCCCGATACTCTTTAAGTTTCTTTTGGTGGTCGAAGTCTTCAGATGCGAGCATTTCTCTTAAACGAGCGATCTGCGCTCAGAATGTGTTAGAAATGTTTTCAAAACGATGTATCCTGCGTACAATATGACCATACCTGGTCTGCATGCAACATATTTCGATGCTCCACCATCGTATCCGGATGCCACAGTATCGCAGTGTTGTGGTTTGGGACAGAAGTGTCTCTCATGATAGCAAGGCTACGGACGGACTGGATATTGAATTTCGCCACCTTCTCTTTCAGAAGCCTATTATAATCGCTTACCGCGGTTGCGGCCTCTTCTAAGAGATTTGTGCCATCGTCAACCATAGGGGATGGTCGTTGAGCCCTAGGTTTACCACGATGGACCCGATCAGCACTGCCAATGTCGTAATCGTAATCAGACATGGTACCACGAAAATAAAACCGCTGAACGGGGTCTCACAATGGGTATTCTAGGACAGGGAATGACGGTAAGGGCCCATGTTCAATTATGACCCGGTGGACAAAATGAAAGAAAAAAGAAGGCGACAGAGTGTGAAGCTTATTGATATAGTAGTTGAACAAACTTGGCCGCTTCGTTCTCTGTTGTATGGACCGCAGCTCATACCGAAGGTTATTGATTTCTTGGAAGGTGGGAGCTCTCGTCTCTTCAGGAGGATGAGTTTCGGTTCGGATCTGTCTTTCCAGGGCATCCACGTTCACGAAGTCCAAGACATCCATGACTATCTTCGGGAAACAGTCGTTTTGTCAAAACAATGTGGGTACGAATACATGCAAGTGCATATGCGCTTTGTATGTGTGCCAGAATACAATAATCCTAGTCTGAAAAGCGGTCTATGCGAAAGGGAGATCATCTGCTAGGCGTTGGATGGCAGTAATATACGAAGTAAACAATCGGTATTAGTACTGTACGAAGTACTAATTATGTAGGTATACAGTCTATCAGGCAAGTGTCGGTGGCAGTTTACTGGTAAAAACTTGGAAGTCGGTAATTACTGTAGAGCGTTGCTAGATGGGCACCCTAGTTTTGGCTAGCTGGGCACCCTACTGGGTAGTTTTGGCTGGCAGTCCAACTGTACACACTTGTTTCGATCGTTTTTTATTGCTGTTT